>OY979702.1:80714278-81314278 GCA_963855925.1 Inga laurina
CACAGTTCAGCAAATAATGAATGCGCTTGATTTTAGCATAGGGTTCCCAATAAAATTGCTAACTTGTATCTTAGGGCATTGTAAATTATTGACCGAGATGCAATGTGGGAAGACAGTTGATTGCTTCGATCTCCTCTTTCTATTTATTTTAATTACGCGAAATGAGACGTAGATGAGTCTAAATTCTCTGCAGTAAATAATTTATTGTACAAAGGGCTATAAAAGAGAGGTTGAGAGAAAAAATTGGGATTTGCAAATGTAGGGAATTGGGTTTGGTCCACCCTTGGTGGATTAGGCCTAAATTCATTGGCCTTGGGGTAAAATGAAATACCCAATTTTAGGGACATTTATTGATAATATTCTGAGGTCTATGTGGTAATATTCTTCAAATATTCAAAACAAATAGGGGGAACAGTTATATACGCGGGATGTGCTAAGAACTGATTCTCCTTCCCATTTCAACGAACTGTGTGAAAAAGGAAAACTCCTCGACAGAATTTTCTTTCTTCCCTTCAGTGCCATTTGCTGTGTTTTATAGCCGAAGTCCCAAGTGATTCGATTCATGTGGGTATCTCGAGAATACGAAATGACACTCCAAATGCACCTGAAATCCTACATTAGTATCAGAGCAATTGGTTATTATCTGTTTTGAATTGAATGTTGCTTCCGCTGAACATGTTTGAGTTCACTGTGTTTATGAATATGAAAGAATGCATATATAGAAAAATACTCTTTCCATCAGTTCAAATTCATGGATATATGAAAGCCTACTCAACATGTCTTTCCGTATGAGGATATGTTTATGTTCATATGTTTAAATGGTAGATTTTTTTTCTCTGTCTGAATTTTTTTTTCGGTACGTTTCTGTGAAACTCTAGTTTTGGACAATTCCTATACTTTTCATTTATACCTTTGTTCTTTGAGTATTAGTGTACTTAGAAGCCTCTCAATACATATAATAGGCTATGGAACGAAAGAACTTATAGGTTGAATGCAATTGGAGAAACGGACCGGAAACGAAACTAAATTCAATTGGGTCATCTAAAAACGAGCAATTTAAATTTTCAAACTAATCCCATTGCGTAGAGCTCAAAAAAATGATGGAAAACGGCACCAAGAACGCGCAAAACATACATGATGGAGAAGTTATGGAGGAGAGAAGAAACCGGGTCGACAGACCCGACCCACGCTGCAACCGAGTCTGGGTCGACCCGTGCTGGAGGTTGTAGACAACCTCCAGCACCCCAAAACACCGTCATTTTACTATATATATATATATATATATACAGGTGGGTTGGTACTAGGTTGGATATTGGATCTAACCTAGATTCAAAAAAAAAATGAGTGGGCCAAAGTTGGCTCAACACCAAAAGAAACATGGATCGGGTCAGGGGCCTAACCTGATCCGAAAATAAAATAAAAAACAATTTTAAATTATGAAAAGGGGCAGGAATGCCACGTGCTGCATAAGGCCAAGTGGCAAACCCGTTTGACACGTGGTGGACATAGACAAACTGCAGATGGCGTGTGTGGCCATCGGAGTGATCTGGGGGTGGTGCATGTAATACACCCGCCTTTAGCGAGAGTGGGATTCATAATTTTTTTTTGGATTTAATCTTCTTGAAGCTCGTGTGGGAGCATTGGAGCTCCGTTTAAGATGTGGTTGGTTCCTAAAAATTCCTAAATTTGAGGTCTTCATAATGATAAGCTATTTGCCTATTTTAGAGGCAATTTAGGATTGGTTTGTGAGTTTTTAGTGCTTATTTAAGTGTTTTTTATATATTTAAAAATCCCTAAAATTACAATAATGACTCAAATTTATTTATTTAGGTCAAAATGAAGCAAGCGACTTCTAACAGCACTGAAACACATGAGTATAGGTCATTAAGCATTGAGTTTGTGGATGAACAAGCTCATATAGATGATCCTGAAGGGGATCCTGAGGAAAATGAATTTTTCAAGGAGGATCTTGAGGAAGATCCTGAAGAATATCTCGAGGAAGATTTTCTGGAGCCTATCCCAAAGGAACCTCAAGTGGGCTACTCTAATTCTGGACCAAAGTTTTTACCCTCTTGTCCTGATGAACCTCAAAATTTAGAAGAAGAGGTCGATCAACCCTATTCTACTACTATGGCTAAAAAGATAGCAAAACTTGATGCAGACAAGACAGCTAGATAAATAATATAAAAAAACATATACTCAATCATTGCAAACTATGAAGAAAGCATAACTGACAAAAAGAGTGCAGAGTTCTAAGTAAGTGTAATGATGAAATATCGCGCAACTATAAGGGCAAGGAGCACTTTCCCCATGACTGTTTCTTGGGTTGATGTTGTAACAAAAATAACAAGATTCATGAAGAAAAATAGAAGATTTTTTAGGAAACTAAGGAAAGCCATAATTAAATACTGTTGTTATGATATTTAAGTGGTGTATAATGTTCCTGTTTATTTTATGTTGATTGTATTGAGAATATGACTAAGTGTTATTGTTTGTACGTTTTATGTATGGACATGGTATTTTTAACATGTAATGAATTATGTTTGTTAGTTAATGCTAATTTTTAATTATGCATTATAATACCATGGATCTCTGATGAGTGGGAGCTTTTAAAAGGTGAAACTTCTAAAAGCTGATGACTTATTTAAAGTACTTATAAGAAGTTTTTGATAGAAAATAATAAAGTTGCTAGTATTTGTATGATGGGAGGTACAAACTTATTCTCTTAATCATAGATCTAGTAATAAATTTATTTTCTGGTCAAGAATGATATAAGTACAAACATTGTATACCGTACTGTGCTATATAATCATTTGCTTATGTTCTCCTAAACCGAACAACGTTTCTAAATGTGAAAAATGTTGCTCCAGAATTGACAAATGGCCACGAAAGACATCATTGCTGAGCTAAATAAGGGGGAGAAATTGAATGGTGACAACTGGGACATCTGGCACTGTAAGGTGCAATACATTTTGGAAGAACAAGAGGCTGTTGAGCCACTAACCACTATTTTGGTGGAACCTAGAGCTGGGACAACTACTCAACACAGGAAAAACTTGGAAGCTTACCAAGCATGAAAAAAGAAGAACATCATTGCGAGAGTCACCTTGCTGAGCGCTATAGAGAATGACCTGATGTGCCAATATCAATGTATGGAAAATCGGACTAGACCGGAAACAGGTGAACCGGTCGCTGTCCAGTCCAGTTGAGTGAAAAAACAGGTCAACTCGGTCTGACCCAGACTAGTAACGGTTTGGGCTTTTTTTTTACTTTTTTACTTTTTGACTTTTTTATACTCAAAATGAAGTTCTTTTGGATTTTTTTTAAAATATTTTCCTAACAATTTTTTTATTTATAAGGAGCTTTAAAAGGATTGTGGAATACTTTTAGCATTGGTTGGGAAAAAATCCTTATGTACTTAGTGATATTTTTGTAGGTATTAGGTTCAGGAGGTTATATTAGACTATTAGTTGAAAAATAACACTCATATAATTTTTTGAATGATATGTATGAACATTTAAATTATATATTTTTTTAATTGACCCCGGGTTGACCCTGGTCTGAACCACTAACCCTTAACCCAGTACCTCGACCGGTTCAATATTCGGTCCGGTTTTCAGCACCTTGGCCAATATGAGAAATACTAAACTGCTCAGGTTATGTGGGCTGCACTCAAGGATAAGTTTGGTGGCACATCAACCACTAAGCTTACAAGGTTGACAATCAAGTTTGATACTTACAAGCTTAGAGGGAATACTCCTATGAAGTAGCATTTGAGAGAGATGTCATGTCCAACATGATCAAAGAACTTTAAGAAGCTGACACACCTTGACTGATGAACAGCAAGTTCAGGTTGTGATTAGATCGCTTCCTTCTATTTGGGAGCATATGAAAGTAAACTTGACTCATAATGACAACATCGTCACTTTTGATGATATCTTGAGCTTGAAGATGAACGCCTAGAGGCATATAAGGCTTCTGGACAAGCCTACTACACTGAAAATACTGGTTCTTCTAATACAAAGCCCGATTCCAAAAAGGGCAAGAAAACTCAGAAGAGAGCAAGAAGGATGGCTCTAAGTTCAAAAAGGGCATAAAGTAATTCAAGAAGAATGGAAAGAAGGGTGACAAGAAGAAAGTTGACCTGAATAAGGTCAATTGTTACGCCTGCGAGAAAATGGGTCACTTCGTACGAGACTATACTGAGCAAAACAACCGTGAAAATGTACTAGTGGATTATGTGAATTCACACATTTCTTTTGTTTTAAGTACTTTTATTCTAACAGAACTTGTTTGTTCTTCTTGAATTTTGGATTTAGGCTCAACAGACCATGTGACGAGGGATCGAGGATCCTTAGTGGAATACCGTCAGTTGCTGCATCTAAGCAAATGACTTTACATGGGCAACAATGCAAAGATTAAAGTCAAAGGAATTAATACCTGCAAGTTAGCTTTATGTGGTGGGAAGACTTTGATACTTCATGATGTTCTTCATGCACCTGATATCCGACGGAATTTAGTTTCAGTACTTTGTTTATTAGATTATGGGTTTGATGTAAATTTTCATGGCAAAGTTGTAGATATTTTTAACAATAAGACCTTGTATGGTTTAGCTTTCCTTTCTAGAAAGTTCTTTGTTATGGATATTGTTGGTAATTTTTATGTGCATGACTGTTATGTTATTTCCTCCAATATAACTGTTGATATGAATATCTGGCACGGTAGACTAGGACACATTAACCAAAATAGAATGATTAAACTAGCTAGAGAATGATTGTTAGGTCAAATTTTGAATATGGAAATGTCCTTATGCGAGAATTGTCTAGCTGGTAAGGCAACTAGGAAATCTTTCGGTAAGGGAACTAGAGTTGAGATTCTATTGCAATTAATCCATTCTGATATATGTGATCCAAAGAGTGTGAGGGTAAGACACAGAGCTTGGTATTTCATTACCTTCATTGATGACTATTCGCAATATGGTCACGTGTATTTGATCTCACACAAGTCTAAAGCTCTTGAGTTCCTTAAACGATACATGAATGAAGTAAAGAATCAAACAGACTGTAAAATTAAAGCTTTAATACTAATCGGGGTCGTGAATACTTATCTAATTAGTTTAAGGAGCTCTGTGAAGAAAACAGGGATAATTAGGTAACTAACCATCCTAGTACTTCACAACAAAACGGAGTTGCAGAAAGAAGAAAGAGAACTCTTCTGGACATGGTTAAGTTAATGATGACTCTAGCAAATCTGCTAATTTCATATTGGGGTGATGCTTTATTGACAGCTGCCTTCATTCTTAACCGTGTGCCTTCAAAATCAGTCACTTCTACGCCCTATACATTGACTGGAGTGGGAGCTCAGAAAGGTCTTTACAATGGCCTAGGCAAGAGGAGCGAAAGAGACAATAAGCTCTCATAAGAAGGAGTGATAGGGAAAATGTAACCAGAAGACGCTTGCCAATAGAAAGAGAAGCACTTATTGTTACTCCAGACGGAGATGATGAGCCATGTTCTATACAAGAAGCCTTATCATATCCTACTAAGGTGAATAGAAGAATGTAATAAAAGAGGAAATTAATTCAATGAAAAAGAATTAAGTTTGGGAACTAGTTGATCTATCAAAAGGGCAAAAAGCCATTGGGAATAAATGGGTTCTCAAAATAAAAAGAAAAGTAGATGGAACAATTGACAAACACAAGGCTCGATTGGTTGCAAAGGGGTACACACAACAAGAAGGTATAGATTACCAGGATACCTTCTCACATGTTGTACATTTCAATTCTATAAAACTTATTCTAGCAATAGTAAATAGTTTAGATCTAGAACTGCATCAGATGGATGTAAAAACCGTATTTCTGAATGGTAATTTGGATGAAGAAATCTATATGGAACAACCATTAGGTTTCATTAAAAAAATGAATGGAGAGCAAAGTTTGTAAGCTCAAGAGGTCCATTTATGGACTGAAACAATCATCTAGATAGTGGTATTTGAGGTTTCACATAGCGATAATCTCTTATGACTTTCAAATGATTAAAGAAGACCACTGCGTCTACATTAAGCGGTTTGAGGGTAATTTTGTAATATTATCCTTGTATGTAGATGATATACTATTGGCTGGAAATAGTCTAAATTTGGTTTTAGCTATTAAATAATAGTTGTTAACGAATTTTGATATGAAAGACATGGGTGAAACAGAGTATATACTTTGAGTTAAAATCTAAAGGGATCGCTCTAAAAGAATTCTCTCTTTTTCACAAGAGAATTACATCAAGAAAATTTTTGAGCTATTCAATATGAAAAACTGCAATCCCCTAGATACCCCAGTAGCTTCTGGAGTAACCTTGAGTCTTGATATGTGTCCCAAAATTGAGTCAGTAAAGAAGAAAATGGAAAGGGTTCCCTATGCTAGTGCCGTTGGAAGTTTGATGTATGCAATGATGTGTACAAGGCCAAATATTTGTTAAACAGTTGGAATGGTTAGCAGATTCTAGTCAAATCCCGGTAAGCAACATTGGAAAGCAGTGAAGAGGATTTTGAGATACTTGAAGGGCATATTAGATTATGCACTATGCTATCAAGGAAACGATCTACGCTTGGTTGGCTACTCCGATGCTAATTTGGGTGGATATGAAGTTGAGTGAAGATCAACTTCAGGATATACCTTCTTGATGAACAATGGCGCCATATGTTGGAGCAGTAAGAAGTAGACATGCATTGCCCTACATCGTATAGAAGTTGAGTTCGTGGCATGCACCTCAGCAGTGCAAGAGGCTATATAGCTTAAGAGATTTATTGAACACCTTGAATTCGGAAATGAAAACACAAATCCAGTGTTAGTGTATTGTGACAATACTGCAACCATAACCTATATGAAAGATCCCAAATATCATAGCAAGACCAAACACATAGATATAAATTACAATTTTGTGAGAGATTATGTAACACAGAAAATTGTTACTGTACACCATATTTCGACCAATAGTATGGTCACTGATCCCCTAACCAAACCAATAGCCAAGGAAATATATGACAAACATGTGAAGGCTATTGGAATGCACAAAATGTAAATTTGCAGACACTATGTAATATGTTTATGATTAATGAAAATATTTCTTTATAAATTTATGTGTCTATATGAAGGTATACAATGTCTAGTATATCGTACAGGCAGATAAGGTTGGCTCTCTCACACAAGAAACCACCCTTGATACTTAAGAGGAGTATGTAAAGATGATACAGTTGTGTTCATCAGTAATGAAGTAGGAATGCTGAATGGTAGAGAAGAAACACAAATTATGTCACCTTGATAAAAGTGTATTATGTCGAGATAAGATCCAATAAGATGTAATATAAATGGATCAAATCGTGGACTCCTGCTTCCATGATGCCTGTTGTCAGACAACAAATTCTTCAACATTGACGTTATGAAAGATAAATGTAGTAGAAGAATTTGGGTTTAGATACTGGGAGCATCTAAACTTATGTTTGTACGGTGTTAACAATAAGATTCAAAACAACGTATGCTCTTATAGTTCAAGAGTATCACCGTAACATGTGATTCATACCACATGTGCGAAAGAACCGCAAATAAGAAGCAAGTGAATAGATCCCTATTTCATTTATGTGAGTCCCAAGAAGGTTAAACACTTCTGTGATGTCCTTTAACTTTGACATTATCATGGAGATATATTTTAGCGACTACTACCTTGACATTTGTCCTATGATCACAACTGATACGATCCAAGGTATTATGTTAAGGAAGCAGTTGGCGAATATCAAAATGATATATGAGCGAAAGAAAGATTAATTGAAATATACGCACCTATGCTAGTGTCTGAGACATGGCCTTTATGATATTAATTTTGGTAATTTCATAAATGTGGACACTAAGCATATGAAAAGACAATCTAAGTTTTATCTTGGCTCAAGAGGGATTAGATCTGCCATGTGAAAGTGTTTATAGGTAAATCTAAGACGTATGAGGCATAATATTAAACTCAAACTATACAAAGAAAGGTTGTCTTGTGCTGGTCCTATGAGAGGGATTTCTAATACAGGCACCTAGGAAATGTCATGCACATACGGTCACGACAAAACACTTAGCATGAAAGGGGGGGGGAGGGAGGGAGGGAGGGAGGGCTCATGGTATACAATCCACCAAGTGTGAGTGGGAGATGTTGAGAATTGGGCTTGGTCTAACCTTGGTGGATTAGGCCCAAATCCATTGGCCTTGGGGCCAAAATGAAATACCCAATTTTATGGGCATTTGTTGACAATATTCTGGGGCCTAATTGGTAATATTCTCCAAATATTCAAAACAAAGAGGGAGAACAATTATATATGTGGGTTGTGATAAAAACCGATTCTCCTTCCCATTTCAACGGACTGTATGAAAAAGGAAAACTCCCCGACAGAATTTTTTCTCCTCTTTTTAGTGCCATTTGCTGTGTTTTATAGCCGGAGTTCCAAGTGATTCGGTTTGTGTGGGTGTCTCGAGAGTATAAAACGACACTTCAGGTACGCCTGAAGTCCTACAATAAATAAACAGAATAAATTTGATGCATTTCATTTCTTTGTTTCACTCTCTTCTACAGCATCACAATTACCATGGGGGATCAAAATTGGATTACCTCATTTGATGTTCTTAGTCGTAAAAGCACGGTGATAACTAACAAATATTATTCCCTTTAGGATAAGTTGAAGGAGACAATTTGTTAAAAAATTATTTTAAATTGAATCAGCTATACATTGAAGCAATGAAAAATGCATTAGAATTTAAAATCCAAGGGGCTGTGATGAGCGCAAAGTGCAAAGTATGACCAAAGAATGCAAAATTTACATAAACTCCTACCACTTTCGCTCTTCACCAACATTCAGTAAGCAACTCTATTCCTGTGCACCCTAACTAAGATGAGCTATATCAATTTCTTTGGGATATTTGAAAGTGTCAGCTGCACCAAACTTGCGACGCCCTTCTAATGACTCTTCATCATCACTATCTTCTTCTTCTTCTTCTTCCTGGCTGCTAACAGCATAGGAGGGTTCATCAATGCTTTTAGAACGGCAGCCTGGGTTGGCAAGCATGCTCACTTGGCCATGGTGAGATATCTCGACGACAACCGTGTCATCGTCCAATGGGAGAGGTTGCTTCCATGGCTCCCCATCAATCCTCATGAATGTACTCTCAGCCGCACCCTTGTGAAACTCAAAGCGGATTCTGCTGGTCTGCATGAAAGCAGGTTCTCTCATTATTTCAGTTGTAGGAGACCCAGATGACTAAGAAGAACAATCATTTGATTCTATATTGTTTTGGAATAAAAGCATAGAGAACAATCACTTGATTTGGTGTTTATTTCATGTAAAATGAAATTTGAAAAGTTGAAAATTGATGAGTTATACCTGTGCCAAACGAGTTCCATGCCCATTTGGAGCTAGCAAAACTAGCCCATGCCAGGCATCCCTAAAACCCACTACCTCTATAAGTCCATCATCCACAAATGGAGGTGTCAGGTCCCTCTGTAAAACATAATTGAATATAAAGGATTAAAATCTACACGCACAAATCTTCATAAATTTTTAACAAGTATGTCTTCACATACACGCATATAATCGTGTGCTTGTGTCGTTACATACAACATCCGGAATTTCGACAGCTGAAAAGCAGCACTTACATAAATTGATTTTTTTGTATTTGGTTTTCCCCAAGGATTGAGTCCGCCAGAAAAACTGGGCAAGTTGAGGCATACAATTGATCGTATGCTGCATGTGAAGGCCAGAAGTTTTAGCTATAGAATGACATGATGATTCATAAAATCATGAAAAGAAATCACTACTGGTTAATAAGCCCAACAAACCATATACAAATTAACAAATTTATGGATCAATTGTTATACTTTGAAAATAAATGAAGTCAATGCAAAGCCAAACAACTATTGCAAAGTCACAAAGATTCAAGGGTCCTGGCAGGACCCCTTTGTTCCACTATTGCCTTCAGATTACGGCAGATCTAATGAAGAAACTGTCAAAGTGGAAGACAATTCACCAATATATATATATGTATATATATTAAAGTAAATCATGTGAAAAAAATGTCACCTGGGATGTATGTGGAGTTCCTCCCACCGACCTTGCCTCTTCATTATTTTAACCTTTGTCAGCTGAGCAATGTTCCTGTGGCAAAATCAAACAATTACTACCATAAGTGTTTCAGAAAGATGACGCAAATAGTCAGAAGAAAATTATCTTAAACAAAAACTTTATTCGTTTACAACTTCATTAGTCTACTGAGACATTATAAGAACAGAATCAAGATGAAACCAAACTAGACCATCAACAAAATCAAAACGTGTCTGTCTATAAGATCAAAGAACCAGGGCCACTGGATAATATTTAAAAGAGAACAACAATGAATGTGCGGTATGCTTTTATTAGTGCCATTCTCATTTCATAACACAGTGACAAACAGCATACCGTATAATTTTTTAAAGCAAAAAAATCTTCTTGCTGGATCAACTCTGCCATTTTTAAAATAATTCAATTCACCAGTATTTCTCAAAATAATGTCATAAAACATTATTTCTATAAATATGTTATAAAACTTCAACCTGGTAATATACAATTACATAGTATTTCTATAAACAAAGTGCTCTTATCAAAACTAAGTGAAATGTAATGTCTCAGTCGCTCAATGGTGACTAACCGAGATGAAGGATGGAATAAAGAAGCAAAGAACCATCCTTGTTTGCATCCATGCTTCAGATATGCACTCTGTTTGTCAAAAACAAAAGCATTAGAAGAAAGGATAGTTATTGGCAAGGAGTGCTAAAGAAAAGGATAAATATTCACACCAAACATATACCAAATATGCCTTTCATGGCAGAGAAGAATTCATCAAATGAAAGCTAATGAACTAAAAACTACTGTATGTGATTGAGAATTGAATAAACTATTGGATGTTTGATAATTGCAAATTTGCATTAATAAATTCAAGGGCATTTTATAGTAGAACTAGACTGTAGTAAATGAAAACATCTAATAATTCAAATCAACCTCATACAGAAGATTCCAATTATTGCTGTGAGATAACAAATGATCAACAGAAATTTTATAACACAGTCCGTAAAGATATATTTAAAATATGCATGGATAGAAAATTAAGTAGCATCAACTGTTACTATCAGAAAAAAGATGCCCTTGCTTTTACTTATATCTTCCAAATATCTTATAGAAATAAAAAATTATTAGTGAGAAACTACGAAATACAGATTCATAGTTCAACTCATCCGATGTTAAATTTGTAGAATGCGGTACCTGATTATGTAATTGGTTTCTAAATCTCTCTGGATGCAACTTTCTCTCTGAGTGAAATGCATATGATACCTGAGCATCCATTCCTGCATCAAAGACATGTTTTAGATGCACTTGTAGATTGCATTAATCTAATAGTTTCCGATTTCTATTTAGCTGTTCCATAGGCATCTTGCCAAAGGGAATAAAATGGTTATCCAATGTCTGGGAAAACTACGACTTGCCCAAACATAACTCAAACTTTTAAATTGTGCTTGGGTTCCTTACCCATGCTAAAGTAGTTCCAAAATCCCCCACGAAAAGTGTGGTAGCCCTCCTGAAAACAAAACAATTCATAAATAAGCATGCATATAATGCCACATTCATATAAAGTAACTAAAAAATATTGAGCACTTGCAGCTGACACATATCAAAGAATCCAAGAACTTGTTGCAGTCATGTTAACCCTCCTTTTCTGCCCCTTATCCTACACTATGTACCAAAAATGGGGTCATGGCCAACCAAAGACTTGTATCAACTCACAGCATAAAAGAAAAATCAAGTTGTAGGACCCTAACAATTGCCAATGTGACCATTAATCTGAAGTAGATACTTCCAACAAAGTCATACGTTACTTATTTAGAATTGACAGCACTCTGGCACTCCTATGCTAGCACCTATGAAAAGGGAGTTCCCAAGAGTAGCACTTTTAAGGGGTGCCTTGAGCTTAATGGTCATGTTATACTACTCAAAAACACCAGAAAGGCATGAGAATGCATTTAAAACGGCCGGTTGGCACAACTTCTTGGCAATGGAAGCACGGGAGTTGAATGTATGCAATAACACCAAGTGAGACATAAAGAAAAGGCAGATCCCACGCTATATGAAATATAACTACAGTCAATATAAGAGCTTTTTTTCTTCAAAGAATGTTTCTAGTAATGAGTTACTCTGGAGATGGATGCATCTATGTATAACAAAAAACATGACAAAAGCTCCTAAATACAGAAATTCATTAGCTTTCATGTCTATGCAAAGTATACCCGTACTAAAAATAAAATATACTAAAACTCACCATATTTAGCTTATCTGTTGGAGAAACACGATGGAATGCATGCAAAGAATGAGGCAGCTCAGGAGGTGCAATGGGGTCACAAGAACCTTTATTCGGAGCCTTCATCCTCATCATAATATGCCAGCTGAAAAAGAATTAAAATACTTGAAGCCTTTAACCAACAAAGGATTTTCTTATTAGATATTGTGAGCTTTTGACTATCCTGAATATATTGGTATCTCGCATATCTCAGTCACAATTCATACAAATTGACACAAACATAGGTGCCACTTTGGAATTGAGGTGCCATTGGGTTTTCATAGCAATGACATACTACACTTATTTACATTTGTGAAATTCATGAGTTTAAAAACTTTCAAATAAAAAGGAGGCAATACCTGTCTATTTTCATTTCCTTTGCGGCTCTTACTTGATTCAGAAAAAGTACCACAGATTGGCAGTCAGTGCCAGGATTTTTCTTCCCCTGTAAATGAAAAAATTTATACTCCAAAGTCTAAACATGCTTGCAGATTCCAGCAAAGAGCAAATCTTTACACATTTATATTCAACCACAACTAAATTTGCAGAGTGCTCATATATGTGCACTGTCTAGAAAAAACATGTGCATATAACAAACAGAGAAGTTGTTTCTAAAATCTGGAGTAAATTGTAAAACAATATAACAATTAGGCATCATTTATACCTAAAATCAATGATAACCGTATATGCGGATGTGATACAGCATAAAAGAGCAGAAAACTAATGATAAGGTACAGCATTGTCAATATAACTTTAAGAATTCATGTCAAAATGCTCGCTGTGAAAATAAAAATTGATCGAAGTAATCATTCATAGTTATAAAATTTTGTCATTCTATGAGTTCAGAAAATTAAGCAAGTAGCTAGAAAATATACCCAGCCAAATGAGAAGGGAAGATTGTTTCCTGTCCCTAAGGGCACTGTAGCAATTGGTGGTGGTTGAGGCAGTTTAAGATCTGAGACCACTCCAAGAAGCCAGCCAGCAGTGCCATCTCCACCTGCAACCTAATTTTCTCGGACTATATTAGAGATGTCAAATAATAAACTATCATCAAAGAGAGTGTATATAAACTAAGTCTTGTTAAGCACATCTGCCCGTTGGTATGTGATAGACCCACAGCTTTTGGCCTGAGGAGGCTCAAGGCCTATGGGAAGAAAATGAAGACAAAATATAGTGAACTGGGGCAGACCAAGGATGCAATGTTTGTAATGAGGTGACGTGAGGGATGGAAGAGGAAGTAGGTGCTTCACATGGGCCATGATTGAAACTTAGATAGCATGAGATGCCTAAGTCTTAGATTGAATCGTATGGGATGTTCAATGGGGTATTTAAGTGGGTTGGTATCAGCTGGTAATCCACAAATCCAGAAAGGGCAAAGGGCTACCTACTTAGGGTTCGAACCAATAGAGGATCTTGACAGACAAAAAGTCGAGTGAAGTATCATTGAGTGAGGTGTGGCTAAGTATTTGGTTGGGTATATATTGGAGAGTGAGGGTTCAATGGAGGTCAAGGAACTACTTGGTTTCTTGAAAGTAGAATGTCCAACTCTCAAACATCAAGCCGAGGAAGGAGCTTCATCTCTTCTTCATTATCTTTATTTTCTTTGTTTTTCTTTACTGTTTTCATGGATGTAATGCACAGTTTCTTTGTGTGAGTTCAAAGAATCTATTGTCACGGTCTCATTCCCTTCATTGGAAGATGCTGTATACGAGTTATTTTTAATATTCAGAGGATTCCCTTCATTCATAGAAGTCAAAGAACTATCAAGTTTGCAAGTTATTCTGAAAAACTTACTATTATTCTTAATCTCCTCTCAATTTCTGCAGCCAAATTATCTCCTTTGTACTTGAGCGTCTCCAGAGTAACATAAAGCTGATGCAGCACCGTATCTGGAGCCTTATCTCCCAGATCAATAACCTGAAAACTAGATTGCCTTAGTACCAAACTAATGGAGGTAAAAAAATTTTGCGTATAAAGAATGTTAAAACACAGATATCGGGATTGAATAACTGTGACAATTTACCTGGTTTTTATTAAGGAGTGAGCGGTAGGTAACAAGAAGTTCCCCTCCAAGCTGACCACCACTTTTGGAATTAATGAAGACTATCACGGGACAAGCAGGTATATGGGAATCACTTCTGACCTCAGATCCTGATAATAGTATGTAATCTGGAATGCAGAAGTCCTTTAACGTTTTCTTGGAGCTCACATCACCCATAGCTACCTCCAACCTACTGAATTTTATTACAAACCCGTCAAAATTTGAAATAGCTTCCCTCTAACCACGGACAGCTTCTTTTATAGCACATAGAATAAGAACGGTTTTAAATAGTACAGGCGTTGAAAATTATCCAATCAGTTAAAGAGGTTACGTTGGGAGCAACGAATTATTTCAAGAAATATATTGTATAAGCTTAAAATTTCAAGATTGGCAGCCTACAGCCAAGTTTCCTTTATTTTTGCCTCAGGCAAGGCAAAGATAGGTTGGTATCAACCTCATGTTTTCATCGGTAATATAGTTTCAAAAAGAAAATAGCCCACAATTATCAACAGTTATTAGCCGTAGGTAACCCTTTGCGTTTTATATTGTTCAAAAAACTGAGAGTCAGTAGATCAGTAAGCATCCGCGTCAATGACGAAAACGGTTAATATCAGTATGAACATCACATACAGATTTACAAATACAATGCATGTATCTGTTCCCCCAATCTAAGAAGAAAACTCTATAAGAATTTGAAAACCTGGTATCCCCGGTCACCATTTTCCCAGGACGACAAGAAAATCTGTTCAAAAAGTTCATTCTCGTCGTTTGTAGTGAATTTGGTGAGAAGGAGGATAAGCAAAATCAGCATGCAAGGGCCTATACTAGAATATACGTTGATTTACAAACTCATAAGAGACGAGCAACTGTTTGATCGGGTAAAGGTTTGGTCCTAGTAAGAGAATATATTCCCTAAATTTTGCTCGACTTTATCACAAACTTTTTCCTTATCCACCAAACAGGGTTTTGGCAGAATAGTTGGGAGAGGTATCGCAGACAGGTGTGGGAGAATCTGAAAAGAAAATGCTTTACCTGAACGAGATTATTTGCAGAAATATTCAATTTCAGAGCAACAACGAAAGTAGTCTCCGAATTTCTCGAGAGAGAGAGCTTGCACCATAAAAACTCCAAGGTAGAAAAAAGGAGCCGGAAATGAAAGTTGCTGAAAATTGTTCTTTATCAATCGATGGACTGACTTGCTTCTGAGTTGGAATGATAGCAGATACTCCGAGCAATCAATGGAAAAGATATCCCGAAAAAATATCGTCTGTCACTCTGATGGCGGGTTTGAATTTGGGAGCGAACCATTTCCAGCAACATATATACTTTGTCACCGGGAGGTGAAGGGAGGAAAGGAAGGTTTCAATGGAATGATACGAAGGCTGCGCCACGTCAGATAAATAGTGGGCCCACCTTCCCAACGGAAAGGTCATTACGTGGAAATTTCGTAGAAAGATGTTGATTTTGCTTTTGCCTTCTCTTTTCGCCTGTCCAAAAAGGGAAATACACGGTTTTCCTATTTTAAAATATTGGAAAAGACTTCGGTCCCAAAACAAAGAAGAAGAAGAAGAAGAAGAAAAGGTTAGAAAGAGGACTTTTTCTGCGTTTGCTTAGACAGAAAGAAAAAGAAAACTTGGCCTGTTGGCCGGAAGGTTCGAAGAAAGAGAACTGGGGAGGCCTCAAGTTTTTAACTTGCGATGTTTTACTACTAACACAGCATGAGTTGCCTACGTAATGTCACTGAATTGAGCAAGAACTTTTCTTTTTGTGCCGTGAAATAATTTTAGACTCAACTTGATGGTACAACATAACTTCTCGGGTATGGTTAAAACTTGAATTCAAGAATGTCAAGGGATCGGTAGGCTAAATGGCACACAAGATTCTTTTTTCCCTTTGACCAAGCAGGGGTGATTAATTATATAAATCAAAGGATAATATTATTAATCAGATATTGGAGTGAGTAAGGAATAAACAGATTTGGTAGGGTTTGGTACTGCTGAACTCATCAAGCTTGGCTGCTCAGGGGTGGAGGCTATTCACAGTGGATTGTTTCTTCAATTCTTTATCGTTTTGATTAGTTCTAAAATATTGTGTATAGTCAAATCATCAAAACCCTTTAAAATTCAAACGTATCATGCGGTTGCCTCAGCTTATTGGTTCAAATAATTATTTCATTATCACATATATTAATTCTAAGCTGAGAAAGTAGTGCATATATGAAATATACCCAAACATATATCCAAACATGATTTAAAGGGCTGAACTTCTCTCCAAACACACTCTTATTTTAGAATGAGATGATGCGTCAAGCCTTGCACATTTCACAATAATCTGCATTTCAGTCAACTTGAGACATGATTTGAAGGGCTGAACTTCTCTCCAAACACACTCTTATTACTCTTTTCCAGAAGCATGTTTTGATTGCTTAATAAAACACACTCCTAGTAGTAGATGAAATTATCAGCCAAATAAAGGTAATTGACCATCATTCACTTGAATATAATTGACTAATTGGGCTGCAGGTGAACAAAACTCAGACCTCCTGTTCTTGATACAATTCCCAAACCTTTGATTCAAACTCTTGTCTTTTCTATGGCTTCTATTGGGTCAGATCAAAAGGGCTTTCCTTTCATAAATTGAACCTTTTAATTCTCCAGTCCAAAATAACTTACTCATATGGGCCGCCTCCTTTTGTTCTGGGCCTCTTTTTGTATATCGCCTTGAAAATTAAGCTGTAATATATCATGCACGGCAAGTTTTATATTTTACTAACAATGTTAATTATTCGGTATTTATTGTGGCAAAATAATTATTTGGCATTTATGATTTATAAAAATATTGAATTTGATTTTCATAATCATTTTACACTTTTTGTCCTAAGAAAATTGAGTGAATTGAACCTCATGACTGAGCAGTATAATCCAAGACAATAATGAGTTATATATCCTTATCAGTTAGATCTTCTTTTACTAATCTTTTAGTAACAAATTTTGTCAAATGCCAATAGCAATAGATCCATGGGTCATTAAAATTAAAATGAAAATATAAATATCTTGGTAAAAAGATAAAGGGAGAATCAATGAGGTCATAAGAAAAAAAGAATATGATTTTTAAAAAGTTCCAATGAATAGGTGAATAATTTGAATATTTTATCATTTCTTACACTAAAATTTGTCATTACTTCTTGCTTGTTTACTGTGACACTTTTAAAGTATGGACGTAAATCATTTGTATTAGCAAAATGGATGGTTAAGAATATGTTAAGCTGAAACATTTTATTAAAAACAAAGTTATAAAAACGAGTTGAGGCTCTGGATCCATTGTGGAGAAACATATCGATCCTTATCTATTGATCGTACTGCAGGTTGAAAGAGAACAGTACATGGCAATGATGAAGTTGACTCCAGATTAAAAATGAATGTTATTCTGAAAAAAAAAAAAAAAAAAAAAAGGAGTCATGCTTCTACTCATTGATCGTATAATTATAACCACACAATTCAACAGTATCATTGTATATATACTTGACACACGGTACAGCGAGTTCATGATTCATCAGTGCCAAAATATCCGGCTACCGTCCTTTTCCTTCCCATCCACTTATGATCCTCTTCTTAATCTGGATCGTTGGATTAAGATCTTAACGGTTCATATTTAATATATTATAAAAATATAATAATAATAATAATAATATTTTTATATTAAAAAAAAATTTAGACCGTTGAGATCTTAATCCAACGATCCAAATTGAGAAGAGAACCGTAAGTGGATGGGAAGGAAGAGGACCTGAATCCCAAAATAAGAAAGATTCTGAGAAATGGAGATCTCAGTGATGACATAGTAAATAGTTATTATAACGTCTACAATCAGACATAAAACAAAAATAATAGCCCATTTTTATATTTATTCCATTAATTAAATACTCCCTCTGATCCTAATTATAGGATATATTTACCTAATTTTGAAGAAATTAAGAATAGTAGTTAAATTAGTTAATCTTATTTATTTTCCAAAAATGGCCTAACTTTGGAGTATTAATTGGAGCACTTATTGCATATGAGGAAATTGTTGTTAAGGACCTTAGAACTCATTGTTTGATTAACAAAGTCAGATTTGATCCATTCATTACAAAGATTGAGAATTAATTTCTCTAGCCAGTACGCCTGAGAGCCAAGAAAAAACCACAAACAACGTGTATTACTCTCTATTTTAATTCAAAGCCTCCAAGTATAATACACTTCATATAAATTAAAAGCCTATCAAAAGGCGTTAACTTAAAATTTCTCAGGGTTTCAAAATTATTTTATTAAAAAAAATAAAAGAAACAGTAGAATTGAGGTGTGTGTGACATTAATAAGCTGCAAGTATTATTCACTTTATATAATACATAGGTGTAGTATAAAATTGTTAGTGTTTCAATATTATTGAAAAAGTATCAATGGGGGTATTTTGGGAAGAAATTGATAAAAATTAAAACTTTGTCCTATAATTAGGACCAAGATCAATTCTTAAATGTTGTCCTATAATTAAGACCGGAGGGAGTAATAGTTACATACACGCTTGCAATCATACACGCATATTTAATCTGGGAACGTAACGATGCATGACCTTCCAGAAAAAAAGTAAAGAATAATTTTTGGAGAATAGATTATGGGGAAAAAAGTGATTTTGATAAAATGAGAGTGTTTAGATGTCTTGATTAGAATAGCTTTTTCATGGTTAAATTACTAAAAAGAACATCAACTTTTATGATAATTACATATAAAGAATACGATTATATGTTAAGTATTATTTAACATTAAATTTCATAATAAATACAAAAAATAAAATAAATTTATTAAAAAAATTAAAATTATAAAATTTGTCAATTATGTAATATAAAAAAATAGATGAAAAAGTTTTAAAATTATAACATTAATCAATTATGTAGTATAAATAAAATAGATCAAACATACATGCGCGTGCGTGTATATATAGAAGTATATTAACCACCACCACTTAGGTGGGTGGAGATTAATACTGATGGATCCAAGAATGACAAATTAGGGACTTGCACTTGTGGAGGTGTTTTGCGAGATCATAATGGTAAGTTTTTGTTGGGGTTTATGTACCAAACTAAGCAAGGAATGATAGTATCTGCGGAAGTTTAGGGTGTTTTGTGGGGACTTAAAATTGCATGGGATAGAGAATACAAACAAATCCTAATTGAGTCTAGTTGTAAAGTCATGAATCTAATTCAGGGCAAGGTATCTCAGGAACACCCTGATTTTCAGCTTATTGTGGAGGTTCACAACTGATGGACAGAGACTGGGAAGTGGAAATTTCACATTGCACTCAATATGTTAACACAATTGCAGACGTTATAGCAAAAGAAGTTTGGAAGATGGTGATTGATCTCCATATCACCTATTCGCCCACTGATGCTATTACCACCTTTTTAATTACTTATGTAAATAGGATGAGACTGCATGTTGACTCAGGAGGATAGCTTTTGATGTGTTTGTAGAATATCATTTACTAAAAAAAGAAGAAGAAGTATATTATCCCAATTCGGAAAGGGAAAAGGAAAGTGAAGAAGGGAAAATGAAGAAAAGGGAAGACAGGTGTTGGAATATACTAGTTCACCCTTGGTGGATTAGGGCCCAAGCCCAGTTCAAAAGGGTTTCATAGAGAGACACGGGTTATAAAGAATGATACCCTTTATAGTTTAAATGTTACATCTATTCCTACGTAACCATACGTTTAAGGGTTGCATCTACTCTTATGTAACCACACGCACACTATATATATAAGGTGTGGGATTAAGGGAGAAGAATAATGATGATATAATACATAATTCTCCCTCTAAAAGATTTTCTTATAAAAATGTTCTTTTTTCTTCATTTCTTTGGCGTATTTGCTATGTAACGTCCGCATCGGTGCTCCAATTTCGTGTGGGTACTTCAATGAATCAATTGGATTTCAGATACGCCCAAAATTTTTACATGGTATCAGAACCCGATTCTTTCTTAAGACGTTATTATTTTAATACGTGATTCTCTATACCATATTTATTTTGGACATATGTTATAAACTCTCCTACCACGCTTCCGTACACATCTATGAAAATTTCCTAATGCTTATGTGCCTGGTATGACCAATATGCAAATCTGGTTTTTCACTTCCACTACATCTATATATAAATATATGGTTCTTTTGCCACATATATAGATTTGTTTTTTGTGTAATTCAATTTTGCCATTCTCTTAGTCATGAGTATGCTTCTTCTTTCTTTTTTTTTTTGATAATATATATGATATGTGTTTGGTTGGACTTATATTTGGATAATAAGTTCTTATTACGTAAGTTGAGATAAAACTCCTCTCATATACTTACCTCGTATACCGTAAATCACGATTTATAAACACTTATTGTCCAAAAATAAACTATTACAAACGAGCATAAGATTGGTCCAATCCAGTTCGGCTTATTGTTTTATGTATATGCATATACCTTGTGGTTGATTCAGTTCTTGTCATTACTTGCTCTTATGATGTGTTGTTAGTTATTTTATCATTTAAAATCTATGTTTTCTCTCTGCCATACGTGTTTATTGTTGACAAAAACTGAGATTATGAAACAGAGCACGTGAGTTAGATATAAGAAATTAAGTGATTAAAAAAAAAGTAAAAACTCACTATTTAGGTCCCAAGATCATAGTGTGGAGGACGGGAAAACATAGAAACAAACCCACAGAGACATTAAAAACAAAAAAGAAATAGGAAACAGTGAAGAACATCAGAATATGGAAACAAGCAACACTGTTTCGGTATTTTGGTTTGGGTCTGCATTAAAAAATAAGTTTTTAGGTTGTCAAATATATCTCATTGAGTAGATATCGAAAAAACAAAGAGATAAACCGACGTCGGAAACGCCGGTTATGATGGGAAGAAGCGTCAGGTCCGACGGACCTGACCCAATTATCAAACCGGGTCATCATGACCTGCTTGGAGGAGAAAGAAGAAGAACTAGACGACATGTCGTTTGGTCCCTCGCTTGGACGACGCTTCATTATTTGAGCAAAACGGTGCTTCTGCATCCTCACTCAAAACAGTGTGTTTTGGTAAATATAAAAAAAAAAAAGGTTTTGGGCTTATTACTGTTGGGCCATTGTTATATTTTTAAAAAAATGGTCTGGGCTGGACAGAGTTTTTTGGGCTGTAGTGACTAAAAAAACCGAAGTTGGGCTGGTTACATTGGGCTCTCATTTTATTAAAAAAAAAAATTGTTTCTTCTATTTATTTGGCACGTGGGGGTGCGTGTATGGTCAAATTTGGTTAAAAATATGTCAAAAAATTCCCGGATTCCATGTGCCACATTTGGAAATATAGTTCATCTATTTTCAAACATATTTGAATTTATTTTAAACGTTTTGAATGCTATAATAATGTTTTTATTTGTTTAAAAATTCTTAAAATATTTGTAATGTTTATTCCATTTTACTTGAGATAAATATGAGTCAAAAGAGTTTTTTTTAAAAGCACTAAAATAAAATTTATTTTGGTCTTTTGAATAATTTTTTTATTTAAAAACATATATCTAAACTTGAACTTGATGGCTTTAGAAAATAAACAAGTTTTTAAGTTAAAAGCCATTGAATGTTAATTCAAACATAAATTACTTAGAGAAATGTGAGCCTTTGAGTAACGGATGAGATAGGGATTTTTCGATTGGAATATGAAATTGAGTGACAATCTAGAAGGAGAATATCTTGATAGAAGGTCAAGATGAAAGAATCCAGAGTAAGGTTATAATTAATCCTAAAATAGAATAAGATGAGCAACTGGAAGAGAATTGAGAATATCAGTCCTAAGAGGAACTTGAATCTCCTGAATCTTAAGATGTCAAGATTTTAATCTAGAGCAACCTGGAAGGAGGTAAAAGTGAAGGATCAGATGTTGAGGAAGTAGTGTCAGATCAAAGTGAAAGAAAATATCAAATTGAGAGATTTTTTAATGCCCAAACTCTGGATCATGGTGGAGTTCTGGAAAATATTACTCCTTGGGTAAAAAGTAAAGGCCCATCTTAAGCCAAGTCCAAATTCCCAATACTTGAAACTATAAGAGTTTTAAGAAGAAATACTAAATGTTTCTATTAGAAAACAAATATGATTGGAATAAGAAATTTGGAATATTTCATCTAATATATATACAGAGAGAGAGAGAGAGAGAGAGAGAGAGAGAGAGAGAGAGAGAGAGAGAGAGAGAGAGAGAGAGAGAGAGAGAGAGAGAGAGAGACTCTGGGATATTGTTGAAATGATAGAAGACATAAAAATTATTGCAATTTAAAAAAAAAAACAATAGCTGTTGAAAACCTATCAGACTAGGTTTGAGAATCATGAAGACTTAGCCCTTTAGAGGATATATTTTGGTTGAAAATTGTGTTGAATGGAGAACTTTGATAAACTATTAAGTCACCCCAAATTCCAGATAAGAGGTTAATAAGACATTATGAATATAATGTAATGAAAGTATGAAGAAGTAAAAGACAAATACTTTTTATGAGTGGGAGCTCTTGAAAAATGAGTCTTTCAAGAGCGTCATATGCTCCATCTAAATGGGAGCTCTTAGAAAATGAGTCTTTTAAGAGTAATAATTGAACATCTTATTTAAGGTACTTTTGTATGAATTTTTTTTTATAGATATGATAATGACATAATTGGAATTTGTGTGATGGGAGGTACAAATGTATTTCCTGATCATAGACCCAATGACGTTGTTATTTTTTTCTTGTCAAGAATAATATAAGTATATGATATTGTATACTTCAATGCGTTATATTATTGATAAGTTCTTGGATTAAATAAATTATAAATAACCCTGAGTGTGGGATAATTTGAGTAGCTAAGCCAAGAGTGGCTACTAAGAACATAATTTATAAACTTAATGGGGACAATCAAAATATCAGGTATTTATAAAAATAATTTGTTGTCAAGCCATTGACAAATAGTCATGGTAATACTGAAGTTGAGATGACAGCTTAGTAAAGAAAAAATTACACGACCTATATGGCTTGATAAGGGAAACAAAATAGTATGAATTGCCCTACAAAATTGTATAATTGTTATTCAATCTTTCTTTCACTAAATTTCTTTGGTTGGTAAATTATTTATGCATAATTGCATTGCAATTTCTTCTAATTTAAGTATTGACTTAAATATATGTCTTACTAGTCAAAGATATATAATTTGGTTCTAGAATAGCATAATGAAATTTTTTTTAGTAAGCTACTAGAATTGAGTTTATATTACAATTATTCTATTTTGTTGCATGTGGTACTATAAGTTTGAGGGTAAGACACAGGGCTGGATAAATTATTATCTTTATTGATAATTTCTCATGTTATTACTTAATTTTACATAAGTCTAAAGAATGCTGCTTTAGACAATATGTGAATGAAGTTTGAGAATCAATTGGATAGGATTTTTTTTAAAGGTCCCACTCCTTTAGTTTCAGTTAGCTCTGTGGAAATAAATGGATAAATATCCGAGGAACTCCATCGCCAGAAAGGAGTTTATAAAGGCATAATGAAATGCTATTAGACATGACTCATGCTAACCCATCAAATGTGAGTGGGAGAGTATCATCTAGTCCACTTTTGGTGGATTAGTACACATACACACATCCTTGGTTTCATCAAGTTATGTGCACTTGAGTTTAACTATGCACCCTTTAAAGTAGTCACTTGTTAAATTTGAGTTAATAATTGAAAGGTACCACGTTTATTGTGAATTAGTTTTTCAATTAAGGATGAAACTAATCACATTTTATCTCTTTACAAGACACTAGGACAAGACAGTACAGAACATGCCAATAATCCTCAATTGTTTTTTAAAGTGGGAGCTTAGAATGATCAATAAAGAGACCAAACAAAATAGATATGAAAAGCAAAAAGCTCATGAGAAAAGGGATAACTGAGAAAAATGTTCATGATTATTCTAAAGGAGGATGATGAGTCACATTCTGTGTAAGAGGCCATGTCAAGGGAGAATGGAAGAAAACAATGGAAAATGAAGTGAATTCTTTGAGAAAGAATCAAGTTGATAATCAGTTAATCTACTACCAAGTCAAAAGGGCTATTGAGAACTAGTGAGTTCTATAAAAGTGGGTAAATCAATTGACATGCACAAGACTTGTTAGTGCAAAGGGGTATGCATAACAGGAACGCATTTTTGTCCCTAGTTGTGCATTTAAATTTGTTTTAATATGGCAATAGTTAACTATTTGAATTTAAATTACATCATGTGGATTAAAACGTACACTTTGAGTGATGATCTGGATGAAGAAATCTATATGCAGTGACTATTAGATTTTATTAAAAGTAGTATTTAAAGTTTCACATAGTAGTGATTTCATGTGATTTTGTAGAAATCCTTTTATGGATTGATGCAATCATCTAAATAGTGATGTTTAATGCTTCAAAATAACGGTAACCCAATGTTTTTCAAATGGTTGATAAGAACCATTAGTAAATGATTTGTGATGTTATTCCTTTAAGTAGATGATATACTATTGGTTATACATAGTTTGAATTTGGTAGTGCCTATTAAAGAATGGTGCTGGTTCATGGGTAAAGTAATTGGATCTGAGACTTAAAGAAATAGCTTAAGAAGACTCCTCTCTTTTACAAGAGAATTACATTAAGAAGGTTCTTAAGCAGTTGATAATAAATGAATGTAATCCCATGGATACCCAAGTGACTTTAAGAGTGAGTTTTAGTCTTGGCAAATTTTCCTAACTGAGCCAACCAAGAAAATAATGAAAAAGAATATCCATATGATACTATTAGAAGTGTGATGTATGCAATGATATATACAAGATCAGATATATGCGTATGGTAGGACTTGTAATTTGGTACTAGTCCAACCACCGTGAGAGAAATTAGATGGCTTCGTATAAGGGTCATGAGATACTTATATAGTATATTGATTATGTACATTCAAAGTATGTGTTATGATAGTATAAGAGGCTTTTATGACTGATAATGTTCATAGAACATGTGAGATTTGAAAGTGAGAATTCAAATATAATGTCAAAGTATTGTGACTACATGTAGCCATTGCTTAAACAAAAGACCCTAAGCATAATAGATAGATTAAATGCAAAGGTATAGCTATATGAGAGATGTTATAGCATATAAATTTATTGTTGAACAACGTATTCATATACAAAGTCCCCTAACTAAGCCTAATGACCAAGGACATGTATGAGAAATATATTAAGTCCTTTGGTATGCATATGGTATGAAGTAATGATACTTCATTTTGGCTTTTAATGTGTGTGTAAGTATATAATGTCTAGTATGTCGTACAGGTTGGTGAGGTCGTCTTTCTCACACAAGCGACCGCCTTTGACATTCAGGAGGAGTGTACAAAGATGAGACAATTGTGTTCACCAGTAAAGTAGCAAGAATGCTAATATGGTAGAGAAGAAACACAAACTATGTCGCCTCGACTTAAGTGCAATAAGTTGAGATGAGATCCTTGATTGTAAAAATATGGATCGGATCATGGAAACCCACATCCATGATACCCATTGCCAGACAACAAATTCTTCAAAATTGACGTCATGTAATATCAGTGGAGTTGATGAATTTAGGTTTAGATACTGGGAGTGTCTAGACTTAAGTCTGTATGATGTTAATAATAAAATCAAACGACATAAGCTCTTAAAGTATAAGAGTAACACCGTAGCATGTGATTCATACCAAATGTGCTAAAGAATCACAAATAGGAAGCGAGTGAATAGATCCCTACTTCATTGTTGTGTGAGTTCCAGAAAGGTTAACTCTTCATCGATATCCTTTGACCTTGACATTATCATGGAAATATATTTCAACGTCTGCTACTTTAGCATTTTGTCCTATGATCATGATTTATGCGATCTAAAGGCATTATGTTAGGAAAGTGGTTGATACATATCAAAGTGATATATGGGCGAAAGAAAGATTATTACCTAAAATATACACACCTATGCTAGTGTCTAAAACCGGTCCCTTATGATATTATTTTGTAGTTTCATAAGTGTAGACACTATGCATATAAGAAAGGCAATCTAAGTTTTATACTGACTCAAGAGGGATTAGATTGGCCATGAGTAAAGTGCATATTAGTAAATCTAGGACATTCGGGCATTACATCAATATCAAGCTGCACTACAGGGTTGTCTTGTGCTAATCTCTATAAAAAGGGATTTCTATTACAAAGCGCCCAAATGGAGACGTCATGCCCATGCGGTCACGACAAAACACCTAGTATGAAAGAAGTAAGAGAAAGAGACTTGACCCCTCACATCTAATCCACCAATAAGTGTGAGTGGGAGATGTTGGAATATACTAGTTCAGCCTTGGTGGATTAGAGCCCAAGCCCAATTCAAAAGAGTTTCATAGAGAGACACGGGTTATAAAGAGTGATACCCTTTGTGGTTTAAAGGTTACATCTATTCCTACGTAACCATACGTTTAAGGGTGGCATCTACTCCTATGTAACCATACGTACACTATATATATAAGGTGTGGGATTAAGGGAGAATAATAATGATGATATAATACACAATTCTCCCTCTAAAATATTTTCTCATAAAAATGTTCTCTTTTCTTCCTTTCTTTGGTGTATTTGCTGTGTAACGTGATTGGGGTCCGCATCGGTGCTCCGGTTTTGTGTGGATACTTCAATTAGTCAATCAGATTCCAAGTACGCCCAAAATTCTTACAACAGGAAAGGGAAAGAGAAAAGGGCTCAATTCAGACAGCACATAATTATCCCAACAGTCACAATTGAATGGCTCAAAAACGAAAAACAATAGCTTCTGTCAGAAACCTTGGTTTTGCCTCAAAGCCTTGGTTTAAATAGAAAACGGGATTATCATAAATTGAAAGGTGTTTGGATGTTTTTTGACAAGACCTTGGTGTTGTCAAATAAGCACTTTTCAATTTTTCATCCCAACACACACTTAATGACCACAACAACGTGTACGTGGCTTATATATACCCAAACAATTTTAGAGTACTAATGAGAATCAGTCGTGCGCGCGCGCGTCCGCGTTTCATCAATTTATAATTTGGTTATCTAAATTAAGCGTCGTAGATTCATTTAATAACCTAACAAAAAGGATTGCGTAGGTTACGCGTCATCTTATCTTAGTTAAAGCTTATCTGCTTCACTATATGTTACTACTTCGTAATTAGTACTAGTATTTAATATTCAACGTCTAGGCCATAATCCATGCAGAGGCTTGCTTACAAGAGACAAAAAGAACGAGTAGGTATATAGTTAGGTGGCATCTGAAATTTCTGGAAAACTCTAGTCATTAATTATTTTTAATATGCATTATATATAATCTCATATATATATATATATATAGCTAGGGAAAGTAACATCCCAAGCATATTGGCATAGTATATGTGTGGCCCTGTGAAATCGTGATCCCTCCTTGTATGTATGTAAATAAATAATACACCTGTCAATTACGCACATCTATGCCCACCAAATCTTAATGAAGTTGAAGGATGTGAGTATATATGGACCAAAGTGTAGAATACGTGGTTCACGTCATGGAAGAAAAAGGTGTAGAACTCGGGGAGCACATTTTATGCTCATCATTTAGATGAGTAAAAATGTACTCATCACCCATTCTCACTTTTAAATTGATTTTGAATGATTCAGATTTAATTAGATAAGTACATATGTGTTTATCACCTATTTTCACCTTTAGATTAATTTTGAACAGTTTAAAATTAATTTAATTTAATTTTATATTTTAAATAAATTTTTATGTCATTATAGGCAGAATTAAAAATAAAAATAATCTTATAATTATCACTCTTCATAAAAATAAATTGACCATTTAAAAAACCAAAAATTAAAGATTTTAAATTTAGCCTCTTTGAGATCAAAATTTAAACTATTAAAATCTCAACACATAAATAAGAAATTAGGTGCTCATCACTTTGATGAGCAAATATTGCGGACCCATAGAATATGTGCATGTATGTACCAACTAAAATCTTTATATAGAAATGGGCAACTAGATAATTGTAAAGCAACTAGTACTCTTTTTTAAGTAACTGATTATGTAGTGGTTTTTAAATTGCATTTCAATACATTTTTATAGAGTTTAATTACTAAGACAGTGATTGACTAATTAAATATATAATTAATGCAAATGCATCCAGTATACGGCAAAGCGTACCCCCAATGCGACGACATGCATGCATTCAAAAACAAATCGCCGGGATTACATGAAAGATAACAATGTTTAAGAGCAAACTAAAGATAGAAATGGCATACTTTCAATAGTGTAACAGTAAATTTTTTTTTTAAAAAAAATTAAATGTAGAAGATTATTTACCAATAATAATTCAAAGTTGATAAAAAATTGTAATTTTTACAAATAAAGAGAAGTAACTGTAACTAGCTCATATTAGCTTGCATGAGTGGTTGAGGTTCTCATCACTTACACAGATAGTTGGAGATTTGAATTCTGTCGCTTGTATATATATTCCCTCAAAATTGTATTAAAAAAAGAACGGGAGGGAGGAAGTAACGAGTTGGGAGGGAACTTCTCTTCACAAGGGTCTGTTTGGCAGGAGGGAAATTGAGGGGAGAAGAATTTTTTGTGAGTTGGATTTTGAAAAATTGGAAAAATGGGATCATGAAATTTTAATTAGGATAAGATGTAAAATAAAATAATTCAAAAATTAATCAAAAAATTTCAACCCCACTTATTTAATTTTTTAAATCAAATTCATAAAAAAAAATTCTTTCTCTCTTTTTCCCTCCAAATCCTTCGTACCAAACAGCCCATATATAAGGCTTGTTTGGTCTGAGGGGAGGTGAGGGAAAGTGGGCGGAGGGAAAATTTTTTTGAGTTGAATTTAAAAAAATTAGAGAAGTGGGGTTAAAAATTTTTAATTAATTTTTCTTACTCTTTTATCTTATATATTTTCTTTATTAAAATTTTATTACTCAACTTCTTCAATCTTTTAAAATTCAACTCATAAAAATTTTCACTCCCCTCCCTTCCCCTTCAAATCCCTCACACCAAACAGACCCATAGTGTCTCCAAAGATTATACTTAGGACTTGACTTTAAGTGTATATGTATATAATCCGCCTAAAATTTTATAAAATTAAAAAAATCATAGTAATTACTTTTGAACGGCCATTACTGTGAATCTTCCCCAAATATTTCAGGTAGATGGAATATATATGCATTTCCAAAATTAATCACTGTTTTGATATTTTAATTTTAATAACGTATAGAAATTATTTTTAACCTGGATTTCAAATCTTCAAGGTCCTTTCATTATCACCATAATCCATGCGTTGGCTAATTAATAGCTGTAGTTTTGAGCCAGAATACTTTCATGATATATATTATAATAATATGATGTGTGTGTGTAGACACACAATCCATATTTCAGAAATTAAATTCACGATTTGCTTATTTGAGAAAATAGCTAGAAACGCATATATATACTAGTCAAATTCACCAAAATGAAAAAGGTTATGAGCTTCTTTGAGTCGTCATTAAAAAAAAATGTTTACGTAAGTTAAAATAAAATTTTTCTCATATATTTATTTTATACATTATAAATTACGTTGAAAAAATAGTTTCTACTATTAATCCAAACAAACACCGTAATAGTACAAGGCGACAGTGGCGTCTAGTGTTAATTCATATCCAATTCCAATAATCCTAATACTGAGCTGACTAGTTGAATAACCGACGGCTATTTGCAGGAATGTACAGCAAATCATTTGAATTGAACTTGAATTATCTTTTTAACTACTCCAAGGCATAAAACTTTACTAATTGATAATTTGCTTCTCTCTGATCATTTTTGTTGCAGAAATACCGGACAAAATTCATAGAATAAAATAATAAACCGCGTTTCTTTTTGGGAAAATCATTGTTAGGTCCCAAGGAAATAAAATATTGTCAGAAAAGTCCCAGAAAAATCTGAAATATCTGAAAAGTCCCTAGGGACTTTTCTGATATTATTTTTCAAAGTCAAATGACCCACATGCCCCTCTTCTATTATCTCTCTCTCTCTCTCATTTGTTCTGCATTTTTGCTCTCAGATGGGATTTTTTTTCCAGCTCCATGCGTTCTCTCTCTACAGAAATGATGGTGATGGTGAAGGCCAAAGCTTTGAGGTGGTAAAAGATTTGTGGGATGGGATGTAAGATAGAAGGAAGAAGAAGATGGAAGGAAGGTGGTGGAATTTTTTTGATCTCAAGCTTCCGCCATTTTTAAAGAAGGAAGGGATGAAGGTGATAATGATGATGAATAGTCCAACCCATCCCTCTTTTTCAACCTCATTGTGCTTTGAGAATGCTAATATGAAAAAAAAACAAATTGTTGTTAATTCGTGCAGTGGAGGTTGTTAATATAACAGTAGTAGTTATTAATACGGAAAACGGGGTTGGACGCCATGGTGCTCTGTTTTTGGGAGAGGAAATAGAGGAAGTGGTGTGTTTGAGGTGGTGGGGTACTATGAAAATGCTATTATGGAAAAAAAAATTGTTGTTAATTCGTGCAGTGGAGGTTGTTAATATAACAGTAGTAGTTGTTAATACGGAAAACGGGATTGGACGCCATGGTGCTCTGTTTTTGGGAGAGGAAATAGAGGAAATGGTGTGTTTGAAGTGGTGGGGTGCTATGAAAATGATGATATGGAAAAAAAATAAATTATTGTTAATTCGTGCAGTGGAGGTTGTTAATATAACAGTAGTAGTTGTTAATACGGAAAACGGGGTTGGACGCCATGGTGCTCTGTTTTTAGGAGAGGAAACAGAGGAAATGGTGAGTTTGAGGTGGTGGGGTGCTATGAAAATGCTATTATGGAAAAACAATAAATTATTAACAACTACTACTGTTATATTAACAATCTCCACTGCACGAATTAACAACAATTTATTTATTTTCCATATCATCATTTTCATAGCACCCCACCACCTCAAACACACCATTTCCTCTGTTTCCTCTCCCAAAAACAGAGCACCATGGCGCCCAACCCCGTTTTCCGTATTAACAACTACTACTGTTATATTAACAACCTCCATTGCATGAATTAACAACAATTTGTTTTTTTTTCATATTAGCATTCTCAAAGCACAATGAGGTTGAAAAAGAGGGATGGGTTGGACTATTCATCATCATTATCACCTTCATCCCTTCCTTCTTTAAAAATGGCGGAAGCTTGAGATAAAAAAAATTCCACCACCTTCCTTCCATCTTCTTCTTCCTTCTATCTTACATCCCATCCCACAAATCTTTCACCACCTCAAAGCTTTGGCCTTCACCATCACCACCATTTCTGTAGAGAGAGAACGCAGGGAGCTGGAAAAAAAATCCCATCTGAGAGCAAAAACGCAAAACAAATGAGAGAGAGAGAGATAATAGAAGAGGGGCATGTTGGTCATTTGACTTTGGAAAATAATATCAGAAAAGTCTCTAGGGACTTTTCAGATATTTCAGATTTTCCTGGGACTTTTCTGACAATATTTTGCTTCCTTGGGACCTGACAGTGATTTTCCCTTTCTTTTTTATTCTTGTTCACTACAGTAATATTCGACATTCAATCACATTAGATAGTAATAATATATAACAAAATTTAAAAGATCCCAAATTTTTTCAACCTTTCCTGTATGACAAGGTTTTTTTTTGCCATGGAATAATCAACTCATTCAAATTTGATACGGGTTTTGAATTGCGCAGACAACTCTCAAAGCATTTTTCGCCCATCCACAACACTTCAATTTCAAATCTTATTTAAAAAAATGTTAAATGTCTTTTGCCTTTTTTTTAAAATATAAAGCGGCCAAGTATAACTTAAAAATTACAAATACAGTTCAAAAGTTATCATAAGCCCACAGATTGGCGATCTTGGGCCAAGTAACCAAAACATTGAGGGGGTGGCCCCGGTAAGATCACTGAGTGAGTGTTTGAGTATTTCTCAAACCTAGGTTTGCGCAAATCGAGACAAAACTCCTCTCACACACTTACCTTGTAAATCGTAAAAGCTATTCTCAAAAGCTAATCCAAACACACACTAAGTCCGCATGAAGAAGTTGAGCATCCTTTACTGAAAGGTCAGCACAGCGAATACAATCTCTCGACATATAATGGAGCACAATGTCCCAGTCTGAGTATAGCAGATCTCTGATAGCATTGATCTTATCCTTCAACAGGTGATGTATACTGCCATCTCTCATGACAAGATGATACACTTCAAGAGAATCCGTATAGGCTACAATCCTGCAAAAATTGTGTTGCTTACAAATCTGAAGGCCAGTTAAAAGTGTGAACCGCTCCACTGTAGTGGATGGAACGAACCCCAGCTTCCGTTGAAATCCTAGTAGCCAGTGTCCTCGTTCATCTCGTATCAGTCCACCACAAGCTGCGAAGCCCTGGAGATTGACAGAACCATCTGTGTCCAAACGAACAGCTCTTCCTGGTGGCGGGTGCCAAGCCATATCCTCCTCTCCATAGAATTGGAAAATTTGGTGTTTGAAGGCGTCGTATGAGGTGGATTCCATCATCAGGTACATAACAACATAGATGATTTCGTTGGGATGAGCTCAAACTCCGTCCATAATTCCTCGGCATCTGTTCTTCCACAATGACCAGCAAATGAGACTGAAGATCTTGGGCCATAACTATCTGTGAGAGTGGCCCATAATCATATTCTTGGACATGTTATCCTTAAGGCATACCTACAAATCAGTCTGAAAAAATCTAAGATGAGAGTTAGGATGAATAAAATATAACCACACCTCACGTGCATTCTCACAATCATGAAGGATGTGTATGATACTCTCAGCTCGCTGACATTGAAATGGACACTCATCACTAATAGTTAATCCTCACATAGCTCTGAGTGAGTTTGAGGGCAGTCTCTTATGAAGAACTTGCCATAAAAACATCTTAATTTTCTCTGAAACTGGTACCTTCCAAACTTTTTTCCATAGAATCAGGCCATGCCATTCCCGCTGGGCAAACACAAATTTATAAGCAGCTTGAACACTAAAATTTCTGTCAGAAGTGTTCTGCCAGCAGAAAATATCTTCTCCCCCCTCGGTCGGTGGTTTAATTTTTCTAATTATGTTAACCACCCATTATGGGAGGAAATCATTCCACTTTTGAACATTCCACCCCCATGATCCAGAACAAAGTCATGCACTTTTGCACACGGATCCAAACGGTGAATACCTCGGGACACAAAATGGATTAGAGGCTCATCGATCAGAGTCCAGAGATCCCACCACACATTACTTGTGCTTCCACTTTTTAAACTTCTTCCTACCCCCTCGTAAAATTTTCCCCAAATAGTAGTAATGCTACGCCAGACATTCGAGGAGTTAGTCTTGCGATAAACAATAGGGTAGTCACCTTCTTCGTATCCATACTTACCTCTAAGGCATCGCACCCAAAGAGCGTCGGGTTTAGTGAGCAGACCCCAACATAGCTTCATGATGAAAGTGATATTTTGGCTCCGTAAATCCCTGATGCCTAAGCCACCATGATCCTTATCGCGTTTAATTTGATCCCATGCAATAAGATGCATCTTCCTGCCTTCTTGGCCTTGGTTCCAAAGGAAACTGCAACTCATCTTTTCTAAATCTTTAAGAATTCCTCTTGGGATTAGCATGGTTTGCATGTGGTAGCTAGGTAGGGCTGAGAGAACTGCTTTGATCAATACTGTTCTCCCTGCCATAATGAGAAACTTCCCTTTCCAATTTGCCAGACGGTTTTGGGCCTTGTGAAGAAGAGGATAGAATGTGATCTTGGTTACTCTATTGTGTAATAGAGGTACACCCAAATATTTCCCCAGGTCTCCAGTGATACCAATACCTAACCTTTGGCTCAAGTCTAAGGCTTGATTAAAGTTAACATTTCTAGAGAAAAATGCCTTAGACTTAACCAAATTGATCTTATGGCCTGAGACTTAACAAAAGGTATTCATGATATTTGTCATTAGCTCAATCTGTGCCATGGAAGCTTCCCCAAACAAGAGAAGATCATCGGCGAAAAAGAGGTGGGAAATTGTTGGAGTATGACGATTAAATTTTAGACCTTTCCACAGTCCCTGATTAACTTCATTACTGATAAGTTGTCTAAGTCTCTCCATACAGAGAATGAAAAGGTAAGGACTGAGAGGATTATCCTGCTGAACTCCGAGAGTAGGATAGAACTTGGAGGATTCGACCCCGTTCCATCTAACCTCCATAGAGGCCAATAAAGTACAGGCCATAATAAGACTAACAATTGAGTCTTGTATTCCAACCTTAACAAGAGTGGAGCGAATAAATCTCAGTCTAAACGATCAAAGGTTTTTTCCATGTCAACTTTAACAGCAACAAAACCTTTTTCCTTCATTTGCTACGTATGGTATGAATAGCTTCCTAGGTAATGATGATATTATCGCTAATTTGTCTCCCAGTAATGAAGGTACACTGTTGTGGGTGGATCAGGTAAGACATCACACCTTTCAATCTCTCAGCAATGATTTCGTAATAATCTTGAAGATGACATTACAGAGAGATATAAGGCGGAAATCTTTCGAACTTACAGGGTGATCAATTTTGGGGATAAGGATAAGGTGAGTGTGATTAATGTCCCTAACCTTTCCTGGATGTTGCCAAATGTCACGGATGAGGGTACAGACTCTATTTCCTACAATATCCTATTGAAACTGGAAGAAATGAGCTTGTAAGCCATCCGGGCCTAGGGCCTTGAGAGCCCCCATTATAAAAGCTGCATTTTTTATTTCAATATATGACACCTCCCTATGGATAACCTCAAAATCCTAAAGCTTGAGTGGTGGGAACTCCGCAAACCAATTAGAAGAGTCCTAAACACTAGCATCAGTAGTGTACATGTCTTTAAAGAAGTCCCCTGCCATTTCACACAACGCCTTAGGATCTGAAATCCAGTTTCCATTGGATCCTGAAGAGTTTCAATTTTTTGTTTTTTCCTATGGATCATAGAGGAGGCATGAAAAAATTTGGTATTCTTATCCCCCCAGGAAAGCCATCTACATCTAGCTTTCTGGTACCAAACCAGCTCCTCTTGTGCCATTAACTTACTATAATCTCTCCAAAGTTTTTGCTCTAGTTTGTGTAAGCCAGTAGCTATGTTATTCTTCCTGGCTCTATCTATACCTTATAGTCTCTTGAGGAGGTATATTTTCTTTTTGGGAATATTGCCAAGAACAGTTGAATGTCACTTGGAAGCTTCAATGTCAAACCGTCGCTTTCCTTTAAGCCAACCATCATTATCCCAAGCTTGACGCATTACATTTGAAACACTATCTTCCAAGGCCCATACCGCATTATATTTAAAATGACACCTCTGTCTGCTATGGCCAGTGTTGGTCATATTAGAGATAATGAGAAGCCTATGATCAGATTTATACCGGAGTTTGTGAAGAACTTTATAATTAGGATGCCCCAACTCCCAAGCCAAGTTCCCAAAAACCCAGTCCAAACGCTCCTTGACTCCATCATTTTCCCATGTGAAGCGTTCCCCAACAAAAGGAATTTCCAGTAAATCCGATGCCCTGATACAATCCGTAAATTGTTTTATAGGCTGAATTGAGGGACAACAGCCTCCCATCTTATCAGCTGGCTCCATAAAGGTATTAAAATCCTCAAGAACTAGCCATGGCTCCACTATACTATCGGCAATAGCCTGTAGAGAGTGTCATAAACTTTCTCTTCTGTTAACCACCGGTTCCCCATAGACCACAGTGATAAGGGAAGAGTGATTATTATCCTCATCAGTGATTCTACAGTGAATAAGTTGGGTGGTTGAAAGGATGTAGTCCACTTGAGAATTAGTATCATTCCACAAAATCCAAATGTCTCCTGCAAAACCAGAGGCTTCGAGTCTAATCCAATTGATAAAGCCAAGTTTTTTAGTGACCCTATCAGCCCTATGACCACTTATCTGTGTTTCAAGAAGACATAAAATATCAATTGCATTATCCTTTACCAGCGTTTTAATGGTGGTGGGAAAATGTCTACTCCCAACCCCTCTACAATTCCAGGATGCAATAATCATATTAATAAAAATAATTAAGAGAAAGTAAGAAAACTTACTTGACATCCTAATTCGTCCCATCTCAAAAGGTTGGATTAATGGTGTCATGAGTGACAACCTCACGGGCCTCAGCTATCATAAAATCATCACCGATATCATCATCTAATGCCATGGAATTTGATGGCGGGAAAGAAGTGGCACAGTCTATTTGTTCACTCTGTTCACACTTTTCTTTCAAAAATGCATCAGATTTCAGCTCATTCATGATAATTGGCCCTTCTAACAATAGCACATTTTATTGTTGGTCATGTGAGGTCTAGGGCAAATACTGCGTAGAGTGGGTAATTTAAGAAGAGGCCATTTGACCTATATTGCCACCAACTACTATATGTTCCCTTTGGCCCATTAAATGTCTAGAGGGCCCATCTGATTTAGCTGCCTTATCTCTCCTTGTTCGACCGCCCCCACTTACTTTTTCACATATTGGGCTTTACCACCTACAAGAGGCCCAGTCAGTTTTGGACTATCATGCCCAAGATCCTTTAATTGAATTTTATTCTTCCCTGATTTACGCACATCATCAGGAATCAGAGTCCTCTCTTTTCCCTCGCCCCCAATCTGACGCACCTGTGACGCGCCTACTCCATTGCCAGAGTTGGAATTCATGCTGTCCAGGCAACCTGTCGTCATCTCAGTTCCGTAAAGCTCGGCCAGTAGCAACCGATGATCGCGACCCCTATTGCGCTGATGCACCCACCGTGTTGGCCTAGAGTAGCAACCGATGATCGCGACCCCTATTGCGCTGATGCACCCACCGTGTTGTGTTTCTGTGATGACCGAGCACGGCCTGGATTGCCGACCAGCACCCATGGCCCAAAACTTTCATCGGATTTGGTCAATTTGGGCTCCGACGACGGCTCCGTTACTACCAAAGGAACGGCCTGAGCTTTCTCCACCTTTTCCTTGTTGGCTTCAACATAGGTTTACTGACAATCATCCTTCCAATGACCGTAACGTCCACATGAGAAGCAAATTAGCCCTAGACCTTCATATTCTACATGGTAGGCAGAATGCGCCGCAATGACACGAGACACTAGTATCTTTTGGAGATCGAGTTCGACGCATACACGAGCATACTTGCCCCTCTCTATTTTTGCAGCTGCGGAATGGTTATCTGAAGGAGTAAGCATATCAATTTTAATTGTTCTTCCAATCCTATTGCCCAATCTTGTAATAAATTCTGGGTTATAGCATTGCATAGGTATATTTGGAATTCTGACCCATGTAATAATCCATCCCAGGGGATTGTTAAAGGGGTCAAAGCTTGGGGACCATCTTTGAACCAAAATAGTGTGTTGTTGCACAACCCAAGGGCCTCCATAGAGCACTTTCTGGTATAGATGTGCCCACCCTTCTTTTTGGAGAAATCGAACAATGAAGTAGTTGTTAGGTAAATCCACCAAATCAAAATCCGGGGTGTTCCATATCCGACTGAGGTGGGTTTTCAGGGTATACACATTGTAGCGCTTACCTAACACAGTGATAATCAATGAGGTATTCCAAGGTTTGCACCACTCATTGTATTCTTCTGCTGTAACCAGCACTACAGGGTGGTTCTACATGAGCATGCGAATTTCCTCGGTGAGTTCTGGCATTTCCCATTCTTTATTAAGAACATCTGATAGTAGCTCTTCATCCTCTATATTATTCCCTCCATTAGCTATCCCATTAAACCCAATGAGGGAATCCTTATAGGATAATAGAGGTGGTGCAGTCTGATTTTGCAACTGGACTGTAGGGTCATCGTGTTCCATGGAGTCATTTTCCCCAGATATGTTCAACTGAGGTGCTTTATTGGATATAAGAGTGTCTGAGATTTCCTGTGAAGAATCGCTTTTCTTTTGTTTTTTACTGCCACTAGTTGGAATATCCGACAGCTGATCCGACGGTAGTTTCCAGTAAGGTTGGTCACCCATACCAGAGAAGAAAATATACACGCTTTTTAAGAGAGAGAATGTCGAAAACTACTCTGAGCCCTTTTAATGTCTTTTACCTTTTGAAAAAGTGAAATTTATGTATTTCAAATCTTATTTAAAAAAATGTTAAACGTCTTGGGCCTTTTGAAAAAGTGGAATCTGGTACGTACATGACCTAATGAAGGCAATAACCGAGGAAAACTGCAAAGTGTCAAACTGTCAATCAAACCATTTTCAAGTTTTTCAACCATTACATGGCCAAGACAGCAAGTGTGCTCCAATTATTCAACGAAACGGACAATGAAAATTTAATGTACTGGCAAAACCATCAGATGGGATTTTGCAAGTCAAACCTAAAGATGTCGTCCGTCACATTAATTAATCAATTTTCACCATAATGTCTCTTCAGATATATATTAAATTTATTTTTGGTGGTTATGTTGTTATGTAGCCGTGCGACTTCTTTTAGCTTTTCCTTCCCCAATTCAAAAAGGCAGTGGCCAATTTCCACAAGAAATATATTTGTATATTGGTAATATATTCTGCCATTTTAGTTTTTACTCAGCAGAAAGCGATCAATCCCTAAATCCGTCAAAAACCAGCGGAGGCAATTTTTGTCTTCACATCTTTCCACTAATCATTCAGACTTTCGTCCGTGCAATGTCAAACTAAATTTTCAAAGTTTCACATCAATTTTATAAAAGACAAGAAAATTCCTGCCCCGTATATCTATAAAATAAATAATCTTATCTTTTTATTTAAGCATGACAGTAAGATTTTAGTTTGAAAATATAGCTACAACGGAAGTCGGCTTTTATCTTTTAGGGTTTTGCTTGAATTTGCTTATGATAAGTTTATTCATATAAATTGAGATGAAACCCTTATCACATTTATTTCATACTCTGTAAAATTATGACTGGTATGAGGCTTCACAACACCAATCCAAACTGTTCTTAACTAAATATTGTTGGAGTTCAAGCTTTTTTTTCCTACAACTCATGCGCTCAAATTTATTAAACAAAATCCCTTTCATGCATTTACTTGATACATATAGTGCCCGTTTTGATTAACGGTAGAGAAGTGGCTTTTTTTATCATCTGACTTTTAAAAAAGTAAGGCAGAAAAAAAAGTTAGATTGTAAATGTGATTTGTATTTGGATTAGTGGTGGTAGAAGTGATTTTTTTTTCTAACCTTGAACCTGTTTGGATTAGAATTTGAAAAGCCCGTTTAGATGGAAAATGACTAAAAAGAGCATGAATCTTATTGAATACTACATATATATATTATTTATATATATTATGATAATTAAAGTTAAAAAATATAAATAAAATTTGATAAAATTAAAAAATTAAATTATTATTGAAAAAAAAATACAGGAAAATACTTAATTAAAAATGGATAAATTTATAACATATTTAATGAATTAATTATAACTTTTTATCTTCCATCTTAAATTAAAGCTCCTATATTATATATCGCTGAATAGTTGATTGATGACTCATTTAGTAGAATTAATATTTGAGGATTAGAGAAAATTACAAAAAAAGGACCCCAAAATTTATGAATTATAAGTGAATGAAGAAAAAGAATCGGGAAAATCACAGAAAAATACCCAAATTTTTCATAAATTATAGTTAACCTACAAATATTTCAAAACTTTTCACTTTAATCCCTCCTTGAGAACTTTTGAAATTTACAAATAAGTCCTTTAGTCAAATTAGGATTTGACCAAAACTTCATCTTCTTCCTTAGAATAGAGCCGCGAAATGAAAAACAGAGCAGAGATGAAGACGCGGACGTGTCTGCTCTGTTTCAACTCTCTCCGTGAAGCAGCTCACCGAGCAGGGAAGGAGAGGAAAAGTAGCCAACCTGGGTTCGAAGATAACGAAACGGGGCTGCCGTGCTCATCATGCGGGGAAGGAGAGGAAAAGCTCACGGAAACGAAAAGCAGCAGCGAGAAGGAGGGTGGCCCGCCTACATGGTGTTGCCATGCTCACTGCGGGAGAGAAAAGCAAGGCAACGGGGCTTCTTCCAGAAGCCAAGTTGGTGGTAGAAGCCCAGTGGCCGCAGCCACCTTTCCAAACAGTGGAAATCACAGTCTCATCTACTGCCGCACGTTTTTGCCTCTAAACGCTTTACCAAACAGCCTCATAAAATCATTTAAAATAAGTTAATTCAAATACTCATTGTTAGAGTGTCTGTGTTAGTGTTTTTTTTCCCTAACATCTGGTCTTTTTGAATTGAAGAATATAAATACTTTTAATATGAGAATATGCAAATTTTCTATAGTTTTTTTTTTTAAAGAAAAGAGATCAGGATTTGATGTTTATAAAACTATGATAAAAATATCAACAAAAAAAAAAAAAAAAACCATAGAAGTGCATGTACCAGAACTTGCCCAGAATTGGAGTGTAATAGGCATGTTTTGGACTGTGGCCTTATGAAGTGTAATGTCGATAAACAGTAAAATCCTAAAACTGTATTTTTTTTTAAAATCAAACTAAAACTGTATATTTTACTTTAGCATATAACAGCTGGACCGCCTAGGTTCGTAGCTCGGTGACGCGCCATTTATTTTCATATTTGTATTATGCCATTATGGCATTATCCAATCCAACCGCATGGATTGCGAGTGGTGTTCACTGTAGCCAGGTCAACGGTAGCGTCAGTCGTCACATTACGTGTCGACTTTTTACTGGTGAAAGACAGTCGTCACGACGTCCATCATATGATTTCTGACTCTCTATGTGCATGCACATTCTGATGTGGCTAGTTGTGGAGCATATGCCCTACATTAATTAGCCAATTCTTCTCTTCCAATAATTGATCTTTTGCTGAATTATGCATGCATTGATATAAACGTGTGTGTGTTTGAGTAACAATTATAATTAATTGCTTTAGATATGTGAACACAAGAAGTTTGTTCCCTTACACCAAGATATGGGGAGGAGGCCAGGTGCGGAAAGATATAGACAAATAGACAAATGCATATATTTATAAATATATTGCAGCTCATATATATACAAAATTCAAGCGGTCCAAATTTGTCCATCTTGTTAGGCAAAGACCGATTCGAGATTAAATTACTAGTCTACCCTCTCCTCTTATGAATCCATGCATCATTCATTTGATTCGGTGTATTCCCCGACCTTTTGAATTTGTGATTTTTTTTTTTTAAATATTCGTTTGTTTTCAGACGTGGAAGTCTTTGCATGCACTACAGTTTTTCCTCCCCAGCCGTCTTGGCATGAGCTATATGTTTGCCTGACCTTTTTACTGTTGACATTATTTTAGCCAAATAATATTACGGAATTACCATTGGTTATTGGAGAATCATTCTGACGCTGATAATAAAGTTGCTAACGAAACAAAAGCCAGAAAGAGAAGTATTAATAATTAGTTTGCGTGAAGTGAGATTGAGATCGATAGGGGATAAGATAGTAGGAAAACAAGAGGTTAATTATTATTATAGTCTTTGCATGTATAGCGTCTTCACAATTATGACATACGCCTCCTGAGTAATGAACAAATTAAGGGCGGCACCAAATCCCATTGACTTGGATCCAATTTCTTCAATCGCCATTAATCTCAATATCATCACCTCTCTCTCTCTCTCTCTCCTTATATATATGCGCACCTCTTTCACCTTCCTACAGCTTGTTAGCTAGGAACTTTCTCTTGCTTTCCAATTATAGCTTGAGCTCTCGAGAGAAAATTTCTGCGAACTTGAACATCATGACGAAGCCTTCTTCTAGTGATCATCAAAAGAACGGATTGAAGAAAGGTCCGTGGACTCCTGAAGAGGATCAGAAGCTCATCGATTATATTCATAAACATGGACACGGCAAATGGCGAACTCTTCCCAAGAATGCAGGTATTAATCTATACTTTTCTGCAGCCCCATTAATTTGTTAACAAGAATTACTCTTTATTATTTCCAGACAAAGTAGATCCAGTTTATGATCATATTCTGATGATCATGTTACTTTTCTTATGCAGGACTTAAGAGATGTGGAAAGAGTTGCCGGCTACGCTGGGCAAATTACTTGAGGCCAGATATAAAGAGAGGCAGATTCTCTTTCGAGGAAGAAGAAACCATCATCCAGTTACATAGTGTTTTGGGAAACAAGTGAGTGCGATTTTTTTCTTTAATTTGCTTATCATCACTCGTTTTATGTTTGCGTAGCTAACTGCCATAGAACTGAGTGAAAAACAATTAGGAGATTTCTGATTCTGCAGATTTGATATGATTGGCCAACCCCATGCATAGTCAATGATCCACATAACATCAATCTATTATTTCGTTTGTCACGTCGTATATATATAAAATTAGAGAGGTATGATCTAGGTGAAATTAATATATACACTTTTCTTATAGGTGGTCCACCATTGCTGCTAGCTTGCCGGGAAGAACAGATAATGAGATCAAGAATTATTGGAATACTCATATCAAGAAGAAGCTGTTGAAGATGGGGATTGATCCAGTGACTCACACTCCATGCTTGGATATTCAACAACTCTCCTCCATTCTCAACTCTTCTCTCTACAACACACCAAACGTTAACCATCCTCCTCCTCAATTCGGAATGGGAAATAATATATTAAATCCAAGCCTCTTAAGCTTGTTCACAGCTTTCTTATCATCCTCATCTCACAACCCAGATGCTCCAAATGAAAATTACCACCAGTTGAATAACTCTATCCCAACCTTCCCTCTCCAAGAAAATCAATCCTGTGCTGCTTCATCACAGCCTTTACCTCCGAAATCTCAACAGATGATCTCTCCAGATACCACTAACTTTAGCTTCCAAAGTGACCTGCCTAATGTGGGGCCCTACCAAGGAGGTTATAATTACTCTACCAGTCTTTTGGAGAATCATCAGATTGCACAAAACAACAGAGGAGATCCGAATTTCACTACTTTAGCGTCCTTGATATCGTACTCGACACCTTCATCTTCTACTAGTCTGAGCACTTTGAATTCGTCCGCATCTTCCACAACTTTCATCAAGGGTGCCACTGAAGAGGAAAGGGACACGTACTGCAGCAACATGTTGATGTATAACATCTCAAACGCCTTGAATAATATGGATGGCTCTAATTGTCTGTTGTGATCGACTTTGTGGTGAGAGAGTGAACTGGAGTGCTATTTGTGGTCCGCTGTACGCAGATTTGTCACTACCCCTGAAGATTTATTTGATTGGCTTTCAGACTTTGTTCTGACACTTCCATATGAATCAATTTACTGCTTACTTGATTGTTGTACGTTCACCCATCATTTTGTAACCTTATTTCTAATCTATCTAGTCAAAATTTTGTCATCTCTCTCTCTCTCCATGATTTAAATTAATTAATGGTTAACAAATTTTCTTAAATAATGTGTTATCTATATATGCATCTTATAGTAATAAAAAGGAATCACTACAAATTAAGTAGCGGTTCTGTTATGTGAGTAGCGGTTCCATAAATCGCTACAAAATCCTTTACAACAGTGTATTTTGTAACGGTTTTTGTAACCATTATTACTATCTTTTTAGTGGTTAAAATCGCTACAAATACATCATTTTAATTGCCACAAAACAACAATTTTTTTTGCAGTGGTTGGAGGTCTTGGATCAATGGTAGAAGAATCATGTATGTCAAAAACATATATAAAAGTGAAATTTAGTTAATGAATAGTACTTAAACACTGTTTTTCTAGGAATAAATCCTTAACTGGCATTCAATTTGTGAGAGTAGCTAGATATTAGTATTCAAAGATAACATTTAAACGTTAGAATGATGGAAATTATACACAAAATGGAGAACAAGATTAACGTACGACACAAGTTCATGCGTATACGGAAGCACTAGAAGAATGAGAAGGACTAATTCCGGTAAAAAGGTTGTGCTTCAAACAGTTAGACTAAGGATCATAGATGGTCGCTATAATTTTGAGAAGCCATATATGCACAGTTGGAATATATATATTTAATACTCAAAGGAGAGATGACTTGATGTTCTTGTTTTCATGTGATGTTTCGATATAAGGAAACGGTTTGATTGAATGGAAGATGAGAAGGAGAGAGTTGAAAAGGAGGAAGGAATTGAGTTGAAGAGAACAGTGACAGAGAACCTAACCAGTTTGGGTTAATTATTAAGAAAACAATACATGCATGGAGGTTCCGTCTACGTCTCTACTTGTTCGCCTTTGGGTCAAACCTTTGACTTGCCTCTACTTTTCCAGCAATAGCCTGCCAGAAATTAACCTTACTTTCCAGGTTAGGGCTCTGACTCCTACGTGCCTTCCCTCCTTTTTCTTTCTTTCTTTTTAGGAAGATTCACATTTCATTGTTAATCGGCTTCATCTTCATGTTTCATTACCATGGGCCATTTTGATTATAGATGTACTATTATTATCTCTATCAATATAATGAGTACGGAGTTATATAAAAGAAAGAAAAACATACCAAGGAGATAATTGTTGTGTCATTGATGGTAATAGTGCGTTGACATGTGTATATGTGGTTTTTAACCCTCCACGCAGTTCCAATCCATTGTCCAAGTCTATTTTATTTTTAGGGGCTTTGTTTGGTGGTCATTTTATTGTGCTGGTATTTACACCCCACGCTTAATTGTCAAATTGTTCAACTTCACACAAAGATGGAATAGTTAAAGAAAAAGAGAACAATAACAAGTAAAATATGGTCCATGTGGATTATATGCAATTTGAGGAAAGCCACGTTTATGAACAGTATAGTTATTTTAAAATTCTGATGAACTATATTGTTAAAATTTGGTGCTAAACTATGCTAGTTTATATATATATATATATATATATAAAAGCATATATAAATGGACTTCTTAGACTTAATTATTGTAATATATATACTCTTTACGACTGGTAATGGTGACAAATGGGATTGTCGTTCTCCCATGTCTGTGGGAACCCAGAGTGCAAAAATATGCAGTATGAACTCAATTGCAGGAATGATTTCTGGTTCTGCGGATTTGATGAATAAACATATTATGTTGCTGGCGAACAAAAAAAAAAGATTAGATATATTGTGAACTTTACAGTTTACAACAACGCAGTTAGAGTTTTCATAAGTATATTTATTCTGACAAACTAGCTATAGCTGCTTGGGAGATAATATTATAATATAATAAAGCCACAAAACCAACAGTTCTTTTCATATTCTGCAACGAACTTTCCATAATCTCATCATGAACAAATGAGTTCACTTGTCGTCTGGACTTCAAATGGTGTCATCATTCATCAGCAACTTGACAAAAGAGAGGTCCAGAATAATGGATTGTGCAATTTTTCTTATTACAGGAAATAATTTTAACTTGTATTTTGCATCTTTTAGATCAAATTCTGGATGGTACAAATTTTAACCAGAGACTCCAAACCTAAATTTAATATCCCCACATTAATAAAATAATTTAGCTCAAAGGGATAAAACTAGAGGGATTAGCCCGTGCACCCTTTCATTAAAAAAAGAATGAAAATGATTTTTAAAACTCGAAAATAATTTTAGTTAGCGATGCATGGGCCATTTCGTATTAGGTGTGTTGTTTATGAGCACGTTAATCATATTGGAGATGGAAATAAATGAGCTTGAGTTTAGAAGTGTTAGGCATTGTAAATGGATTGTAATTAGTGCTTGTTTGGTTGGGCGATTGAAAGCCTGATAAGTGCTTATATATATAAGTCGAGACAATATTTTTCTCATATATTTACCTCGTTTGTCGTAAATCACGATTGAAAAGTTCACATACTTACCTCGTATATGGTAAATCACGATTGAAAAACTGCTTTTGAAAACTTCAATCGCTGTTCCAAACGAGAACATAATGTTGTTCTTGGTCTTAAAGTAATGTAACAGTATAAAGAAAGATGTTTGGACATTTAAAAAAAAACACATTAAATGTCTTTTTTTTTTATTTTATTTTAACATTATGTACGGGTTGAATGAGTATTTAATATCTTGAGTTCAAAACTTACCCATAATTCCTATAAATATGCATGACAATTTTTTAGTTAGACTACAATATGTTAAATGATCTTTATCCTATTATTAGCATTTTCTTTCTTTCTTTTCCTTTTCACGTATATCTAAGGTATGTGCACCACTTTGGTCCTTTTGTAAGTCTAGCTTACAAAAAATTGGTTCTTATCATAGGTTTGCTTAGAAAATAATTAATGACAGTATTATAAGTTTTGACCCTATAATGAAAAAAATGAGTTAGTTCATGTTGAACAAATAGAAAGATGAGAGAAAGGGTTGAGAATATCATTTATGAATGAGGATATTAATGCAGTTTGAGAGGAACCAACTTTTCTTGTCATATGAGAATTGAATAAACTAAACTCATACGGATGGAGTCTCATGATGTTGGCAATAAGTAAGTATAATTATACGGCAGGGAACAAAAACGAACCAAACATTATTAAATATTAGTAAATATGAAATATAAATATTAAATATTAAACAATGAAACCCATTAAGATTATGACAATTATTTTTGCTCTCTCCTAACAATTTCCTCTGCCTTTTACTAATCTTAATATATTTTGTTAAAAACAACACTCAGAATAATTATTTAATTTGAAAAAAATTTTTAAATTAGTAAATCAATGTTGGCCAAACAAATTAGGAAAACAAAAATAGTAATAATAAAATAAATTAGCGGATGCTCAATCAATGACTTTCATTGGTAATTTAAAATTTTAAAATGGTTAACAATTAGTCAACTAATATTAACAACTATTTGATTTAAAGCTTTTAGGGCTTGTTTGATTTGAGGGGAGGGGAGAGAAAGTGGGCGGAGGGAAAAAATTTTTGAGTTGAATTTAAAAAAATTAGAGAAGTGGGGTTAAAAATTTTTAATTAATTTTTCTTACTCTTTTATCTTATATATTCTCTTTATTAAAATTTTAGGGAAAATTCCAGAAAACTACAAATAAAAATAGGAAATGACAGAAAGGTTGGGTGAAAATAACAAATCCCAAATCAGTGAGGTATGAGGAATCTGGGTTTTGAAATGTTAACAAAATGACCAAGATACCCTCCTAATTGACAGTGAAAGGAAAGAAGACGAGAGCTAACGAGTGTACAGATTTTTGGCGCCAAAAAGTGACGAAATAGGAGGAAAAGCTACCGAAACCAGAGGCAAGCCACAGGTAAGTAAATTTGAGAGAGAAATAATCATTGTGATGTGTTTTTTGAATGTTAATGGAATCTGGTCTGTGGTTTGTGGTTGCTATTTGCGAAATCGGAGCTGACGCGTTATGGGTAAAGGGGTGTTAGATGATTGGACAAAAAAGGTAGTGGCTTTAAGGTAATGGGACAATGTTGATGGTTGTGCGATGGATTCGATTGCATTTTGTTGAGTGATTGATGAAGCTTGTGCCTTTTTTGTTTACTGTCAGTGTTTACGCGATGGGTGTTGAATCAGGGGAAAGGTGGCTGGCAGTGGATAGTAAGGTTGGGGGAGAGTGGTGTTACTAGTGAGTATGGAGATGTGAAGACCTATTGGCTGGGTGTTAATAATAGAGGCAGAGTGACGACATGGGCAGAGTGTTGTTATTTGTGAATATGGAGATGTAAAAGTACATTATGTTGTTGTTAATAGGAGATTCAGGGTGATGATTTATGGGTGTTGTTAACAGTGAATATCGAGATGTTAGAGAACATTATGTTGTTATTAATAGGAGATTCAGGGTAATGATTTGTGGGTGTTGTTAACAGTGAGGATGGAGATGTTAAACATATAGTATTGTTGTAAATTGTAGGTGGTGGGTGATGGCAGGGAAGTTAGCTGGTTTAATAATAAATTTTTGTCCAGACAAGCTTACTAAAGTGAGATTATAAAGAGTGGTATAACTTTAATATATGTTTTTTTTGGTTTTTCAGGTAAGCATGCAAAATGACATGTAATGAAGGTTCATCATCTTTGAAGGAATTATTTTGTTTTTTTCATGTTGGAGGCAAATTAGTGTGTAATGATGAAGGTAAAATTCAATATATTGGAGGTTATGTGAAGGCGAAGTGGCTAAAACAGCTGATAACACTGAAAGATTTGAGGTTAATGATATCATCATGGTTTGAGATTGATTGTAACATGTGTGAGATGAAATATACAGTGAGCTTTGATGAGAAGACACTAATAGATTTAAATGATGATGGTGAAGTTAAGAACTTGTATGACTATAATGAAAGGAGTGGACATGTGTATATAGTACAAAAAGGGAATGATAATGTGTTAGATATATCAATTGAGGCAGACATATAAGTGTAAATTTTCTTAGGTTTTATAGTTGTTATTTATAAAGCTGTTGTTGGTTATTAACGAACCGCAGTTGTTATTCACTGCAGGGTTGAACATGTACTGGGACTGTCACAATAAAGATCCACTCAATGTCCAAGCATTGTGGAAAATGATTATGAACCAGTCAGTTATGAAAGTGTTGCTGCTTGTTTGACGGCTGAAATTGGTGGATGATGTAATAGGCTACCCTGTGGAGTAGAGAGTGCACCTACACCAATGCCGGAGTTGAACTGTACGAAATGGAGGGGATTACTTTCAAGAGTGATGTAGAGTTTTGCACATACAGATGCTTTTAAGCAAGCACTGGACAAGTACAGCATAGCACACAAGTTTGAGTTTGAATATGTGAGATATAGCAAGGACAACATTTCAGTTAAATGTAAGATTTTTGGATGTCCTTGGAGGGTCAAGTTACTGTCAACCCACTCATGGTTTTTTTGGGAGATGGGTTGTTTTCGGTTACCAACAGTAGGTAGTTAGTGTAATTAGTGTTTGATGTAATCCAATCTTTGTGACAAGGAAACATTATGTACTACTCCACAGTTAATGTTCCCTTGTCATGACAGATGTGAATGTGTACAAGGGGCAGTGTGTAACTCTTTTTGGGCTTTATATGGTTGTTGAATGTAATTATGCAGAATGTGATCTGACAGCAACTGAGCAACTGACAGATATATGAAGGTGTTAATGAACATAACCATGTTGTTATTCTAGAGGCACGTGGTGTTATTACGGTGGTAACATATTTTTTTGCAAACTTGTTTCTACACACGTCTTCTGTTGTCCGTTTTAATGTAAAATATGAAAGGTGTTGTGCTTGGGCAGCGACGCTAAAAAGTTTACATTTATTGTTTGGCAGATGTTAATCAACGGAATAATGTTGTTAATTATGAACATAATGTTGTTAATAAAGAAAAGAATGAGGTTATTACGTGGATACATGTGTTTTCCCATCTACACGACCACGTCCTTATTCCTTTGAAGATGTTAATGAATGAGGCCTAGTCGTTAATAGCGAAGGTAATGATGTAATTACGTTGATACATGTTGTGTTTCCCACCTACAGACAACCTCCTAACTTGTTCCTTCAAAGATGTTAATAGACGAGGCCTAGTCGTTAATATCGAATGTAATGATGTAATTACGTGGATAGAAGTTGTGTTTTCTCATCTACATGACGCCATCCTAACTTGTTCATTTGAAGATGTTACTGAACGAGGCCTAGTCATTAATAGCGAATGTAATGATATTATTAAGTGGATACAAGTTGTGTTTCCCACCTTCAGACCACCTCCTAACTTGTTCCTTTGAAGAAGTTAATGGACGAGGCCTACTCGTTAACAACGAAGCTAATGATGTTATTACGTGAATACATGTTGTGTTTTCCCATCTATATGACTCCGTCCTAACTCGATATTCATTGTTAACAACACCCACAAATCATCACCCTGAATCTCCTATTAACAACAACATAACATACTTTTACATCTCCATATTCACAAATAACAACACTCTGCCCATGTCGTCACTCTGCCTCTATTATTAACACCCAGCCAATAGGTCTTCACATCTCCATACTCACTAGTAACACCACTCTCCCCCAACCTTACTATCCACCGCCAGCCACCTTTCCCCTGATTCAACACCCATCGCGTAAACACTGACAGTAAACAAAAAAGGCATAAACTTCATCAATCACTCAACAAAATGCAATCGAATCCATCGCAAAACCATCAACATTGTCCCATTACCTTAAAGCCACTACCTTTGTTGTCCGATCATCTAACACCCCCTTACCCAGAACGCATCAGCTCCGATTTCGCAAATAGCAACCACAAACCACAGACCAGATTCCATTAACATTCAAAAAACACATCACAATGATTATTTCTCTCTCAAATTTACTTACCAGTGGCTTGCCTCTAGTTTCGGTAGCTTTTCCTCCTGTTTCGTCACTTTTTGGCGCCAAAAATCTGTACACTCGTTAGCTGTCATCTTCTTTCCTTTCACTGTCAATTAGGAGGGTATCTTGGTCATTTTGTTAACATTTCAAAACCCAGATTCCTTATACCTCACTGATTTGGGATTTGTTATTTTCACCCAACCTTTCTGTCCTTTCCTATTTTTGTTTATAGTTTTCTGGAATTTTCCCAAAATTTTATTACCCCACTTCTTCAATCTTTTAAAATTCAACTCAAAAATTTTCCCTTCCCTCCCTTCCCCTCCAAATCCCTCACACCAAACAAACCCTTAGTCGCCTCAGGTTAAATCAAAATAAACCAAATTATGCAGTGAAGGGCACAACTTGGGTCGTGTTTTCTTGATGAGCTATTTATTTAATTCCTAATCTAAACTAAGTGATAAAAATATTAAGATGGGTTTTAAATTGATTTTTTTTCTTTTTAATAATGGAAAATAACCTAAACTACTATTTTTTGGGTTTTTGAGAAATTGTTGAGATAATTAATGAAATTGTAATTTAAACAAATTGATGATGAATGCTTCTTGGAAAAATGGAATATAGGTTATCCTTGTTCAAAAATCAAACCTTAGCAACTCGCCAAGTCTAGTAATATTAATCAAGGCATTAAAACCCGGACCGGGTATTGAACTGGTCGGGGTACTAGGTTAAGGGTCAATGGGTCAGATCGGGGCCAAATCGGAGCTAAACTGGGACCAAACCGGTGAAAAATTGAAAATTTTAGACTTATAGTATGAAATTCTAAAGGAAAAAAAAATTAAAAATAGTAACCCGGGCCGAACCGAGAACCAGACCGGTTTACCGGCCGATTCACCGGTTTTCGGGCTAGACCGGCCGGTCCGGTTCGGGTTACATAACCCTGATATTAATTAGTGATTATCCCTAGAACTCTAGCTAGATAATTACTTCTTAATACATTATTCAATACCACCTAGTGTGCAATTTAGGATTGGATTTATGCAACTTGTTCCTCTATACAATGAACACTCAACTGAGATATTCAAACAAGATTAAAGCAGTCATAATACTCATTCAAACTATGAAAGAATAGCACAACCACATTAAACCCAAAAAGAAATATAGAAATTTAAATCTTAAATCACATAATTCAATCTAAATCACAATTGTTCAATCACTACTAAGATAAACAACTCGTAATTTCAGTAAATTAACTACATAACATAAAATCCTAACTTAGGAAATCCGTTACATAGCTAAAGCAAAAGATTAAAACAATTAACTCCCCTGAATGTATCTCTGGAGCTCAAACCAATCTTCCATCTCTAAGAAGCACAAAAGGATTTAACCTCTTATCATGAAATTTATCACAGCTGCAACTCTATTAGTTCTCAAGAAACCCATGAAAGATGAGATAATGGAAGAAGAAGGAGATGAAAGTGATGGTGGTTGACTGGGGTGTTGGTGCAGCTTGGTAATGGTTGTCTCTTCTCTCCCTCTCTCGTGTCTGCCACTGCATCCGTGTCACCATGTGAGTCTCCTGTGGCTGTCGATGATGGTCTCGTGAAGGTTCTCAGTCTCCTCTGCGGCTCACTGCCCTTGTTGATCGATTCAGCTCTTCCTTTTTTTTTTTTTTGCTATTTGAAATCTAGGTCAAATCCCCTCAAAATTGGGGCAAAATCTTCCAAGATTATATTTAGATCATATTTTTCGCAAAATTCTGTATAAGAATCTTGAAAAAAAATCAATTTCAAAGGTGAAGAACGCTAATTTTCGGATATTGGGACCAAAATGGAGTTTTAGAAATTCAGGGTTTATTATGTAATATTCTCTGATAGCCAAGTGAATCAGTTCCAGCGGCATCTTAGTATTTTGGGACCCAACTGGAATTCGATGTACTTTTCTGTAGTTATTTCTGATATTTTCCCTTCTGAAAGTGACAGCTAATATTACAGAAAATGCCCTTTTCCTGTCAGAATTCCCTGGAGTGACACGTAGAATCTTATTTTCTGCTTCAGTCCTTATATATCTTTACTTTTTAGTCCCTCAACTCCTACTCTTTCAATGTGACCTACAATTCAAATCAATATCTTGTAATATCTTCATTTAAAATTCAAATTTTAAAGAGCAATCATAAGATTATAACAAATATCTCTTTTTAAGATTTATTTTCACACATTCACCTTTAATTCAATTTAATCATAATAAATATTATTTAGCCCAAAAATTAATGATAAAATCCCTAAATATGATATTAAATATTATGATAAAATCAGGATATATCACTATTACTCCCTCTGCTCCTATTTATAAGAGCTCAACAACTCTATTACGTAGTTAAAATTAGATAAAAATAATAATTATGTCTGAAATAAACTTTTTACTTCAATTATGGCTTTATTTATGGGAGGGCAAGTAAGAGAGAGAAATAATATAAATATAAGTATTGCCAACCTTTTAATTCATGCAAAACATATAATTAATGAGAGTAAAAATGATAAAAACTCATTAAATACTCAAATAAATTTTGTCAGACTTTTATAAAAAGAATCAAAATAATTCAATTTTTGGATTCTTGTAAAAAATTATCAAAGGGAGTAGCTGTTAGTGACTATCAAGGCTTGGCAGTACTATTACTTAGCCAATAGTTTGGTAGTTCTTTTTTGCATGGTACAAAAAACCGGACCGGACCGGTCGGTTCAACTGAAAAACCGGTAAACCGACAACTTGTTCGGTCTGGTTTGGTGGTAGAACCGGAGGTTGAGTGACCCGGTATGAACCGGACTGAACCGGTATGAACCGGCCTTAACCGGGAAAACCGTTGGGTTCGATGATCTGAACGATTTTTCACTTTTTTACCCATTCAACAAGAATCCCATAGATCGAAATGACCGAATGAGAAGAGAAGTTTAAATCATTTATGAATCTTGTCGGAAAAATGAAAAAGAATGGAAAACGAAACAAGCCACCAGAAAAATGACCAGAAAGGTGGAGAAGAAGATGAACAGTGTAAGCGATTCGCAAGCCTCCACCGTCGAAAGTCATGGGCGATACCTCCTTTGTCGCCGTTCTCAACAGTGAGAAAGAGACAACCTCTATTCTTAACGGTCTGGTTTTGGTGTTCATCGATTAGTGTTTGCTCTATAAAGCTCAAAATCGATGCCCCTGGTTCTGTAAAGCTCACCGGTCTGGTTTGGTGTTCACCATGGATAGTTGGGAGTTTTCAAACATCTGAGCACCTCAGCCTCCCAACCCCGTAAAACGTGTTCAAGAAAGAGATGAAAGAGAGAATTGTCTTATCAAAGTCACATGCATATTGATTTTGGAAAGAGAGAAGGAAGCTTCACGTGGGAGAGAGAAGAAAGGAGAATAGAAAAAGGAAAAAAAAGAAAAGAAATAGTAATAATTCATTAAAAGGGAGAAATATAAGAAAGAAAGGAAAATGAAGTAAAATAAAGTTAGAAGCGTATTGATTTTGGAAAGAGAGAAGGAAGCTTCACGTGGGAGAGAGAAGAAAGGAGAATAGAAAAAAAGGAAAAAAAAAAAAAGAAATAGTAATAATTCATTAAAAGGGAGAAATATAAGAAAGAAAGGAAAATGAAGTAAAATAAAGTTAGAAAAAAAATTTTATAGGCATAAATACTTTGTAAAATATGAGGTATATTTAAAAATATTATCTTTTATAATTAAAGTATGAATATTTTTATTCATGTTAATTAAATTACATTATTTTTAGTAAACTATAATATTTTAATATGACCGGTTCGACCTCCGGTTAGACCCCAATTGACCCATTAACCCTTAAACCTATATCGCAACCGGTTCATTGACCGGTTCGGTTTTTTGTTCCTTGCTTTTTTGTACTACTACCTTTTTCAAAACAATATTCAAATTAAGAATAACTCAGAATAATGGTTAGTTTATAATAGGAAAATTTTTTCCTGCCAATTGCATAATCAATATCAATAATAGTAAATAAGTTAATTAGAAAACTACTACTTTGAATGGACACTATTAATATCTGAATAGAAATAATTACAAAATGGAGTGAAATTCAATTTGAAAGAAAACAGTTAAAATGAATATATATTTTAGGCCAAAACAGAATATTTTGAAAAATATACTTTTCTTTGAAGTAAAATGAGGTGGGTGGGACAAATGATAGGAGAACCAATCACCAACCATCATAATAAATAATGAGTTTGAAAATGAGTTTAAAATTTTAAATTAAAGACATCATTTGAATTTAAAATATTTCAAATTTCAAAACTCACATTGTATACTAAATTCTCATGTAATGAGTTATTAGTGAGAAGTAAAAACATGAACCAAAGCAACCAATGGAAATGACATGTGAATAGTATAAACGGACCAATTAAGTAGGTAGCCTTGTTGAATATATATATATATATATATTAATAATGGGAGCAAATAGGGGTGGAAACAGGCTAGGCCAAGCCAGGCTTTTGCCTTAACAGGCCTGGCCTGTTAAGGCATAAACTGGCCTGAGCCTGTTAGAGGCTAAATTTTAGGCTTGGGCCTAGCCTGAAGCCTGTTAAGGAAGCCTGATTTTTTGAAATTTTTTAAGCAAACCAACAGGCCTACAGGCCACACTACAAAACAGGCCAACAGGCCACAGGCCGAAAACAGGCCTCCTTAAACAGGCCAAAATTTACATAAAATACTATCAATGATTCAAAATACATCAAAACACAAGAGAACAAGTGAGGAACATGCATTAGAACCAAAATAACTTGTTAGTCACATACTTTTACAGAAGAAATAACATACACTTGTTTGATACAGAGAATTAAAGTCTATCATAAAATCAAGGAACGATTAAACAAGGTCATTGCAACATCAAAGCAAAACTAACATTCTTGTTAGCACAATCTCGCAAGAATTTCAATCTAACCAAATAACTGGAATGTGAAGGGATAAATCATGAAAAGGATTAGACATTTATAATGAGATAACATTATAGACCATATGCTCAGAAAACTCTCATTTTTTTTTAATAATATGAGAGTTTTATCAAGATGCAGAAAATAAGGCTTTGCTAATGATGCCAGTGGCCTCAATATATCGTTCCACACATCTAGAGATGCAACTGCTTTCGCCTCCACTTAAGCTCGACCCTAGTTTTGTGATGCACTTCTCAAAACACTTGCCCCTCACTGTCTGCAAAATCAGTAACAATTGCAAGATCAATCTCAGTTAAGCAAACCATCTTTGAACAAAATTGTTGCCCATAGCTTTACTCAATTATCAACTAACATTTTTAGGACCTTCTTAGTCCATAGCATTGCTCTTCCCTTGAGAAAGTAGTGCATATATGAAATATACCAAGATATATATCCAAACAATCAAGCGTGCACAGTATAAAAAACTGAATATTTTAGTTTTACAATGAGATGATGCGTCAAGCCTTGCACATTTCACAATAATCTGCATTTGACCTTGTCAAGCCATTAATTTGACCTTTTGGGGACCAGTGGACCTTTCTTTAAGACCTTCCTCCTGACCGACAATTATGAAGCTCGTCAAGCTACTTGGCAAGTTGCAACATCAACGATGTTAACGAGTAATGAAGTACCTCTTCCATATTGGCGGCTTTGAAAATGCTAATAATGCCTACCAAAATATTCACAATAACTCCAAGGAATGAACAAAACACTAGAATAGCCACCGATTCCAAAACGATGGAGGCGGTTTTGCCTTTCTTATACTAACCACAGCTTTATGTTTTTTAAAGCTCCATGTTAATCATTCTATAAGAACCAGAAACAGAAATTAAACAAGAGCAGGACAATGACAAAAATCATGACAATGAACCAGAAACAGAAAATCAGAAACTGAACCAGAAAGCCAACCAGAACAGTGAAGAATCCGAAAATAAACCAGAACTAGAATCCGAAAATGAAGAACCAGAAACAGAAATTGAACCAAAACAGCCAACAGGACATTGACGAAAATCAAGACAATGAACCAGAAACAGAATGAGTGATCTGTGCTAGAATGAACCAGAAACTGTCGTGTGCTTGTGCCGCTGTTCGAGCTACGATGCTGGAAAGAGGAGATCTGCGATGCCAGAGAGGAGATCTGCGATTCTGGAAAGTAGAGCTGAGGATTGAGATTTGAGGGGGGAGGAATGAGTGAATGATTGTGAGGCGAGGTGAGATTCGAGAATGAAGATGAAGATTGAAGAATAATAGGGTTAGGGATTTCAGAAGAAATGAAGAAGATTTGAAGATGACGAAGTGAGAAAAAAATTTCAAGACTTGCGTGTAATTAGTATCACCCACTCTCATTTGATTTTTTTTTAAATATGTTAACAGGTTTAGGCTGGCATGACAGGCCTAACAAGCCTATCAATAAGCCTTGGCCTGGCCTATTAAACAAAACAGGCTCTTGATTCGGCCTTGGCCTGGCCTTTTAGCCTGACAGGCCAGGCCATAGGCCCCTGACAGGCCGCCTGACCTGTTTCCACCCCTAGGAGCAAATGAATTAACCCACAAAAAATAAAAAAATGCTCAAAAAATGATAATAACCAAAGGCAAAAAAAAAAAAGAGTACACCAAAATATATACATTTATATAACATTATTTGATGGTTGATTTAACCCAATCAACCCATCTCCAATATTACTGGTACCTCTGAAACTCCTCAACTGCCCAATCCAATCTCTTACGATAGAGATATTATAAGAAGTTCCTAAACAATGGTGAACTACAAGCACCAAATCATGTATTAATCACAATATTAGAACATTTTTATGGTAACAAATGCTATACAGGACATGTAGAAGACAACAATAATCATATTGTATGATAAGTTATCAAGAAAAAAATAATATCAGACAACCAAAAAATTTTTTTGAAAAAGGATGCAAGACATTTGTTAATACACCAAATTGAACAACTTTGTACTTCATACATTTTTTTTATTTGAATTATATATGCCCAAGGAAAAATAACATAACTTGAAACCATGTTTCCCAAACAATGCAGAGACTTGTGAACCTACCACAAATTAATTGCAAGTATTTGCCTGTAAGACTGCAATTTTGTGATAAATTTAAGCATATCAGAGATGAAAGGTTTTTGATTTTGTTGACACCATCATCAATTAACCGTCTTCCACATATTTCCACCAACCTAATGTTCTTGAAATTCTGCTTCACCAGGAAAAAATGTTGAAAAAATAGTGAGCAAAAATCATAAATGATTAGAAAGCTTAGGCACTAAAACATCATCTGTAAATTACCAAAATGCAACATTATTTTAAATGAAAGAATACCAAATCCTTATCAATAGCAACAAGAGTAACAAAATTGCAGTAATAGGCAAATATAGGGGCTAGAGCAAGTAGACAAATCAACACTTTCAACTTTTTCTTTCTGAAGTCCAGAAGATGAACCAGGAAGACTATGAAGACTATAGTTTGCCAGAAAATGATAAAAATGACAACATGAGAAGATCCTAATTAAACTAAGCGATAATATAACATATCTTTCATCAAATTTTTGAAAGTTGCATAATAATTTCTACATATGTAACAACCAATATCAGATGAATTAATCCTTTAAAAAATAGTAGTTATCTCAGTATAATAATTCCTCAATTAATAAATAGAATCACAATCATATTGATTCCAATTTTTACATGAAGCCCCGCTAGAATAGAAAAACAGGCGACCATACTTTTAGAACTGCCATCCAAGAACTCAATCTAAAACTCAACATGAAAACAAGGCACAATTGACAAATTGGGAAGGGAAGACAATATGCTCAAGCAATATTTTAAAAAAAGTCCCCAAGACAACCATTAAAATTGCAGCAATCACCTCTAGATAGAAAATATATGGCACAAATTTGGGGCATCAATTATGAGCTGAAGAATGAATAATTTTATTAATTTGGTCTCTATTACATGCAAAAAAGCTGCACAACATAACTCCAATTCATATTTAAATTTTGTCTCTTAGTTAACATGTTTTGAGTTTTGTTATGTTCTTTTGTTGAAAGGATAAAATATATATGCCTCCCCTTAGTAACTTCCATGTCTCATACATGAATGTATAGTTTCTTCATTTCAAAAAAGTAAGTGTAATAAAATTATGAAAGGATAATGAACCAAAATAAACGTAGTACAGAAAATGCTATCTTGCAACTTAGAGACTTGCCCTTATCAGAACTGAGAGTTGGACAATTTAAACCCCCTCCCCCATATGGGAGGATACCCATACGCCTATCATATAGGCACAAAATGTTTGATCCTTCAAAATTAACCCTAAGATATAGTCTATAAGTAAGATAGTCAATCAAGCTATAGTATATGGCGCATAGCAAACAAATTACATCATTTTGTATAAAAATAGTGTCTAAGAAATGATCATGAGTTATCAATATTAAGCCAAGTGAAGATCATTCACCAACATGCTCAAATACCTGTTAATCATGGCATGAACAATAACTTGAATAAGGTTCTGATCAGTTGGAAGGTTGATAATCAAGCAAGCTCCTAACATAAAATTGAATGTATGTGAAAGCAAGTAAAAAGGAAATATCCATATGTTTAAAAGCAAAACCTCCTCATGCGATGCGCAGGGTAATGTCATTTACTTGCAAGTAAGCCTACTTCTTACAGTTAGAAAGCATAGCATATCATTTAAAAGCAAGTAACTAATTCCATAATTTGTATATCAACCATAATACAATCATATTAATCAAACTCATCCAAAAAAGAGAATAATAAGATGGGTAATAATAGTAGTATGATAAAAATCATCCCACACAACTAAATGAAATTAAATGATTATTCTAAACCATAAAGTAAGCTTTATATCTCATTAAAAAAATAGTTTTAATGACAATATTCCCTTAACAATTCAAAACAGAAAGAATAGTTGATGCGGGTTTAGGATTGAGGCCACTACATCACTTACAAAAATCCATATCTTTTTGTATATAGTTTCAAATGATTTATATAATCCATCAAATTAAAGTTTAGGATGTCTACTTTCACCCTGTAAATTTTCATAATTTTTGCTCATCATTTGATTTTCCAAAACCTCATGACAAACTCACTGCTTCACAAGAAATTTCACTGGAAGCATAATCGCATTCTCCAAAATTCACTATTTTATTCCCTTTACTACCTCAAAGATATAAGAAATGTTAAGGAATAGATTTGGGACATTGGCTAAATCAGGGCTTAGCAGTCTACTTAATTCAGGCTTATTCTCTAGCCTCCAATCCCAAAATTTGGGGTATTACAAAAAACATCAAAATAGAGTAAATACTAATGCCACACTGGTCCAAAATTCTTGAAAATTAAACAATACAACAAAATGTTCCACTAACAATTCACCACAAAAAATGTGTAACCCAGCAAATCAACACTGATATGGTTTGTTGGATAGGGAGTTATGTGCTGATTATTTTCCCTTATGGATGATAGATTTAACTGATTTTAAAAAGCTACTCCTACCTCCACCTTATAAAGCTGCAAACCATATAACATAGTTTTACAATAATTAAGGATCCAAGAAAAGAGGATATAACTTCAACTACATTCTAGGTGGCTAGGAGCTACTAAAGGAATTTATTCCCAAATAAATGACATGAAAAAGTTGCTCCTACATCCACTCTTATGAAGAACATCCCTCAACCTTGCAGCAACAAAATGAACAGAACAAAGTTAGAAAGATATGATTTACCTACTTTATCAACCTCATAGTCAAAAAGGTGATCCGTATAATACCAAAAAGATAAATATATATATATATCCAATATAATTTACAGGTAAAAAGATCAGGTAGCAAGTAAAAATATTTCTCAATCTCTCAATCATATCTAGTTCAACAACTCCTTGTGCAGTAAAAAGGCGGCCACGAATTGACATATGATATGGATAAAAATTTTAGGTTCAAACTTATCTTTTATTAAAAAAAAACAAATAGATGATGATAACAGAATAATCATCACGGCTTGCATTAAGATGGTTCAGGGATTCATTCATCTCTTTTTCATTATTATTAATATATCTTTTAAAATGTAATTCATTACAATAGATAATTAGAATCTAAAATACCTTATTCACGTAACCCAAACAAAATGTACATATAGTTAGCTCTTTCACATACAGATAACCAAGTTCACTCCTTTCACTCAAGTAATGTTGTCCGGCAAGGCCATTGCTTCATATCAATGTCATTAGAAGATTATTACTAACATATGCTATATCCCCTTCAATATTATCAACTACAGATTAAATTTGGTATAAACCTTCTGAAAACCATCTTCATTAGACCAATTATCTCCAGCATATATAGGCAGCACATCATCATAGTTGCTAAGCCTATTAATATATTTCCAATGTCACTTGCTCCAATACAAAGATAATTCTGATATTCCATAAAGCAATGCAGAAGTAAATAAATAACAATAATTAATCTTTTATGAAAAGTAATAGGTACCTAAGCAAAAAATTAAGCATAAGAACTTAATCCTTTAGCTTCTCCTCTATGTTGGAACAACCAAAATGAGAGAAGCTTTACCTACCAAGTGAAGGTAGTCAAACATTGCATGACCCATGGCCGTAATCACGTATATAACTCTATATCTAACTTTTGATGCATTTGAATTAACTCATACTAACATCAAAAGTACTAATGATCAGTATATAGTCTGTATGAAATCACAAATTTTTCCAAAAGAAACTTTAAAGTGGTTTAGTATACATCGTTTTATCCAAAAGAAAAATTACTATTACTACTAACAACAAGGCCGAAGAAAAATAACAAAAAAGTACAGAACATCACTATTGACAGTTTTAATACGACCCCTTATATGCAAGCCATAAAGCTCTTAATTACTCCATCATGAATCATGATATTGCTAACTAAGTTGCAATTTATGATAGCTATGTTTGGAATAGCTTGTTTTTGGAAAATAAATGCTTATTACATAAGTTGAGATAAAACTCCTCTCACATACTTACCTTGTATACTGTAAATCACGATATATAAGCACTTATAAGTAAAAAATAAGCTATCCCAAATGAGAGCATAGTCTTGTATCAATTTAGTTAATAAAATTAAAGCTTTGAACTGAAAATACAATCATTCAATAACCTCTATCTAAAATTATAGCTTTTCCTTCTATTGTAGAATAGATAAGGAAGCACCATTTTTTTTTCAAGTAATACAATAAGAATAGAACAACCCTAAAGAAATTAGCTAGTGGCTAGAAATTAGTAGGTTAAAATTCACTAAGACCATAAAAAAATCAATAATTAGAGGCCATAGTCAACAAAATTGATAAAGAAGTCTAGGGATAAAGAGACAATCCAAACCAAAAAAACAAAAAGGAAAGAAAAGGATTGTTTTTTGGCTGGATTGTTAGTACTGAAGCTTGGAGTGCAAAAATCAGTTAGCCCAACCTCAACCACATCTTCATCAGTTGCTCTCTCAATCATTTTTCTTTTCGCTCTTGCATCTTGTGGAGTCATAATCTAAGACATTGTCATGTCATCATCTTCATTAGATTTTTGCCCACCGTGTGTCTCTTTGTAGGTCTGAGTTAGACGATTCAATTAGTAAGCACTACAAATAAACATGGTGAGGGAAAATGAGATTATGAAACTATGAGTTATTTTGAAGGTGGGATATAAGAGAAAACTAAGGTGGCAATTGCAAGTTCAAACATGGGTGCATAGAGCATGGATAATTTCCTGCATAAAAAAGAGTAATAAGAGGTTAAATAATTACTTTCAACTGACGAAGGCAATTGCCACATAATTTTTTCTCTTATGATGCGGTTGGTATAGATGAGCGAGTACCTCAGGAGCGGAGTATGTAAACTTCTGGACAATTTCCTTGTCACAAGAAAAATGCATAACAGTAAGGCTACAAAATGGGTGATCCAAGTTGTAGTCCTTCACCCTTAACTTAATGACATATTCCTTGCCACATATTTCACTCAATGGTGTAGGGACAGATTGTAGAGCTCCTCCTAACGTGCAAATCATAGAACACTTTAAATATATATGCATATTCAAATGAGAGAATGACAAAATTATAAAATCAGAAGCCCTACCTTTCATCCTTCATCCAGGAAGTACTCTGCCTTCTTCCCAATAAGCTCCTCAGCCACACGACATAAGAATGCAACTAAGCATTTGCCACTTGAATCATACACTCTGTAGTGAAGTCTAGACCTGAGGTAAAAAAAGAACTGGTGACTGAAAATATAAACAAAAATGTAATTGACTTTGAATGAGAAATTATCCACAATACAAAAATAGTCCAAAGGCATGATGTGATATTTGTGTAGCTGTATCTCTGAATACTTTCCAAAAGTAAGGGCAGCCTTTAATGGTACAAGCTGCAAAATATAAAGGATAAGCAAGCTCTAGCTTATAGAAATTCAGCATACTAATTTTCGATCGCAACAGGAAAGATTGAAAAATGCTTACAGTTGAAGATGTGCCCTAGTCTTTAAGCTCCCAACCTTGTATATTTTTGCCCCACATAGACACAAACTGACCAAAAGGCTGAAGAAGAAGAAGAAGAAAGAGACGAACCTGTGGAGAGCTTGGAAATGCGATGGAGTTTGAAACATAAAGAAACATGCGATATCCAATTCTGGTGCCTACAATGTGATACCTTGCCTTCTCAAAGTGTGGATCAAACCTTCCTCCTTCCAACAGGGAACTGGAGAGAAACCGAACATGGCGCACAAGTCGAACTCTGTTTGCAAGAGTCAAAAGACACCAGAACGGCGGAGACGAGAGAGAATGGGAGCTGAATGATGAGAAGGAGAATCTAATGAGAATAAGGGTGTGTTTGGTTTGAGAGGAGGGGGTTAAATTATTTTTTTGGGTTAAAGATATTTTAAATTTTAGGTTAGAATCTAAAATTTAAAATAAATGAGAGGGTAAATTTTGAGCAGGAATCTAAAATTTAAAAGAATGAGATAATAAATTTTGAGTTTTTCCTATCCAAAATTATAATTTGCCACTCCTCTCTTCCCCTCCCCCACCTTCCCTCCCCCAAACCAAACACACCGTAAGAAAATGAAGCAGTGAAAAAATTAAATGAGATTGAGTGATTTGATTTTAAATTTCTGAATAATGAATAAGCATTGAATGCTAGCCAACATTAGATAAAAAGGGAACATTAAATAAATTGACCAATGACAAATGAAAATGATGATGATGTGAGCATGATACTTGGGCCAATCATGATGAAGCCAGCACTATTAATAGTATATATTGATATATTGATTGATATTGATGATAACTGGCAAAAAGAAAAAAATATTGATATTGATGATGATGAAGAGAACAAACCGTATTCATTTTTTTTTTTTTATGTTTTTAATATTTTTTACGCTAAAATTATATTAATTATGCGTCGATAAAACACACTAGCATATTCTTTATCAGGTTTTAGTTTGGTTGATTAATTTTATAAAGGGAGAATCTCTTAAAAAAATTTGACAAATGTAAAATGTTAAATCAGATTTTTTATAAGAATTGATTAGAAAATGTCAAAATTTGATAAGTAATTCCTAACTTATTTTTTAAAAAATACTAAAATTAAAATTTTACAATTTCAAAATCTTTTTTTAAGGGATTCTCCCTTTTATAAATTACTTTTTCATTTTTCTAATCTAACGTTATTAGTTTCAAATGATGATTTTTTCCCCAATCATTATTCATTATTAAAAAAGTAATAATATTTGTGAATGTTTTGTCCATATTAAATTTTAATATTAACACTTTTTTCAATGAAATTAAAATTAAGGAAAAATGGGCATTTCCCCCGCTCACATAAAAAGAAACAAAAAACCTCCCTAAACCGCCGATTCACAGTAGCAACTTGAGCATCCTCCGATATTTTCTAATTTCCGTTATCATCGTTCCAATTGCCGAGTCTATCTCTAACTCCTTCAGCCTCCTCGTTGCAAGATGAACAAGCTAGTTCTTAAATCTCATTATCTTCCTCTGCTATCAATCTGCCCAAAATTTCTCTTCACTGAGAAGTCTTTCATTTCCTCATTCCCTATCTTTCATCTGTCCTCCGTAGTCACTACTAGCTCCAGCTGCACCTGCTTATCCCATTTTCCAGATTCTACTATGGTCTCCTATGGGCCTTCACTTCACAAAGGAACAAAACCTTCTCAATCTCCCGTCACCAAAACTCCACAACTAGACGACGACGATGACTTTCTAGATGAAGAAAGCTTCACTAGGGTCTTCGATATCGCTGCGCTTCGCGTTCCTTCTAAAGATTGTTTTACCCTCGAAAGCAGACTCCGAGGTCACCTTTTGAATTGGCCTCGTATCCGCAACATCGCTCGAGTCCCCGGTGATGATGTCGATACCGAGGTTATAGAGCTATTGGAATGCCGCAATAACGGCGATAATGACGCTGAAGAAGGAAACCTTGTCTCCTTACATCGTCGAATTTACGGGAAAGCAGAGGGCGACGGCGACGTTCTGAGCTCGGTGCTTTACAGGGATAAGCTTGCAAAAACGTTCAATTCTCGCGGTTTTGTAAGATTTCGGAATCTTGCAAAGATCTCCAGGCCGAAGAAGAAAAAGAAGAAGAAAGAGGAGGAGAATAACGAAGGTAGTAGGCACATTTCGAAGAATGGTTTTGCGGTAGTGGAGGTTCTTGAGGACGAAGAGGAAGGAAGTATAGAGTTGAAGAATTTGCTGGGGGAAGAGTTTAAAAGAAATAAATGGAGGGGGTCGACGAGGTTATTGCTTTTGGATGAGCGCTACGCGGGTAAAGGCGTGGAGGAGTTGCCTGAGGCAATAAAGGTGGCTGTTCCATTCCAACACTGATATTCTGTGAGTTAATTAGAATTCTATGTGCCCTCTTCATTGGTATTAGATGCTCTATACGTCATTTCAATAATATGAACCATCGCTGCATAATTTGTGGGCAAATTTTCTGTTTCTCCCTTGTCTCAATGTTGTAACATCAATTCATTGGTAAAGGTTCATTATTGCGTTTGGCCATGGTTTTCAAAAGCGCAAAAAGGGTTTAAAGATGCTCCATATTCGTGCGCGCGCGCGCGTGCTCTTGTTCGTTGCCATTTAACCTCGAACTGTTTTTGGGTATGTAGTGGTGTATATATTCTCTTGTAACATATCGTATTTTCTCTTATCTTCAGGCTGTCTTGGCAGAATTCGGAAAAAAGAGTACAACTTTTACCATTGAGCTTGTTAAATGCCACTTGACTCTGTTTTATGATTACTGGCAGATGAATGAGGTATATCAAAACAGTGGATATATTATTAAGCTCATTGTGTGTGTGTGAGCTTTTCATTGAGAAATATTGCCTTCTCACTTTGTTCTTCAGCTGACTTCAGAATCTTTGTAGTGTTGGGTATTCTAAGTCCATTTGATTGTTGCAGATATTGGAGGCCTTGCTTCCTGAGGGTATGATTGTTCCTTCAGCTTTTGAGACTGTTGGCCATATCGCACACCTGAATCTGAGAGATGAACATTTACCGTACCAGAAGCTTATAGCAAAGGTTTTATTGTGCTTGTATTGGAACACATATCCTCAAACTTTCACTGTGCTTGTATTCCCACATCAAAATATAATCTGTCAATTCTACTTTCGTCACACCTCCCCCCCCCCCCCTCCCCAAAAAAAAAAAAAACATTGCAAATCACATTCCAATTGTTGAGAACATGATTATTTCATCCAACCATTTCTTACAATTTAATCACCCCCTGTCCAACAAGTCGGGCACAATTCTAGTTGTTAACGTAAACTGCATCGGAAATTTTCAATTTGTCTACTTTCATATTCAGGTAGTGTTGGATAAAAACAAACCAAAGATACAAACAGTTGTGAACAAGACCGACTTCATTCATAATGAGTACAGGACCATGCAGCTTGAGGTTTTAGCTGGAACCCGCTCACTTGTGACCACAGTAGTTGAGAATGGGATTCGCTTTCAGGTTGATTTAGCAACAGTGTATGCTCTATTTCCATCACAAAATCTATTACTTATGCATTATATCTTCTGAATTTTGTTTCTTTTTGTGAAAAATTGATCTAGATAAATGGCATGCCACCATTTTCTTGTGTAATTTCCATTTCCCAAAGACATGTTGTTTGCCTCATGAAGTTGTGGATCATAACATTAATCATTGGTTCCTTGGTAAATTCTCTTGAAGTTGAATGGAACATCTCTGGCCTCTTGGATCCAATTATGCCTGCTTACTAATCGTTTATTGGTTGCATCTTCTCCGCACATACTGATATGTTCTTTTATGCCACCTCATAATATAACATGGCACAATCAGTCTATGGATAGTTAATGAATGATGATCTCCATTTTCAGAAATGAATTATATGTTATATGCTTCTCTTTCTTCTATGCAGATATTGGAATTCAAGGCTCGCAACTGAAAGACAAAGGCTTCTGAGCAGTTTTACACGCAATGATGTTGTTTGTATGTATCACCATTAATATATTGATTGGTTATGATTCATCATCAGGCTATGAATTGCTTTGCGTTGAAGCATTAGTAAGATTTTATTGATATCTTGCATTTTGATTGAGAGGAGAATGTGCATATGTTACAATGGCATTGTGCATGTGTACAGAATTCTTGCTTAGGTACAACTGAAAAGTACAAGAATGGATAAAGTGAACCAACAATGATTCTTTACATCACAAAATACATCCCAAATGGTGCTGATGCTGTATTTTGGTCTTCGGTCAAGTTTTGGTTTTTTATGAGGAACTACTAGGTTTTCGGATTATTCTACAGAAATGTCCTGTAACATCTTCAGATATTGAATACAAGGTTGAACAGGGGAAGAAGAGGGAGAAAATCCTATAAAATAGGCAGTGCAGAAGTGTCCTAAATAGTTCAACAACAACAATAAAACCTTATCCTAAATAGTTCCTTGAAAGAATTCTCTTGGCATGCATTACTGTCTCTATTTTTCAGTTTATGAATTAATCAAGCGTCATCTTAGTTTTATATTTCATGAAAAAAATCATGATTTACTTACTACGGTTGCATCATATTACCTAATGAACAGGTGATGTTTTCTCTGGAGTTGGTCCAATAGCTATATCTGCAGCAAAGATAGTAAAGCGTGTTTTTGCCAATGACTTGAATCCATTTGCAGTTGAATATCTAGAAAGAAATAGTGTGCTTAACAAACTTGAGAGGACGATTGAGGTACGGTTGCTTGTTGATAAAACCCCTGGAAATCTAGTTCACCTCAGTCCTCAAGTCTGAGGCGACATATGAGTTATTTGCTCATTGTCTCATGTTAAAGAAATTTAACCTTCTGTTACATATGAAAAGGTTACAGAAAATAGTATACTCTCTAGTTATCATTCATTCCCTGATATACTGAGGATGTCTTGGGTCCCCTTTTTTGGATCTTCAGGCTTTTTATCTTGATTAATTTTAGGAGTATTCCGAGTTTATTTGTTTATCATGTGTATGGGATGATGTATATTTGTTGAACTCTCTAAAGCTGCAATGAATCAGTAAAGTTTAAAATATACTCGTTGTAATATTAATTTACTGACGAGGAACCCAGCAGAAATTGCGATTGAATAAGTGTGTTGCAGAACTAGTTTCTGCTTATTTGTTTTTTCTTTTGACTAAGCTTATCATTTCTTCTTGTAGGTCTTTAACATGGACGGAAGAAGGTTCATTCAAGCCTTGTTTAACAGTGATAAAGCTCGGTCCATCACTCAAGTGGTTATGAATTTGCCGAATGATGCTGCAGAATATCTAGGTTGCCTTCCCTAATAAGATCATCCTTTATTTACGTGTACCTTTTTCTTGGGTGCTACATGTCCCTTGCCTATATCGGTCTCATGTCTTGGTGTGTGTTTGGATTAGCTTTTGAGAATAGCTTTTACGATTTACGAGATAAGTGTATGGGAGGAGTTTTGTCTCGGGTTACACAAACCTAGGTTTGGGAAATTCCCAAACACTCACTTGGTCTTTTGAACATAACATCAAAATACCTGTATTGTATAATATCATGCAGAATCGCTGGGATGAGAATGGGCAATATGTTTCCATACAAAGATCTGATTTAGAGTTATGCAAAGCAGTGCTTGAACTTTCCAACTCAAATGCGCTGCAGAACCAATGAAAACATGGCTTTAAGACCTAACTAATACAGGAGAAAGTAAAATCATAAAATTCATGTCGCTTCATTTCCAGATTGTCTTCATTTATTCCTAGAAAGTGAACATGTAATATTTTAACGCGGGCGCATGCAATGACTAGGATCCTCGAGAGGTTATGGTTTGGTTCCTAGTGTCATATAATGGCTCCTTTTCGGAAATCGTTTGCTTCTCCCTTAATTTTTGTTGATATGTTTATTCATCGAATTTTTGGATATTTTACATCCATTGCAGATGCATTCCGGGGAATATACAGAAATAGACCCAAAGATGGAGAGCTCAAGTTCCCTAAGATCCATGTTTATGGATTCTCCAAAGCTCAGGATCCAGAATTTGAGTTTCATGAGGTAGGTTACTGATTTCACATGGTTTATTTACGCAGTGTGAAGTCGAGACTCTTTACAAATTGATGTAGCCTGTAGCTACCAGGCCAATTTGGACTTAATGACAATATATAATGAACCTTGTGTTCAAAGTATAAACATTTTTGCTTAATCCTTGTGATGCAGAGAATAACAATTGCTCTGCGGGAGGTGGCAGTCAATGTAGACATGCGACGGGTGCGACTAGTTGCACCAGGAAAATGGATGCTGCGCGCATCATTTATCCTCCCTGAGAGTGTAGCATTTGCAACCACCGCATTAGTTTCCTGATCAGTGAATATTTATAATTTAATTATACTGAACCTTCTTTATACCGTAAACGTGATGTCTGTTTGGAGTTCTAATATTGTCAAGTGGTAGATATTAAAATCAATGTTTCTACTCAAGGGGCGTGTTTTAAGTTTAAATTTGTCTGTGCTATGCTATATAAGCAATTCATTTGACCCAAATTTCGTCTCATTATCATGTATCAGTAATTTTTGTGGAAACTTGTTTTGGTTCCATCCTCAAAGCGATTGCAAAACCCACTTGAAAAAGGGATTGGGGCCTCTGCTGCCCCAATCCTGCTGCCCTCTCTGCTGCACTCGTATTTTGGGAGTATTCCCAAATGTATTTTTAGGATTCTTTGGATTATTAGATTCTACACAAAATGAGTGAAATTTTGATACATTATAAGTAAAAAATGGATTTATTTTCAATTTTTCATGATTTTTCAGAAAAAAGTGCTTAAAAGGAAAAAAAACACCATTTTTCCAAAAAATCTTTGAAAAATTATAAAAAATTGAAAATAGATCCATTTTTTTCCCATAATGTGTAAAAATTTCATTTATTTTATGTAGAATCCAGTGATCTAAAGAACTATAAAAAATACATTTGGGAAGGCCCTAAAATATGGGGGCAGCAGAGGCCCTAATCCCCATGAAAAAAGGGACCAGTACAACACATTTGATATATTCCTTTCGATGATTTTCATAAGAACTTGTTAATTACTTTTTTAAGTTTAAGAAAATTAGTTATGGTTACCTGAATGTTAAAAATACTTGCAACTTTTCAATGTATTGCCCTTTGATTGAGTTGTATAACTCATTAGGCAGAAGGGATGAAAGAATGATTATAAAGGGACAAAGGGTATTTTTAAAGATTTATTAAGACTGAATGCAGTACTACGTGGTGCTAGGTGTATGTTTGGGAACTTCTAAAAAGTTTTTTTAAACACTTTTTTAGTAGTTGAGATAAAATTCCTTTAACATATTTATTTTAGAAATCGTAAAAACATTTTTAGAAGGTTAAAATAAACTGACATTAAGTGAAAAAACATGTAGTAATAAATAGTATTTGATGAAAGAACTTTAATTTTAAGACAAACCTATTCATAGTTATAATAAATTTTAGACAGAAATATCCCTATAACCTTTTGCCTATTTTCATCAATTTTGAACTCGTTGTGGCTTTAAACTCAGTGTTACATACCAAGGTGCCCAAAAGTGAAATCTAATATATCAGACGTAGATATCCGTTTTTTTTTCGCTCAAAGACTTAGATATCCGTTTTGGGAGCAAAGATTTTTCATAAAAGACGTGAACGGCAGGATTCGAACCTGCGCGGGCAGAGCCCACATGATTTCTAGTCATGCCCGATAACCACTCCGGCACGTCCACGAGTTGTCATTAATCTGGAAATAAAAGGAATAAGTACACAGGACTCCATTGGCTCCACAGCCAAGTCCCAACCGTCCCATTTCATCTTCCCCACAAGGATTAGGTAACACGCCATCGAGCTTCCTCATTCGTGTTCCAAATCAGCATCACACGTGTTGGCACTCCACTATATCTCTTTCTTCTGAATACCCTTGTGATCTTTTAATTGCCTACACCTACACTTACCTGATCACTCAATACAATATAATTCAAATTTAGTTTTGATAAATATACTATTCAAGAACTCATAGTGGGATTTGACATATTTCAATAAGTGCACTATTCCGCATTATATTGTTGACCAAAATTATAATGGGACATCATTTATAAACTACAAGTATATTATATAACGCTCCTTCAGCTAGTGTCTAACTTAAAAAAATAGTTTTATAGTTTAAAAATGTTCCCTAGAGAGAGCTATTGCCAGTTGAACCGGATAATATTTAAATTTGAAAAAAGTGTTCATCTAACCGTTATCAAACTTATTTAATGTTACAGTGTTTGTTTTTGAACTGTGCTTATTTTGTTAATACTGGTTTTTTTTTTTTTTGAATTACAATGACAAGGGAGGCAATTCCCTTGAGAGTCACAACGGACCCGATTAGAAACCCTACTTAGATCGAAAAGAAAATAGAATCCAAATATTAGCTTAAGTCTGCTAACATTTGAATCAAGCAAAAATCAGGCGGATCCTGCAACATGGTCAGATCAATGTTTGAGTCTAGAGCCTCTTTTGCCAGTAGGTCCGCACATACAATACATTCCCTAAATGAGTGATGAATCTCCAAATCCCAATTCTTATAGATTAATTCTCTGATTTCCTCGAGGTCACTATGTAGGGGATGATGTGGTCCACCTCCGCGAAATAAAAGCTGGAGAGCTTTTGCCGAGTCTGTATGTAGCTTCACCTTGGTGAATTTCATGGATTGGCAAACTTGGAGCCCTGTCTTGATGGCCTGTAGCTCCGAGTCTGTTGAGCCAAGAGAGAAGCCTGTGGATTTCTGAAAGCCGCATATCCAAGCTCCAAGACTGTCACGAACAACTCCTCCTACTGCCGAGTGACGAAGCTCATCAAAAGCAGCATCCACATCAATCCGAACATAGCCGTCTGGGGGAGCAATCCACCGTTCCAAGTCTCTATCTGGTACACTTAGGATCTTGTGCCTAAGCCTTCCTTCTTCAAAGCCTTCATGTAAGAAATTCAATCCTCTGTGTAGTAGATGCTGAGGCTTATCACAGGTTCCTTCAAAAACCCTCTTGCATCTGTTCTTCCATATGAGCCAACAGAGGGAGCCAAAAACCCTCAACCAGGTCCATTGGCTCACTTTGTGATTTCCTGGGGAGTGTCGCATATTCCATTTGATCCAAACCTGCAAATTGCCAGAGAAAAAAACAGGATGATATATTGGGTTAGTACAGGAAAGCCACACACTGCTCGCAAACTCACAGTCTCTCAAAGAATGTATCGGTGTTTCCACACAACTGCACTCAAAAGGGCACTCAGTGTTTAATACTGGTTTTAAGTGTGTGCATCATCACAACACACAGTTTGATATTTAAAAGTGTTCATCTAACCGTTATCAAACTTATTTAATATTACAGTGTTTGTTTTTGAACTGTGCTTATTTTGTTAATACTGGTTTTAAGTGTGTGCATCATCACAACACACAGTTTGGGCCACTTTGGAGCTAAATGTTAAATTATATCTGTTTAAGTGGGTCATAGGGTAGGCCAAGTCCAACCCAACCAAGTGGCCCAACTAGCGATTATTAATAGTATATTTATCGAATAATCCGCCTACGTTAACGAACCAAATCCCTCCTCCATTCACGCGCACTGTTCTGTGTTCATAGTAAAGAAGTGAAGTGAAGAAGAAGCTCTCTAGAATACTCTCTCTCGGACACTTTCGGAATCTGAAGACCGAAGCCAAAAATGCAGCAGCCTCCTGCCTCGCTCGATTCTGATCCTCAGCTCCCACAAATCAAAATCCATCATCCTTCATCGCCTCGCCATCACACCGTTGCCACCCCAACACCCACCGCCGGCGCCCGCCGCAAAATTGGTGTCGCCGTTGACCTCTCCGATGAGAGTGCATATGCCGTTAGCTGGGCTGTTCAGCAGTACATCCGCCCCGGTGATGCGGTGATCCTCTTGCACGTCAGCCCCACTTCTGTCCTCTTCGGTGCCGATTGGGGCTCCATCGACCTTTCCATCAATACTGATCCTAACTCAGAGGAAGATGCTGTCAACAACGTTAACAGCAATGAGCCGTCCAAGAAGAAGCTTGAAAATGATTTTGATGCCTTCACAGCGTCCAAGGCAGCCGATCTCGCTAAGCCCCTCAGAGACGCTCAGATTCCCTTTAAGATCCATATTGTGAAAGATCACGACATGAAGGAGCGTTTGTGCTTGGAGGTGGAGAGGCTGGGGCTGAATGCGGTGATCATGGGAAGCCGAGGATTCGGAGCTGCACGTCGAGGTAGCGACGGCAGGCTCGGGAGTGTTAGCGATTATTGTGTGCATCATTGTGTTTGTCCGGTGGTCGTGGTTCGGTATCCAGATGACAAGGAAGATGGAATTGGCGGTCGCAGTGTTGATAGTGCTGTAGTAGCCGTGAAGGATGAAGAAGAGGGCGAGGCAGTAATCAAGCCTGTACAACATGAACATACAAAAGGTTAGGAATTTAATCTTAAGATCTATTGAGAGATGATTGATGCAATTATTTTTGTTTTGTTTAATGTAAATTTAGCTGTGTTTTTATTTAAAATCAATATTTATAGTAACTGAGGATATAATTGTTCAAAATTAAGCTATGTACGTGAGGAGCACAATCCCCATGCTTTATGGAGGATAGTTGTGCCAGAATCTGTTAACAGGAGTAGGATTAATTATTGTTTTATCCTGGGGGCAGTTTACTTGAGGCAGTGTTCTGTATGTTTGACATGCATAGATAGCTGCAATGGCCTCTTAGTGAGAGTGGAGATCGTGTCATGCTATTAAAGACATAAAAACTGGGCCAGAGCTTTGCTTAATCTGTTGAATGGATTCAATAGAATGACAAGTCTCTCGAATTTCATTGTAGCTGTGAGTTTAGATTCTAAATATTTGGGGGATGATGGCACTTGGTGTGACCACAACTTTTTTTATAAGTTCTCATTTTTTAGGTTGTGATGATATATAAAATCAATCTGAGAGTGTTTTTTTTTTTTTTTAAAATTGATTAATTAGGATGGCTGATGGTGATCATTTGAAAATTCAGAGATTAATGGAAAGAAAACTTAGTTATTTTGGGTGCATTTTTCCAAGTCCGTGTGAGCAGTGGCTATCAACAATAATCATGATGCATTGAGGGTAATCCTGAATGCTATGTTGGTTGAGTGAGATATGGATTTTGGAGTTGCTAATGGGATCATGATCCATGAGTTATTGACTTGGATAGTATGAATAAGGTTTGTTTCTAAATCATATGACAAGGTTTACCATTTGATTGGATTATAGTAGATTGCAGATTTGTTCAAACCATATTTAATTGGTTGTGCTAGGTTTTACCTAAAGCATGGGAAAGGTCAGGGACTTTCCATATAAGCCACTGTAAACCGTAAGCCCCCAATTTAATGGTATGTGTAAATCTTCGGTCCAACTTTATGAACCCAGTGAATCATGTTCTAAATGCAGTTCCAGCCTGTGGTGGTCCCACTTGGGCTTTGCTCAGGAGTTGACTCTGTAAATACTTGAAATTTTGAAGCAATTACATGTATTCAGTCTGACTGGCCAGAGTTTCAACTACTGAGCTGATTAGGCTTAATCTATAAGTACATTCTTGATCAAGTAGGGTTGTGACTAGACTTTGCTCAGCTCGGGACTATGATTGCTTTTAGTATCTGAAATTTTAAAGAAAATGCAATTCGGTTCTCCGCTTACAGAAATTAGAAAGGGAAAAAAAAAATAAAGGTTGTCACTAAGAGTAGGTTTTTAAGTCGTGCAAGTTCAAGAGTCAATATTATGGAAAATCTGTACTTTGCCTAAAATCAGCTGGTAGTCCTTGACAACCATGCTGACTGTTATTTGAAATATGGACTCATTTTCATCTGCATTGTCACATCTCATGGTAGATCTTTCTGATATTCCACCAGGTCCCCAAAATTATGTCAGATAGTTTTAGTATGGATTAAGGTGACGGATGGGATTTGAAGTTTACACCAAACTGAGCTATATGCATCTGTGATTTGAGTTGCAATCCTTGTTTATTTTTTGAAGCACATAAAAACCTTTTATCTGTAAATATGCATTATCATTTTTTTTTTCAATTTATGAATTTATAAACCCAAGTCAATGTTATTTCCATGACTTAAAAATCAGTTTTGACTTTTGAGCTGCACCTGTTGGTCAAATCACTTGCTTTATCTTTTCCTTCTAGTTGTTTATGCTTGTGCTGGTTATGAAAAATGACTTCGTCATTGTTGGTTGGCTTGTGGCAGAGGATTAGCTGGAGTCAAGTCACGTCTTTGCCTTGTTTCTGCAGGTGTGCCTTCTAACTCCACACACAAACCCAACACCACCGCCCCCCCCCCCCCCCAAAAAAAATAAAAAAGGAAAAAAATCCTCCTTGTGTTTTTTCTTGTAAATGTGTTTTTTCCCCGACTTGTTGATAGAAATGATAGAAATCTTTTTTCTCGTCATCATCTAATTGGCCTCCCGCCAGCTGGCTTTTGATTTGGGCCAGTAGAAGAAAATCATTTTCCTTTTGGGTCTCATGCATCTTGACATCCTTTCTTTTGTTTGCTGGTCTACAGAATTTGTGCTCCAACAGTGACTGGCCGAAGCAGTATGGGGATAGATTTTCTTTCTGTATGGAGAGTGCTCTGTATTTCTCTCCGCTGTGTTGTACTTGGAGCATTTCTTGCCTGTGAACTTTGGATAGATTATTACGTATGATTTTCTATGGCGTGATGTGATCTCAGTATATTTGAGCTGTTGGGAGATTGATTTAGAGTGGTATGTCCTCTTCGATGTAGATGTACAACTTTACCTGTGACTATTTTCAAGGTTATTATTTCCTTTCCGTATTTGGGAGATGGGATTTTCACGATGATAGTGAGAATCTGTTGTTCGGCAATCGTTGACTTATAGAGAAGAACAGAGACGGAAAACAGTTTTCAGTTTCTAGGTTCAAAGTTATTTTGAATTATTTGTGTAACAAACTGCGTCCTGAAGCTAAGCGCGCACTCTGCTTACTATATTAAAAAAATACGGCTTTCAATGGGTTTTTTTAATATTGCTTCTTGCTTGGATTCTATCCAAATTTTAGTATTTGGAATGACAAGCGAATGCGTAAACATCTTTTGATTCGGACTTCTACTCGTCAGTGTTTTTGAACGGCTCGGGTGAGGTTACAATTGTATTTGTAGGGAACAGCACTTGATAGGAGAAGCGACGAAACTGAAGATTCCTTTTTTTTCCCCCTTTTAGAATTATGATATTAAAGATTTCATCCTGCCAATGTACAGTTTCTAGTTAGTTAGAAAAAGATTTCATCCTTAGTTGGTCCGAAGGAATGTAGACTCTTGGGGATCACCTGTCCCTGGTTGCCCTTTTTCGACTGTTTTAGGCTTTTGCCTTTGATGTACAGTTGGTTTGGTTGATTGATATTCTTTTTTCGGGAAAAAAAAAAAAACCATTCTTAAGTGTTTCAGTCCAGTGGGTCCTGGCTTGATGAATGTGGAACGGTCTCTAAATAGAAAGGGGATCCAGAATATGTATCTAGGTTCATTTATGCCAGTGTCGCTCTGAGATCTGAAGAATATGTAAGTACTAAAAAGTCCTAATAATAACAGGGCAATATGAATCTATTGTCATTTCGTATCTTAAAATTTGTCATTGGATACTACTAATTTATTGTTGGATTTCTTGGTGATCACATTAATTATCCCTTCATTCATTTCAGATTAGATAAAACAATTTTCATGAAACACGAATACAAAAAAGAAAAATTAAGAAACACGAGTATGCAGCTTGCACTCCTTACATTTTCTTTACAGAGAATTACTCCGATAGACCAAGAAGAAAAGTTATTTATTAAAAAGAATTTGAAATATTTTAAATTATTCTGATCCTTCCCTCTAACTGAAAAAAAAAGGGAGATTTACACTTAGGTCCCATGAAAGGAAAAAAATAAAAAAATGGTCCCTATAGATTGCAAAATGAAAAAATGGTCCCATGGAGTTGTCAATACAGGCTCCTGGAGTTGTTAATGACAACGCCAGGAGCATGTATTGACAACTCCATGTGACCATTTTTTCATTTTGCAATCTATAGGGACCATTTCTTCATTTTTACTCTTCCTTGGGACTTCACTGTCATTCTCCCAAAAAAAAAAAAAGGTGTAATGACTAAGTCGCTGCTGGAATAAATAAAATAAGGATTAGGATGCATTTTTGCCTTGAAAGTTTTTCGGAGGGTAATTTTGCTTCGAAAATATAAAAAGAAAGAGTAATTTTATCTTGACCGTTATCCCAATTAATTTTGATCTTTAGTTGACTAATTATGATAAGATAGCAATCCACATGTCATCCACGTCATTTTTGGTAGAGTATAAATTTAAGCTAGAAGTCCATGTGTCATCTATATTATCTTTTTTTAAAGTGAGATTTAAAACTTTTGAGACAAATTTGCACTTTAACAAAAATGGCGTTGATTACATGTGGACTATCAGCTTAGCATATTTCACATGTAACTTCCTTGGGACTTCACTGTCATTCTCCCAAAAAAAAAAGGTGTAATGACTAAGTCGCTGCTGGAATAAATAAAATAAGGATTAGGATGCATTTTTGCCTTGAAAGTTTTTCGGAGGGTAATTTTGCTTCGAAAATATAAAAAGAAAGAGTAATTTTATCTTGACCGTTATCCCAATTAATTTTGATCTTTAGTTGACTAATTATGATAAGATAGCAATCCACATGTCATCCACGTCATTTTTGGTAGAGTATAAATTTAAGCTAGAAGTCCATGTGTCATCTATATTATCTTTTTTTAAAGTGAGATTTAAAACTTTTGAGACAAATTTGCACTTTAACAAAAATGGCGTTGATTACATGTGGACTATCAGCTTAGCATATTTCACATGTAACTTCCTTGGGACTTCACTGTCATTCTCCCAAAAAAAAAAAAGGTGTAATGACTAAGTCGCTGCTGGAATAAATAAAATAAGGATTAGGATGCATTTTTGCCTTGAAAGTTTTTCGGAGGGTAATTTTGCTTCGAAAATATAAAAAGAAAGAGTAATTTTATCTTGACCGTTATCCCAATTAATTTTGATCTTTAGTTGACTAATTATGATAAGATAGCAATCCACATGTCATCCACGTCATTTTTGGTAGAGTATAAATTTAAGCTAGAAGTCCATGTGTCATCTATATTATCTTTTTTTAAAGTGAGATTTAAAACTTTTGAGACAAATTTGCACTTTAACAAAAATGGCGTTGATTACATGTGGACTATCAGCTTAGCATATTTGGTCAACTAATGATCAAAATTAATTAAGATGACAGCCAAGGACTCCATGTTTTACATTTCCAGGACAGAATTGCCCCCTCTAAAAACTTCAGAGACAAAATCACCCCTCGGTGAAAACTTCCAGGATAAAAATGTCTCTTAACCCATAAAATAATTCACCTTGTTTTATAGTCATAGAATTTAGTACCAGGATAAAAAAAAAAAAATCATCGTCATGGATGAAAAATTCAGATACTATTAAATTCGGTATTAAATTTTCTGTGCGACTATTAATCTACTTTTGTTTTAATATTAAGTCTCTGACTACTAAATGTCTGTTTGGATTAGTAGTAGAATCTGCTTTCCAACATGAAGGTAAGTTTGTGAGAAAAGTTTTGTCTCGACTTGTGTGAATATATTTTTCCACTGTCAACTCAAACAGATCCTAAAAAAATAAATTTAGCACTAGGGTAAACTAATTGGTATGCTCCATTTATGGAACCAAGGATGAGACCATCTTTCTTAGCTATTCAGATGTGAAGGTCGGACTTTGCCATCCTCAAGCCTCATCACAGGTTTAAGGAATATATGATGGCTTTAAACAATGCTTAAAATTTTATTGGTGAAGAGGACTTAAATTAGAATACTAGTATACTTTGTGTGAATAAAATTTGCAGAGCACTAAGACTTTCTATGTATAAAAAATTATTAGATTATTCTCACATACAGAATTTTTAATAGAGATTTTCCCCAATTTTTTGAAATCATTATTTGTAACAACGGCTACCAATACTTGTGACAACAGAATATCCCACGTCAATGTGTTTGGCCCCGGTTTTGACGTCAGTTAGCTCATAATTCTCTGAAAAAGTGGATATTCGTACAAAATCTTTTATCGAATTGAAGAGTCAGTGTTGTTCCCTTGGACCAAATTTGCTGATTCAATGCCAACCCGCCTCCTCCTCAAGCTGGCCTTCACCATTATATTATTGTTGAAAGCTTTCAAATTCAGAGAAGAATAATTTGCAGCAGAAGTAATGTTAATTTAGATCCACTTCAAAACCAAGGTGTAATCTTGTATCACGAAGATAATAACGATAACATGTAAGCAATGCGCTTCATTGATAGGTGTGTAAACATGCAAGTTCATAAATATGGCTGATTTGCGGAGGCTAATTCTGCATTTAATTGGACTCATTTCAATCATATATATTTGCTAATATTGCATCTTACTGAAAATATGTTGTAAACTCCGCTGAAAATTAGAAGAAGCCTTTTTTGGACATAAACAGAAAACAAAACCTAAGAATAACTAATCACAAGACACAACGCAGACGTACGTTAAGGCTGCATTCTTACTTCTTACTTGGATATCAAACAACTCATATATAGCTTGACAATTCCAAAACATTAAATCGAATAAGGTGATTAGAGGAAAAGATCGATGTATAAAAACATGGAACTGATAGGCGAAATAGTATTCTTCATAATTGATTCATTTTCTCTCTTGGCCTTATCACTGATATATCGATCCTCGTAAAAGCTCCAAAGGAGCTCAACTCGAATCCTCACTTTCCTCCTCTATCTCTTTATTTAATTCCCTCAATTATTTATGTACAAACGTCCATCGATTATTACAGTTCAAGCACCATCAAAATACTTTCCTCCAACTACCTCTCTCTCTCTCTCTCTCTCGCGTAAGGGTCGCCTTTAATATAATAAACGAAGTCATTTTATCTTAAATTTTTAATTAGTCTTTCTATTTTTACCCTCATTAAATATATGTCATTTGCCCACTCATTATCTCTCTATAATAAATTTTCAATTATCATATCTTATGCAATCTCTTTATAAATAAGGGTATAATTGGAGAGAAAAATACATATTTTACATATTTATTGTTTTTAATTACTCCATCCGGTCCTATTGATAAGCAACTTTTCTCTTGATTGCGTAAAACGAACCGGTAGCTAAAAACAATAAATGTATAAAAAATGTCATGCTTTTTCCATATATGCCCTTATTTATGAAAAGAGTATAGGAGAGAGATTAGATAAAAAGTACAAGAGATAATGAATATAAAATATGAGAGATAATGAGTATTTAATACGGGTAAAATAGAAAAAAGAAGCTTGTATTTTCAAACAAAAAATGAAAGTTGTTTATAAAAAAGATCAGCCCTATAAGAGGAAAAATTACTTCTAAATAGAAATAGGATGAGTAACATTTTGAATAGTTGTTTCTTATATAAAAAGACCTGACAGATGGAACACGTCCTCTTGTTGTCATTAAGGAACTGAAGCCGTGGCAGCTATAGGTTGCTGAAGCTGAGGCGTGTGGAGTTATCTAGTGTCGGCAGTTGTGACCGGTGGCAGCTGGAGAATCTTATTTAGGGTCGTTTTGGTGGGATTTCTGCATTCTCTTGCTGCTCCATCGATCCATTGAGGTTACACTCTGCAGAATATAGGGGACAAAGTGGATGTCGTACGATGTTCATTCAATCAATAAAGTAAGTATATATGAAAGCATATCACCAAAAGAGCGTTAGGGATTCGATTCTCACTCTCATTCACTTCATGTACATTCCTGATCCCCATCATTGAAACAATAAAAAGAAAAGATAATGACATCGACTAATATATAATTAAAGTCCCTTTACTGACTAATTTTTTTTACTGTATCTGATGATATATAAAGTTTGTTTTCATGCTCTTAATTTTGACTTTTTATCAAAATACTGTATCATTATCATTACACGATCATATTTTTCTATAAACAATTAAACAGATATGAAGTTTGTCTGAAAAGGAAACGAGAAAAGAAAAAAGATATGAAGGTCTCATTTAACATGTTATCCATTTTTTCATTGTTACTTTTAGATTAACTCTTGTTTATCACGAAATTGATTCAATGTTCAAAAGCTTGTAAGAAACAGTGAATGCGATTGCTCTCTCTCTCTCTCTCTCTGAATATGGGATCCAGATAAGCGCTAAAAATTAGTGAACGGAAACACACAGCTCTCTGCTGTCCATTTCTCACGTATATATAACAGATTAAAATAAAAACATCCATCATCTCTGAAAAGCGAACAATCACACTTTATTATACTGCCTCCGCTACTTAATATAATAGCTAGTGGTTGGTTCATTAATTAAGAAAACTAGTTATATTAGTTACTTATAATAAATCCCAACTCCAAATAACTCTTATATTAATCGCAGGAAGTAGTATTTTCATCCTCAAGGTAAAGCACTTCACAATCAACACTCTTTGCTTATATCAAGAGATCGAGATTACATATCATATTGATTCGCTCTCACTTCATTGATTCATATCACACATTAAAGTCGAACATCATGAAACTAATTAACAAAGTTACACATATAGCCATTAACAAAACCTTATCAACAAATTCAACATACATAATATGGGAGTAGATCAGAGTAGTCGAGTGCAAAACTAAACAATTGAGGCTTTAATTTATTCCTGGTCAAAGTTAAATTCATTGCAAAAAGAAGAACTTCCTCCGGTCTGTAATATAAGATCTAGAACTAGATCTTATATTAAAGACATGAGGTAGTATTAATTAAAATAAAATTGCTTGCTCAGACACAAATTTAATATGCATATCCACCATCCATGAGAGCTGGGCTCAACCTGAACATGAGAATGCAAAACTCCATCTGGTTCAGAGCACCATCTCCGTCCAAATCACCTTCCATTAACATGCACACGAGCTCGTCGTCCCTCACCTCCAAACCCAACAACATAGTGTTCATCTTCAAGCTCTCGAACGTGATAAGGCCCTTGTTCACGTCCATCAGCAACCGAAACCCGTTCTGAAGCTCACCTATGAACCCTTCCGTACCCATCCTCGCCACCATGGACGGGAAGTGATCCTCGAACTCGTACTCAAACCCGAAATCCAAGTCCAAATTCATAGCGAAGTTGAACGAATTTGAGGTGTTTAGGTACGTCGAGTGAAAGTGAAAAGTTGATGAATTATTGGTGGCTTGTGAAGGAAGGGTTCAATCTGAGGAGTGAGAAGAAGAGTGAAGGAGTTATATAAGGGGAAGGGACATGAATAGCCAATAATGTACGAACAGGGTAAAAATTATAAATTATGGTACGGTGTTTCTTTAGGCCGGCTTCTTACGGCTTTCACTATTTTGTATAACTGCGAATTTCTTTTATCATGACTCCATGTGGAGCCTCCTCCTTCCTCGAAGTTGCTTTTGTTTATTTTGTAAGCATTCGATGTTCACCAGACACTCACACACATGATTTGTGTCACTGTTGTTTCTGTCCTTTCACCCAAACAGTCCTTCTGACAGTACCAACCAGAGTACCAGTTGATGCCTCTTAATTTTATTAGTTTACTCTGAGGCACTTATCTATATATATATGTGTTGTGTTTATGTGGTTCTCATTGCTCTGAAATCAAGGGTCTGTTTGGTTCAATGGAGGGGAGGGTATGGGAGGGAATTTAATGAAAGGGAGGGGAGAGATTTTAATATTATTTCGTTTGGATTAATCAGAAGGGAGGGGAAAAGAGAAATTTTAATGTTATCTTATTTGACAGAAGAGAAGAGAGGAGGGAAAATATTTTTATTTAAACAATTTTACTCTCATTTAATCTTATTTTTTCATACATAGTAGAATGTTTAATAAAATATAATTATTAATATTAAATAAATGTAATCATAATAAAAATTTTAATAAAAATAAAGTAATTATAAATATTACAATAATGAGGGAGAGACGGTTTGGGAATAATAGAAATAAGTAAGTGTATAATGATCTTTACATGATAAAATATCACCCTTCCCCTCCAAATCCCCCAATTTAAGGGATGAAGGGTTTTGAGGGGAGGGGAGGGGAAATTTTTTAAAATTTGCCCTTCCCTCCTTAAATTTTGTAGTTTCCAAACAACAGGATGGGAGCAGCTTTCCTCCATTTCCCTCCCGTGAAACCAAATAGATCCCAAGTGTTTGTTTATTATTAATTATAGCACATGCAACTGGAGTGTTAATTATGACCAATATTATTCTAATTGGAAGAAAAGAAGATTCTATTCTAGGAGGCTTATGATTTGCTGACGACACAGACATGGATCTCTCGTCAAAGAAATTTCATTTACAGCGAGAAGAAAGACATATAGGTGCTTTGAACAAGGCCGATATATCCGTGGCGATTTCACGAGTGATTTGAACAAGGAAGAAAGAGAACATATAATAGAATATTATAAATATCTATATAGAGATATATATATATATACCGATAATGTAATTCTGAAGGAAGTGTATTGACTATTGAGCCCTAAAGGATAAACGCCTGTGTCCAAAAACAGGGGTGTGGCCTCTTTTTGATGAATTCCTTTGTCATATTCTCCGTTGTTTGGAACTGGGTAAAGGTGTCACGCTGCGCTATTCCTTCTTTTTCATGTATATATATATATATATATATTTTTTTTTTTTGCGATAAAAAAATAAAAGGAATAAATTTACATTTAGTATTTAACTTTACACATAAAATTTTATTTTGGTCCCTTAATTTTTCAAAACGTTTTTTAAGTCCCTAATAAAAATACAAAAAGATAACTCATAAAATTTTTAAAATAACATCATTATCAAATATGGACATACTATTAAGTTTAATTTTTAAAATAACAATGATTATTACAAACAAAAAATAACGGTGTGTTAGGATTAAAAGAATGAAAAGCTACTTATAAAACTAAAAGAACAAACTGAAGTTTTGTATAGAATTAAAAGACCAAAATATATATTTTTGCGAAAATAAAATGCAAATTATTCAATTGAATCTATTGTCTCCAATCCCCACGGGGCACGTCATAATTTCTCGCAGTTTACTTTACATTCTCATCGATCAATGTGTTACTAGCACTCTACAACTCATTATTTAAAATTAAAGACGCACGTACGTGTGTGTTTTGTAGCCAAGAAAGATAGTTAGGTGATGATTTGGGATGAAAGAAAGTGCGAAGAGCGTTAGTTAAAAGTGGTTGAGAGGGAAACAAATTAATAAAAAGAAGCTGAGCAAGTGTTGGAGAGAGCAACGTATGTAGCTCTCCGTGCACCTTAACCAGACAAATTCACATGCACATGACAATCACAAATGCAGCGTCTTTTCGTACTTATCGCTGTACGTGCATTAGCGTCTAGATCGGATGTTACCATCTCATTGGAGTCGTAAAAATACGACGTATCGAGTTCAAAAATTTGTGTGATTCAAAGATTATATTGGGAAAGTTATCCCTGTTTCAGGCTCAACAACTCAGATAACTCATGTTAATTCTAATTGTGAATTTATCACAATGCATTGAGGTTTAAAGAGACCTTAGTGACATTAATTTTAATTGTAAAAATATCATTTTGCCCTGAACCACTTGGCTCTTCTAATTTCCTTTTTTCATTTTAAATGAAACATGGCAAAATGGTATTTTCACAATTAAAATTAATGTCACCCAAATCTCATAATACTTCACTGTAATTTGATGATTTTAAGAGATTTTATTGTGATTATTTCTCTTACATGGGGCCTGATTGTCATTTCCCTTAACAAATATGATATGTTCATACCTATGTAAATGAGAATAGACCAATAATGTTATTTGATAGTGAATATTGGACTTTAAAAAACAAAAAATATAAAGTAGGGGTAGTTGAAATGAATATGTACATTAATATTGATGTGTGGTCATACTTAAAAACAATATAAGAATAGTAACAAGCATATATGAGGAAGGGTAATTGAAAAGTGGTATCTATTGAAAAGAAATTTGTTTAGGGTGATTCAGACACGTACAAAGAAGATAGCTGGATGTGTAGGTGAGGGCAATAGATTAAGCGGTATGCAATCCCCCAAAAATAAGTAGGATTGAAGAAGACCAAACAAAACACTCAATAAAATTGTTGAGTGAAAAATTTTAGATAAAAATTTATTCAGAGTCTTAATTGTTGACAGAGCACAATGATTGCACTATCTATATAATTGATCTCATCTTTTAGGATAAGACTTGTGGTTGTTATAGTAGTACCATATGAATGGGAAATATGAGATCTATTTGTCAAGAATAATATAATTTGGGTGAAATGTGAGATGCAAACAAATGGGGCTGTGGATCTATGATGAGAAGAAAATGAGAGGGAGAGGGAGAGGGAGTGAAGTAAAAGGGGAAACTTCAGTGAAACTTCGTGGAATAAATGAGATTCCAAATCAATGATGAATAGGAGCTTTATATTATCAAATAATGTTGGCGCCTTGGCATGCCGGGATGTGACGTGTCCTTGCATAGAATTAATTGCTCGTGTCTCTTTTTTTTTTTTGATGAAATAATTGCTCGGGTTCTTGAATGCTCCTCACTCAGCTCCAATCTCCATTATTACCCCACCGTATCATTATATTATTATGGAAAAATTACATTAAGTCCCAGATAAAAGGGAAAATAAAAAAATGGTCTGTTCAGGTTTTAAAATAAAAAGTGGTCTTATTAATAACATCATATGCAGATCATTGAGAATATCAGGGATGTTATTGACAAATTATTAAAATTATAATTTTATATATATTTTTTATTTAGGACCTGAATATAATTTTTTTCTATTATTAACCTTTATACATATCCAAACTCACCCCATTGGAATCCCACTGTATCTGCCATCTACTCGCTATCACATTCATGTCATATTTCTTCCTCACATTATTTTCAACTTTTGAGCAGACCCTGTGTTTTTGTTTGTTTCTTCTGCTAGTCTGCAGAATCTTTTGAAATGGGGTACGGAGTACTTTTTTCGTTGAGTTTATCATCAAAGTTGTAACGACAAAGGAATTGCCATTTTGACAGGGTTGAGCGGCATTTTTTATTCTGAAAGTTTTTATTTATCGACAATTTTATTTTAAAAGTTTTTTAAGAGATAGTCTTATTTTAAAAGTATAAAAAATGGAGTAATTTAGTCATGACCATTATCTCAATTAATTTTAACAGTTAATTAATTAAACATATTAAACTAACAATTCACATGTATATCATCTATGTTATTTTTGTTAAAATATAAATTTGCTTCAAAAATTTTAAATCTAATTTTAAAAAAGATGAAGTAGATGATAAATAAATTTTCGGTTTAAATTTATACCTTAACAAAAATGATATAAATAATATTTAGATTATTAGTTCAGTATATTTGGTCAATAAATAATTAAAATTAACTGAAATACGGTTAAGATAAAATTACTTCATTTTTTATATTTTTAAAAGAAAAGCTTTCAAAATAAAAATTCTCCAAACCTGGTTTATATATAATTTATTTAAAATACGTTAGATACGATTACGGATATTAATTGTTGTGGCTATAAGGCGATGATGACATCAGTGAGACTGAGAAAGAGGATCAGTGCAGGACGAGTGGACGAGTCTGTCTGGGAGAAAAGGAATATCTTGGGCTTTGTGAATTTGAGAAGCACGTGTTGTACGTGGGCTCACCAATCCATGAGATTTGGGATACAGGTGTGGCCATGTGGGTGGTTCCCATTTTAAGATGATATAATATATTAACTGTACCCTTGATTCAAAAACCATAAATATATTGTCTCTACCGTGAGTTTTAAGCAACTTGCTGATTAAAATATCATGCGTATAGTGGTACAATAATAAAAGTAGGTAGAATTATACTGTAGTCTTATGAGAAATAATATATAAAGAAATGGTTCTTAAAAATTTTGAAATCACTTTTAAGTCTTATGGGATCACATTGTAATAAATTGAAAATGGTTAAAGTTTAAAATATCTCTGTCAAATAAATAGAGAGAGGGATGGAAAAATGAAGCAAAACTCATAAACGAATCTGAAAATAGTGCAAGAAGAAGGATAAAGATCATCAGTCAATACTGAAGAATAAGGGATGAAATTGATGCTAACATCTCTTTTGTCTTTATTATTCCATTTGATTCATGTTTTATGTTGAGTGGGTAAACAGATTTTTAGATTTCCTTCGTTCATCTTCGTTTTGGCTTGAAAAATGAGAAAAACTGTCATTTTTGTGTGTGGGTATTGTCGTCCATATGCTTGTAAACTAAACAGGCATACCTAGTAAATGCAATGTATTTTTTTTTGCTGTGGTTTCAATGTGTTTGGGTATAGTTTAGTATGCTTTGTTTTTGTTGTTGGTATACTCTATTTTTTGGTTCATTTGTGCTGTGTTTCTGCAATAAAAGGGCTAAGGAATGAAGATGAGGGTGAAAGGCTTTTGGCTACATAACCTGATGTGCAAAAGGAAAAATGTGTTGTTAATAGAAGCAATGAATGGAGGCTACTAAACTTGTTAATGACAACTATAGGCATATTTAAATATATATTTTTTACAACTATAAGTTTTGTTGATTGATCTTCGTTTTGGCCCTGATAAATGGAAAAAAACTATATGATTTTTGTGGGTATTGTCCTCCATATGCTTGTAAACTATAAAGACAGGCCGAGTAAATGCAATGGATATGTTTTGGTTGAGATTTCAATGTGTTTGGGTATGGTTTAGTATGCTATGTTTTTGCTCTATTTTCTAGTTCATTGTGCTATATTTTTGTAATAAAAGAGCCAAGGAATGAAGATGAGGGTGAAAGGTTTATGGCTACATAATTTGATATGCGTAGGAAAAAATGTGTTGTTAATGGGAGCAGCGATAGTTGTCAATGGAGGCTGCTGAACTTTTTAATGACAACTATAGGTCATATTTAAATGTTTTGCTTGTGGTGTAATGATGTTTGGCAAGGGTTTGAAACATTTGCTATGTTTTTTTTGGTATTTTGTGCTGTTTTTAGTAATTAGAAGTAGGATTTAATGAACATGGTTTGAAAGTTGTGATGCTGGAAGTACTGATTATATAGTAAAAATATATTGTTAATAGGAGTAGCGATAGTTGTTAATAAGCTGCTGAAATTGTTCATGACAACTCTTTTATGCAAGTAGACAGCGGTGATGGCTAGCACATTTGGAAATATTCTACTATGTTTCCTTCATATAGGGAGAAGGTTTGAAGTCAGTGGAAGTGGTGATATAACATATGTTGGAGAAACTGTCAGATCTAGAAATTCAATTGTAAATATGATTAGATAGAAATCCAGACCACCTGATTTTTGCCCACGGTCTGTGACTTTGTTGTTAGTTCCTTGTAAATGAATTTTCATATGTAAATGAAGGTAACATATAATATGATTTTGTATCCCGCTTTCATTTATGGAAATTGTAATCTGATGTAAATTTTGTTGTCAATATACGGACTTGGGGTTGTCAGTGGAGGCTCATAGAGTTGTCAATGTATGCCTATGAAATTGTTAATATATAAATAGTTATGATCACATTGAAAAATGATAGTTTATGTGCATATATTTATAGAGTACCTATATTGTTGATATTTAACATTAATTAGATGGTAATATTATATGACTTGTTACTGATGCTTCCTTGACTTATCAATGGAAAGGTTGAAGAGTTGTCAATGGATGAACAATGACTTGTCAATGGAGGCCCCCAGAGTTGTCAGTGGAGGCCGAATGACTTGTCAATGGTCAATGGATGGCCATTGAGTTAACAATGGAGACCTATTGACTTGCTTATGAAGGCTCTTGCACTTATCAATTGACTGTCATTGAGTTGTCAATGGAGGTTCCTGGAGTTGTCAGTGGAGGCCCTATGACTTGCCAATGAAGGCTCCTTGACTTATCAATGGAAGGCCATTGAGGTGTCAGTGGAGGCTCGTTAACTTATTAATGGATGCCCATTGAGTTATCCATAAAGGCCTTATGAATTATCAATAGAAATTTCTAGACTCGTCAATGGAGACCCTTGGACTTGTCAATTGAGTCCCATTGACTTGTCAATTGAGGCTCCTCCACTTGTCAATGGATACCCATTGACAACTACATTCAGGCTCAATGAGTTGTCATTGGAGGCTCCTGGAGTTGTCAACAGAGTCTCCTCGACTTGTCAATGGAGTCTCTTACAATTGTCAATGGAGTCAAACAATGTACAAGGAAAAGCATCATATGTGTATTACATAACTTTAGTCCTAACGTTAGCTCATGAAAATGACTCTGTAACTCATAATTACAACAAACGTTTCAAATACAACTTTTTTGGAGTTGATCATAACAAAAAACATCACATCTATACAATGTCATTACACTTGATCATTACAAAAATGTAACGAAATTTATAATGCGTGTGCACATGGTCACATAGAGCATATTATTGTTTTAAACTTCTCAAAACTTGTCCCTTTTTTAATGGTTATAGATCTGACCGTTCCCCCAACATATGTTATATCACCGCGTCCACTGACTTCAAACATTCCCCCTATATGAAGGAAACATAGAAGAATATTGCCAAATGTGCTAGCCATCACCGCTGTCCACTTGCACAAAACAATTGTCATTAACAATTTCAGCAGCCTTATTAACAACTGTCATTGTCTCTATTAACAACACATTTTTACTACATAATCAGTACTTTCAACCTCACAACTTTCACACTATGTTCATTAAATCTCACTTCTAATGACTAAAAACATCACAAAATACCAAAAAACATAGCAAACATTTCAAACCTTGCCAAACATTATCACACCACGAGCAAAACATTTAAATATGATATCTAATTGTCATTAACAAGTTCAGCAGTCTCCATTGACAACTATCGCTACTCCCATTAACAACACTTTTTTTCCTACGCACATCAGATTATGTGGCTATAAACCTTTCACCCTCATCTTCATTCCTTGGCTCTTCTATTGCAAAAATACAGCACAATAAAGCAAAAACCGGAGCATAATAACATCAAAAATAGAGTATATTAAATCATACAAAACACATTGAAACCTCAACCAATACATATCTTTTGCATTTATAAGGTCTGTCTTTATAGTTTACAGGCATATGGAGGATAATACCCACAAAAATCAGGCAAGTTTTTCTATTTATCAGGGCCAAAACGAAGATCAATCAACAAAACCTATAGTTGTAAAAAAAAAAATTTAAATATGACCTATAGTTGTTATTAATAAGTTCAGCAGCCTCCATTGACAATTGTCGCTGCTCCTATTAACAATACATTTTTTCCTTCGCACTTCAGGTTATATAACCACAAACATTTCACTCTCATCTTCATCCCTTAGCTCTTTTATTGCAGAAACACAACACAAATGAACCAGAAAACAGAGTATACCGACAGAGAATACAAAGCATACTAAACAATATCCAAACACATTGAAACCACAGCCAAACAAATTCATTGCATTTACTAGGTCTACCTTTTTAGTTTACAAATATATGGACGACAATGTCCACACAAAAGCATGACAGTTTTTCTCATTTTTCAAGCCAAAATGAAGATGAACGAAGGAAATCTAAAAATCTATTTACCCACTCAATAGAAAACATGAATCAAATAGAATAATGAAGATAAGAGAAGTGTTGACATCAATTTCATACCTTACTCTTCAATATCGGCCGATGATCTTCATTCTGCTTCTTGCGCCATTTCCAGATTCGTTTTGGAGTTTTGCTTCATTTTTCTATCTCTATTTATCTGATAGGGGTATTTTGGACTTTAACCATTTCCAATTTATTACAAAATAGTCCTATGGGACCTAAGATAATTTCAGAATTTCCGAAGACCATTTTTTCGTATATTGTCTTTTATGGGACTACAGTATAATTCACCCATAAAAGTATCATACACGCACACATGCTTGACTCTAGAAAATATTCCTATATATGTTTAACGTTCGTGTTTAATTTGTATATTCAAGTCTTAGAAGATTAGAATAACATGCGAACGTATAATATTTAGCTCAGGGTTTGATTTATGTTGACAATTTCCTAGCTTTTAGGAGGGAGTGGGGGAACCGGGGAACACACTACGGTGGGAATCACGAGCAACTGCAGTGAGAAAAAATAGGCAACAGCCACACACACACACACACACACACACACACAGATCTGCTAATTCCTGCAATTTCCTCAGTACTATGAACTCCCAGATTATATACTATGGACCACTAATTCCTGCAATTTCCTCAGTACTATGAACTCCCAGATTATATACTATGGACCACCAGACTATATACTATGGACCAGACGGTACGAAGCTTTTCAGAAAAAATGAGTTGGGTTAAAGCCGAATATAACGTAGGACCAGACAGTACAAAAGTGTTGATTTAGAATAGCTATGGGAGTTTTTAAAAATAATTTTTTAATCATGATTTATAATATACGAGATAAGTATGTAAGAAAAATTTTATCCTAATTTATATAAATAAATACTTCTAGGAGTCCCAAATGTGATCCTAAACAAGCATAAAGTGTTTTAAAAATGAGTTGAGGAAAATCCCCTAACAGTTTTTGCGTATGGGCATTATTTGAAAGTTTTTCAATGGCAATAAGGTGTCTTGGAAATTTAAAAAACTGACAATTTTACCCTTTCGTTAACCAGTCCTAATGATCAACGTTTATTGATCAAATATACAAAGGTGACAAGACTACGTGGCATTCGCTTCATTCTTTTTTTGTCTACGTTAGTTGTCAGATATTTTAGTAGGATTTTTCTTTTTACAAAAAAAACTCATATCCTCTCATACAATGTTTTTGCCCTTGATATAAGACTCAGTTGAGTTATTTGGGGAGATTAAAAAAACTAAATAAATTGTTTAATTATATATTATTTTATGAGTCATTTATAATTAAGTAATTATAATCTCCCCAAATAACTCAGCTGGGTGTTATATCAAGGACCGGAGACGTTGCAAGAAAGGATTTGAGTTTTTTTTTTGTAAAAAAAATCCTACTACAAAATATGACGACTGACATAGACAAATAAAAGGTGAATTGAAGTTGATGCCATCTAGGCATGTCACCTTTACATATTTGATTAACAAACGTTGACTATTAGGGTTGGTTAATGGAGGGGTAAAACTGTCCTATTTTTTAAACTTCCAGGGTACATTTGCCCCATCCAAAATTTCCAAGTACTCGATGCCCATACGTAAAAACTGTCGGGGCATTTAAGCCCTTTAACCCAAAATTTAATAAAGTTATTAAATGAAAATTTTTTTCATGAGTAATTTATCAAAATATTTGTTTGTTAGTTGTTGTATGAGATAACAGTTGTTGTCGTCATTTTTTTTAGACAACATGGAAAAAGGGAGAAGTAATATGTATGTATAGTATAAACACCAATGTCACAAAATAATAATTCTTTCTAAGAAAGTAAGTATTCCCTTCGGTTTTTAATATAAGGTATATTTGGGAGATAATCTTGGTCTTAAATCTAAGACACATAGTTTTAATATTTATAAGTTTTTTTTTATAATTTACCCTACTGAAATTCCCTTAACAATAATCAAGAAGGAGAAGGAACAAGAGAACTAAAAAAGATGACCAAACTATTTTAGAAAATACATGTTATATTAACTAACTTAATTAAAATAAATTTATTAATATAATCAAATTAGATAAAGATGTCTTGTATTAAGGATCAAGGGAGTATCAATTACTCTCAGTTTGATTTTCTTGTTTTGTTTAAAATAATTATGTACACTTCAAAACTTCAATCAAGTACTGTCTATTTTTTTATTAACAAACATAATCTTATAAAAAAAACGGATAGGAGTATATCACATTTTATTTTAAAATTTTAATGCAATAAATTTAGTTTTTTTTTTACTTATATACCTTTTTTTTCCCAACACAACTCTATACCATGTGAGAATTCTCTTCATCACTCCAAATCAAGTCTACTCACACTCATAGTTAATATCCCAATAGATGCAATCAATACAAGAAATAATAAAATAGAACAGATCTTTAATTCTTGATAATATCTCACGTTTAGGGAAGCAATGGGCTCAAAAGAAGGCAGCACTGTTCTCTCAATATTCCGAAGAATTAAGTTTAGCAGAAGTGAGGGCTCGCATTTAATAGTTCAACTGAAAATTTGTGTCTTTTCTGTATTCAAATGATCAAGCTAAAACAAAAAGTGTTATGTGTATGTTATTCTGATTTTATTTATAAGTCATTTTTGATAAAAAAAATTGATTATATTTATAAGTCCAGTTTCAATATAATAAATGAGATTGTGATAATTTTGTCCCTATTTATTGTACCAATCAAGAAATAATTTAAAAATAGATAAAAAAAATTAAAAAAATACTCATTTATAAATAAGAACATAGTTAAAAATTTATTCCATAATTATTTAGTTAACTATTTTTTTTAATATATAAAATTTAGTTAAAAAAATTTATAAATATAATTAGAGTAGGATCAATCTACCACCATTTCAGAAGCTGCGTTCTCAGTCATTCAAGCATATAAAAATTATTCTTTTGATCCATGTCCTTTTAAATCAATCTTCAAATCGGCTGACAAAAAGTTACGACACCGTACCCGATGCTTATCGAAGTCATCTTTTCTGTTTGCCATATTGGTTACTTTTTAAACTTGAAGCCGATGATTTTTTTAGTAAAGGGGCCGAGGTCAAATCCACTAATAAATGCATGGGAAAAGAAGGGAGAAGGAGAAGGAAAAGGAAAAGGAAAAAAATCGACAGATATAGGAGTGTGAAAAGGAGGGGGAGTCGGTGGTTTCCAGCGATTCTCCTGTAAATACAGCCATAATGCATAAAATAAGCCTTATACATACAAAAGCTTCCCACATATATAAAAATACAAAAGCATGGACCCCTAACAATTAATACATAGACTGAGACATCTAATCAAAACTAGATATATAATAGAGACTGATCAAACAAAGCATCCATATATATGGTCCGTATCAAACTATAATCCACTCACTTGAATGATTCCCATAATACGCATATCTTCATCTCCTCTGCAATATCTAGCACATCGATCTGTCCCCACTTTGTTTAATGATTACCCAAATAATACGAATTAATTGTATAATATGCAACCTCTCAGTGCATTGAGATTTTCTTAAATGGTACGTGACAGAGACTAGCTAGTGCTTATCTACATGTATACGCATATCATCCTATTCTTAAGGATCTGTTTGGTGTAAGGGATTTGAAGGAAAAGGGAGGGGAGGGAAAATTTTTATGGGTTGAATTTTAAAAGAATGAAAAAGTGGGATAATAAAATTTAATAAAAAGAATATATAAGATAAGAGAGTAAGAAAACTTAATTAAAAATATTTAATCCCACTTTTCTAATTTTTTTAAATTCAACTCAAAAAAATTTTCCCTCCACCCACTTTCCGTCCCCTCTCCCCTACGAAACAAACCCTAAGGAAGTTGCCAATCCGCTTCAACAGTACTGGGCTTAACCAAAATCTATTCGTTTTGAAGGCAATTAAAAAGAAGAGATGAAGTGAAATAATGGAGAGGATGGGACACGGGAAGAAAGCCTTATAGCACCTCCGTACACTGTTGTCCGTGAGAATCATTTGGTTGAGGACCCAGTGACCTTAACCAGACAAGCAACAGATCCACCAACGTTACAAAACCCGATTCAAACTTATCGAGTTCAAACTTATCGCATGCTTCTCTTAAAGCCGGAACCTTCACTGAAACTTCCTGCTTGTTGATTCCTTATCAATCTTGTGTTGTTTTTATGCCTCCTTTATGTTTCTGCTACCCCTCCAAACATATTTCAAGTCATCAAAAAGCAAAACCTTTACATTTTCTGGACATCCCATCGATGGCTTATTTGTACGTAAGTCGTCATTAATATATATTTTACTACTTTACTACCAGTACTCTTTACGAAGGGATTTCCTTTTTTTAACCTTGGGGTCCTCACATTCCGAACATGCGTGCGTCTGCTTAGAAAAATGACATTGCTTACGACATTTTTTGCTGCGAAAATAGCGCTTCACTTGAGGTAACTGTGATAAATGCATCAAAATTTTGTAGGCCCTGTGCTCAATTAATGTGTAGTAGTCTTGTAAACAACACCATATGTTGTGTGTTCGATGTTGTGTCTCGATGCTTGGGAATACATGAGGCAGCAGCTGTGCGCGTCTTGCCAAACCCATTATATTGCTTTAATTTGTTACACGCAAAAGTCAAAAGTTATCGATGTTGATGCTAACGTTGTTGCTTCTTTCCACATGGTTGGATCACTTGTGTGGATCATGTTTCTTTGCTCTTTTGCTAGCAGATAGCAAGTTAAATGGGATGGGACCATTGGGGTGGTTCTTTGAGTTCCATCCCTGGATACCGGCATTGTTCCCAGTGTTCTTTCGTCTTCTTGTGTAGGGGGACCACAGTGGCTGCAATGGCTGCGACAGCGGCACACTTGAAAGTTCTCTTTTTATTTGTTTGGAAAACCTACAAACCATGATTTTAAAAACCTTTTTCCGTTAGTTAATATAAAACTTATCTCATATGTTTATCTCATAAATCCTTTTACACTTTTAAAAAAACTAAAACAAACATATTATTTGTATTAGGGGTAGGGTTTTGGATAGTACTAATTGGGTTGGGTTGGGCTTTACCCTTTTTTTTATGTTTTGTTTTGTTTTGTTTTGGACTTTTATGTTGATGTTTACTTCTGTTGATTATTTTAATGAAGTTTATATTTTCTTCCCAAAAAAAAAAAAAAAAGCGAACAGGAACCCAAGCCCATCCAGCAGAAAATGTTTCTATGAATAATATACATGGCTGCTTCTACTGTACATGCAACAAAAATGATAGCTTTCATTTGGACCATCTTATATTCATATAATTGAAGTTTTGTTGATACGAATATAATTCTCTATACATTTCATGAACATGGCATTAAATCAGTCTTAAATTATATTAAAGAGGTTCATTAGTTCTTTGCCACATATTGTTAGTTATGGATATCAGTTGCAGAAGTTATTGGACTGTTTGAGCAGGCTGAAGATCGCATGAAGAAAGAGATAAAGAAAAAATAGATTAAATTAGTAATACGAAGATCTCTACATCTTAATAGGAAAAGTAGGTTTTGATGCATGCTTATAGTTGTCATTATTAAGTGAAATAATTAGATTTAAATGAACACACAAGGCTGCACAATCACCAGTTAGCATACACCGGCCACTATTATGTGTTGCGGACCCTGCCGGCACAAAAGTCATATTAATTAATAAAATTAACTAACTTCCTTAATTTAATCAAATTAAATAAATATGTCTTATATTATAGACAGAAGGAGTATATGATAATTCTCTTGCCCATGCTTTGGATAATCCAATGGACAACCCATATATTTCTTACCTAACGTTGCACTAATTAAAGCCTAAAATAAATTCAAACAGAAACCCATTAGTTGCGTAATGGAAGAGAACAACTATTGTTGTTATCTAACACCGATTGTTTAAGAGTACGTATTTTAATTTTGTCTATTTAAGACTTTTAATAAATAATTGCTTTGCCATCTAACTTCATTTTAATCTGTATATATTGTTATAGTTATCACTGGAGTTTGTGTGTTCTCTGTCCTCGGCTCAACATAGTTTACTGGTTTGATTCCTTGCGTAAAAGGCCAGACACAGAAACAAAAAACGTCTTCAACATGTAAGTTATTTTGTTTGTATTTTATTGATTCTTGATTCTTGACTTAAATAAATTGTTCTAATTTCTGTTGATTTTCATTTTAATGATAGGGCAACCCAGACATATCGAATCCTTGGCAGGCCACACGATCATAGAGGTGACAGAGACCCAAAATGGTTGTATTCAAATGTACGTAGTTTCAAATCAAGTTCTTTTGATTGACAGTCGTTTTAGATATGTCTTTATTAATTTTAACCATTTGCTTTTAATTTATAGTACCCTCGACAACCTGGCGGCTGGGAATGTGGATACTATGTCTTACTTTATATATATAATATCATTCAGAGTGGCATTACGAAAGATTTTGAACAAGTAATCGCTTCTTCATTCTCAAAGGATAATATTTTTGGTGTTGTAATTCAATTGCAAATTAATTCATTCACTTGATTCATTATTTTATCTAAGCTTATTTTTTAATTTGCAGATTTTTGACAATGAAGATGCCTACTTATATGAAGACATTAATTTGATTAGAGACTTTTTGGTTGGACATCTTCTTCAATGTAGACCAGAGTAAACTTTTTATTTATATTAGTTAATTATTTAGTAGTTTGTGTACATAGAGGACACACTTTGTGGTGGTTCTATATATTGTACATATAATTAGAGTTGTTGTTCTACATAGTATTAGATTCTTTATTAGATAGTGCTGAACTATTATTGTTTCTATTCTGATTTATACAATATTGTCTTCTATCCTATTTATGCAGTTTAAATTTTCCAAACAGTGAAGTATATATATATATATAAAAGGCCATTAAAAAAAACTTTTAACGTCATTAAATAAAAAGGGACGTAAAAACACTTTAGACGTTAGTTTAGACGTCCTCACATTAAAATGGACACGTCTAAATTTGGGGGGGACACACTTTAGACGTCCCGAGTTTGAAGTGGGGAAGTCTAAAGTCTGAACTTTAGACTTCCCCACTTCAAACTGGGGACGTCTAAAGTGTCCCTTAAACTTTAAACGTCTATAGTTTGAAGTGGGGACGTCTAAAGTCTAGACTAATGATGTTCCTTGTTTTACAGACGTTATCGACAATTTTTTTTACGTTATTCAGATGGATGTTACCCTGTTTTTAAACTTTAAAATGCTCAAAAAATGGATGTTAAAAGCGTTTTTTGTAGTAGTGTGCTCTATTTTATTATATTGTTTTCATTCCTAAAAAATCTTTCCCTTTGGATACACTACCTTCTATGTTTAATATGAGATATAGTTGACTTTTTTTTAGAGATTAAATAAATTGAATAAATTATTTAAAATATTTATATTTATTATTGTTATACTAAATTAATTTTTCTGACTTATAAACTGATATATAATCTAACAATATATAACATATGTTATCAGCTTTTACAATCTCTCCAAAAAATTCAACGGTCAGTGTCTTATATTAAGGACTGAGGGAGAATAATACAAACCAAATGTAAAAACTCTTGTGATACCCTTGGTATATGACAAAACAAAACAAAACAAAAATCTAAAAAAAAAAGCGAGGAAAATGTTTTCATTATATATATTTGATAAATAAGAAAGTGGTTCTGCCGGATTCCTATATACATTTGAAAGGATAACTTTCTCATATTCGCATTGTATTATTATGGTTTTAGTGTCCACTTTTAAATTGTGGCAATTTTAATTACGGCTATCTATAACGCATGTTTTGTTTACTGTAATAGTGTAACCAATATCCTGTTTCTTATTATATGAATTAGTTTGATCGAGGTGGTTGATTTAAGTAATTTCACTTAATCATGTGAGGATTTATATAATTCAAATTGCATTAAGCTAAGTGAAATGGCCCATATAATATAAATTTTAGCTTATCACAAGAATACGACAGCAAGGAAAATATTTAATATTCTCTTAATTTTGAAGAACATAGGATATAACAAATTTAAGTCTAGAAAATCTGTCTGACGAATGTCGGTATATGATCAAGTCTAAGAATATCAGAACATACAAATTACAGAACATATATACATGGAGGCATTCTCATTCCCAGAGGCAGTGAGAGGACTTTTTATCTCATATCCAGGAAGGACTTAATGAGCTCCAAAAAAAGTATTATTACCTTTCATTCCTAGTTTTTTCGGCACCTCTCTTCTTTCGTTTTCTTTTCTGATCCGTTGCCGTCCATTTCTTCTTTATGATTATTAAATCAAAATCTAATGGTTCATATTTAATATTTTATAAAAATATTATTACAATAAAAAAAAATATAGGAAAAAAATATTAAATATGGATAATTAGATTTTGATTCAATATTCATGAGGGGAAAAAATAATGGCAGCGGACAAAAAAGAAGAAGAAGAAAGGTTAATGAGTTGCGTATACTCATCCATTCGAACCTATGGGGGAAAATGAAGTGAACAAAACTCTACTTTGTAAAATATTTAATACTAGTTTACAATTGTAAACTGTTTCTATCAAATTTTAACGGTTTAATTTTTTTAATGTAAAATGATAAAAATAATTGGGTAAAAGACAGAAAAAGAAATTTGAAATTGTAAAATCTCAAATTAGGTTTGTTATAAAGAGTTGATAAGAGAATGATAAAATTTGATAAGCAATTTACAACTCATTTTTTAGGAAATACCTAATTTAGAATTTTGTAAATTTAAAATTTTTTTTTCTGTCTTTTTCCTATAATAATTTTATAAAAATATTAAATTTGAATTGTTGAAATTTTAAAAGGGAGAGGTCCCCTCCTATATATATATAGAAACATTTTTTAAACTTTTAAATGGAGGAAATTAATGCCACAACCTCTTCAATAATTGATTAGTTAGTTCTCAAGATTCCTGAATAGAAACAGCCAGAACATAAAATTCGCTACCAACCAAAACTTTTGAAAAAGAACAATCAAGCATGGAGCCCCAGAAAGAGATTGAGAGATGGTATATATCTATATATGGGAAGGGGATTATGGGTAGAGATTAGTCATTGAAAGGGAAGCCCTTGAAGACACGTGTGGTGCTAAACCAAGGCAAAATGGTTCTTTAGCTGAAGACCAGATCGCTGTACAAGTCAACTAGTACAGTAAATTAATTAGACGTCTTTGAACACTTTTGGATTAGCGGTTATAAAGTTGACTTTTTTTTAATATGATTTTTGTAAATTTAAAATAGGATAAAAATTAGATTGTAAATATGATTTGTGTTTGGATTGTTGGTTACAGAAGTGACTTTTTTTCTAAAAGCAACTGGAGGCAACTTCTGGTAGAAGCATCCTTTTTTAAAAAAGCTCATATACCTAAAAACCTTCCCAAATAGACCATTTTGCCTCCAACTGAGTTTTTTTTAGCTTTTTTTTAACCTCCTAACACTTTCCCAAACGAACCCTTTGTTGTCCAATTTGGCCGCAAATTAAACTGAATATATTTTTTTTTGTATAATAAAAAACTGATGTTAAAAAAAGGAATGGAATAAAAAATATTGTTAAGTATGTATAGCAGATGGACAAGCTATTGGACTTTTTGAGCATAGTGAAGTTTCCATGAGGTGTTGGCCAATACCCGTAGGGTTGATTGAGGGAAATTGGCAATATCGCAGTCCTTACTGAAATTTGGATGCAGTAAAAATTGACTGTCAACTATAACTTTGAGGCTCTACGCATTGATTAATACCCCTGGTTCATAATATAAGATTTATATCGTAGTTTAATTTCTTTATCAAAGTGGCGGACTTCATATTAAAGACCGGAGCAGTATTTATACTAATGTTATATTGTGCATATCCTGGTTGACCAAGTAATATAAAGTACTCCGTATTAAACTTTTTTGTAGGTGAACATGCTATCTATACATTCAGAAAGTATTTGCAATGATCCATAAGTTTCAAAGCCATTCCTTCCCTCCATATTCCCATTATGGGAGTATTCAAAAAGATTGAGTGTTCTGAACCCAAAAATTCTTTTCCCCCGTCAAAGATTATATCCAGCATTATTACAACAACGCTAAAGATAATAAAGTACAGAGAAATGATAGTGTACATACAGCATAGTTGCGGGTAATATAAAACCACGAGAAGTAGCATATGCAAATTAAATATCTTGTCAACACTTATAGTTTCCAAGTTTTCACAAACATTAGATACGAAAAGTGAAGATTGCTAGAGATTTTATATTGTTAACCATGGTGTCTAGACCAAAAATAATGGAGTCTAAACTTTTTGTTGCACATGCATGTATCCATTAGAAAAAATCTCTCCAGCAGGCCTCACAAAGTCACGATGTTAAAGTTTGGCGGTTTACACCTCAACTTCATCTTTGAACTTCTCCAACCATTGATCAGAATTCTTTGAGGATTTTTATACAGTTAGCTGTTTCCTATCTGTCAAAATCAAAACAACTTGCAAATTATCATAAGAAATAATTGGAAATACATGGGGAATTTTCTCTGGCCTTCAAATACATGCCAAGTTGAAGTGTTCTGAACCTATTGGCGTGCTTGATAAATTTTACTAGCTTTAGCTATGGTTGACATGTCAAATGTCAAGATATCAATGCCATTTCTCAGAAGCTAAGGACTAGGCCTTTAAAAAAAAAATAAATAAAAATAGTGTTTAAAACTTTTTTAAAAAATTGTGTCCGGCTGTCAGCTCATGTCATGGCTTCTCTTGTTGAATATTCCCGTGTGGTGTCCATTCCAAATGAGACAGAAAACCAAGAGAATAAAGTCACCATTTACATGAGCAAGAAAGTCACCATTTACAAATCAGTACGCGCTAACGAACTGCTTTTCTGTTCGGGATGAAAATGAGAGGTTAAAATAAAATGATAGTAGCACTATAAAATATCCTACAATACAGTGATTTAACTTACCACCATTCTAAATATTACTCCCTCATATTTTAAATATTAAATAGAGTTGATTTTTTTAAAAAAATTAAGGAAGCTAAATAAATTACTTAATCATATCATATACTATGTATTTTTAAATTATATATTAGTTTATTAGTCAAACTAATTAGTTTAGAGTGAACAAAAATAAAAATAAAAATACTCTAAAATACTTTAATTAGCTTTATTAATCTAAACAAAAAAATCAATTCTATCTTATATTTAATATTTAATGGGGAAAGGCGTATGATGTATTTGTTTTTCTTTGTTTTCCATGTTCACATGTCTATTAATGTGTGCGTGTATATTTGCGGAAAGTTTTGGTCTGAAGAAATCGAAGTTTCCAACCTTGGGGCCGTTGTTGGCTGACTAATGAATGTGTTTTGATCATGTTCGTTCGAGTAGCTGAACGTGGGATGTCTGTCTCAGGCACGAGCATGAAGCCAAACTTGAGTTTCAATTCGTTCCTGAGTTTGACTTTGATGTGGCTTTCCTTACAGTCCACGGCTGCAATTACGTACAAGGAAACGTTGGGGATGGGCCAATTGCTTGGAACCTCGGATACCTTGGTGTCAGCTAACGGCAACTTTGAACTGGGTTTTTTCACTCGAGAGAATTCGGCCAAGTACTATGTAGGGATGTGGTTTAAGAAAGTTCCAAAAGACAAGATTGTTTGGGTTGCAGATAGAAAGCAAGCAGCCAGAGATTCCAATGCTGTTCTCACTGTTGCCGACGACGGAAACCTTGTAGTCCAGAATGACGGAGTGGTATACTTCGTCATCAACTTTTCCGACATCATCAGTACCCATGTTATGCTCTTAGATTCTGGTAATCTCCTGCTAATTAACAACTCCAACTTGAACATTCTGTGGCAAAGTTTCGACCATCCCACAAATACCCTTTTGCCTGGAATGAAGTTAGGATTTGACAGTGTCTGAGGAATGAGTTGGTCGTTGACATCATGGAAGTGTAAAAGACCCAAGTCCTGGAAATTTTTCTCTAGAAGCTGACGTGTCCGCGGAAGGGAAGGATCTAATCATCAAGAACGAGTCCGTGATATACTGGATTGGCGATGAGCTATCTAATTTGACTTGGCAGGGGCAGGGGAACTATACTTCCCTAGTGGTTCTAGAAGTTTCTGGGGAGCATCACCAGCAATTTTGGTCGCAAGATACCATGCAGTGGGTTTCGTCGTTGTCATCCAAGTGCGGTAGAAACACAAGTTGTGGAAATTTTGGCATTTGTAACCCACAAGCCACTAATCCATGTGAGTGCCTCCATGGATTTAAGGGGAACAAATCTACAGGTTGTGTAAGGAAAACAGAGTTATGCGGTAGCATGAGCAGTGACGGGTTTTTACGACTCGATACAGTGGATTTTTCTTCAGAGACTCCGCTTGCCTTCACAGCTCAGGACGCTTCCACATGTCGACGAGATTGCTCTATGAATTGTTCTTGTGTCGCTTATGCTTACGATGTTAAGGGTCGTTGCTTGCTCTGGTTTGATCGAGTGTTGAATCTGAAGAACATCTCGGTTGATGTCAGAGCTGATAATCCTAGACTAAGTTTCTATCTCAAACTGTCTCCCTCTGACTTGAATGACAACGGTATAATGAAGCAAGCTCTATTGACTTTGCAAAATTGGTTCTTCCTTCTTCCTTCTTCGCCCGGACATTATGATGATTGAAATTTGATTATCGTTCTGAGCAGTGTCGAATAATGCAGGGAACAATCCAGATCATAAGTCTAATCAAATCCGGAAGACGTTACTGACAGTTGTGATAGTCATCTTATTTGCTGCATTGCTTATAGGTTCTCTATTTGCTTACTACCGCCGGAGGAGAAAGCTTAGGGAACAAGGTAAGAAAAACGGATGAAATTAGGAATATGAACGATAATAATATGAAGTTGCAGAAATATCGCATCTAGTAACTTTCCTCTCACATTCTAGGGGAGGACCTGCTATCATTTGATACTGGCATGAGCATGAAATATCAGAGCTCCGTGCATAGTGATGTTGACAAGGTTGGAAAAGTTAACAAGAGGGATGTCAAATTGCCATTGTTTAGTTTTGCAAGTGTTTCTGCGGCAACTAATAACTTCTCACCAGAAAATAAGCTTGGTGAGGGAGGATTTGGACACGTTTATAAGGTAAGATCCAAGTTCAAATCTTTTGGATCTACACCAGTGCTGCTTGAAATTAGATGAACACGTGACATATAAAGATTAATCTGCAGGGTAAGCTGTTGAATGGGGATGAGGTTGCTGTCAAAAGGCTATCTGCAAGATCTGGTCAAGGATGGGAGGAGTTGAAAAATGAAGCAATGCTCATTGAAAAACTCCAACACAACAACTTTGTCAGGCTTTGGGTTGCTGCCTTGAACGTGATGAAAATATGCTTATCTATGAATTCATGCCAAACAAAAGCCTGGATTTTTTCCCTTTTGGTTTGTACTTCGCTTTTTCAAAACTCCTTATGACTTGATTGTGAAATCTTCTCATTCTATTTTAACCAGGCCTAATTTATTGTGTTGCAAAACAGATGCAACAAAACGCAAGATTCTGAATTGGGAAACCCGAGTTCGGATAATTGATGGGATTGCTTAAGGTTTTCTTTATCTTCATTAATATTCTAGGTTCCGAATCATTCACAGAGATCTAAAAGTTAGTAACATTTTGTTGGATATCGACATGAATCCCAAAATATTAGATTTTGGAATAGCAAGACTATTTGGTGAAAATAAATTACAAGTAAATCCAAATCGGATAGTTGGAACTTAGTAAGTACAATTAGAAAATGCTCTTAGTCTATGAAGAGAAAGTTTCAAGTAGATCAAATCAATTGCCATTATATATAAGCATTTTAGAGGTATATATATTTCATTAATAAGTATCTCATTTGTTCTATTGGTGGCTTTCAGTGGTTATATGTCTCCTGAATATGCGTTAAAAGGCATATTTTCAATAAAATCATGTGTTTAGATTTGGGGTCCTTTTGTTGGAGATAATAAGTGGCAAAAAGAATACTGGCTTGTATAACACAAACTCCCTCAATCTTCTTGGATACGTAAGCATCTAACTCATTCTGCAAGTTCAGCATTGATTATAGAAAAATTGTGATTTCTAGAAGCTAGCAGAGATCAGTTACTTTCCGTATTGACATTATAGTGGTGGGGTCTTTACTTCTGTATGGCTTTAATTTAAAGGCATGGGACCTATGGACAAGTGGGAGAGGAACAGAGCTGATGGATTCAACCTTAGAAGGTGCATCCATAAACAAAATGGTGGTGCGAAGATACGTGAACATAGCATTGCTTTGTGTTCAAGAAAGTGCAGAAGACAGACCGACCATGCCTGATGTTGTTTCAATGCTTGGGAATGAGAGTATAGCAATTCCTTTGCCTAAGCCTGTGGCTTTCCTAAATGTAAGAGGCATCATCAGAAGTTCAAGATCAGACGGAAGATCAGCAGAAAATGTTTCTATCAATAACATGACTACCTCTGTTATGGAAGCTAGATGAGTTTGGACTTCCTTATGTGTATGTTGCTTCTCTTAGCAAACATTGCAGGTTTTCATTATAGGATGTTTCTACTTCATTTTCCGGTATATCTCAGTAAACTTGGATCAATATCAGGAATTGTAATATCCCAATTTTTGATTGAAGACTAATCATGATTATTGTGGATAATTATGGATTTAATTGGAATTATTATGTGTTTTATGGCAATATTAATTAATATGTCATAATTAATGGAAAAATTGGAAGAATGGAATTATGGGCCATGAGTTGGTAATTAAGGGAGAAATTAATTGCTAACTAAGAGAAAATGAGAAGTGTAATTAAAATTACTAATGGAGGGATTAGATAAGCTAATTGGGTGCTTATTGTGTGAGAGCCAATGAGAAGAAGACATGTGGCAAGTTGGCTTGTGTGTGTGTAAGAGAGAAAAGTCAAAGTTTTTTTAGCATTTCTCTCTCCTCTCTTCCCCTCTTTTGCGTTGAAAAATCTGAAATGGGATGGGATTGTGATTATTTCCCTTCTTCATCACTCTTCCCTCCCATCTTTCTCTCATTCTTGCTCTCTCTCTCGTCAGCCATGGAAGGTGAAAGGGAAGGAAGAAAAGTCTAAAAAGGTAAGGGAAAATGATCTCAAATGCTCAAACTCTCTTCATTAAAGTTGATCCTTGAGTTAAGAGCTACATTTCTATGGTTATAGTTTGCCATTTGGTGTTGGTTTGAGACTTCAAGAAATTGTGGAGGTTGGAGAATCAAGAAGCTACTTTGAGAAAGTTGTTAAGGTGAGTTTAAGAAACCTTTCTATATAAGTTTTGTGCCAAATGATTTAGCTTGGAAATTCTGGAAATTTGGCTTGAAATTTCGAAAATTAGGGTCTTGTGGTGTTTGAATTGTTGTTATCATGGAATTAGTGCCTTGTTAAGTGTTTTGAATGAATGGTATTGAATTGAAGCTTAAAGGTGAAGTTTGGGAACTTTATGTTGGTTTTGTGCATTGGGCAAAAACATGGCATGTAATTGGGTTGTGATTTTGGTCATTTTGAAGTCACCATTGTGTTCCTTGAGTGATTTTGTGCGGGAGAAGTGTTGAATATGAATTTTGAATTGGGAACTTAGTGTTAAAAGTGGCAAGTTTTGGTTAGTAAGAAACTCTGTTTTGGCAGTGATCTTACATGGACGTTTTAAAATAGAAAATGGTGTTGAAAAATTATGAAACTTTTCAGTCTTAAAGTTCACATCTCAAGCTTCAAAATGGACATATGTTTTGTGTCATTTCGATTTTTGGGCTAGGAGTTATGACTGTCCAAAGTTTGATGTTAAATCTGGGTTGCAATTCTGGAATAGTGTGGACTTTTCTTGAAATCTGTATTTTGTGGTGATTTCCAGTGATGAGCCATATTTTTCCTTAAAAGAGGACTTAAATACCTTTCATTTGGCTTTGGGATCACCTTATTTTGATTTTTCTAGAATTGGTTATGAATTTTTGAAGCTGCCTTGGCTGCAGCAGAAAATTCTTGGCTGCAGCGCAAAAGCTTCTGTGAACGTTCTGGCCGCAGCCAGAAAATTCTAGGCTGCAGCCAGAAACCTTCTGTGCTGTTTCTGGCCGCAGCCAGAAAATTCTTGGCTGCAGCCAGAAACTTTCTGTGCTGTTTCTGGCAGCAGCCAGAGGTTTTTTTGGCTGCAGCCAGCCCCTGTTTTCAACATTTTGTGATTTTAAAAAGTGGTTTCTAACCCGATGTTTCCCAATCTTTTAGGGCTTTTATTAGAGCCAATTTTAACTACTTAAAGGACATAAATGATAATCAAATCTAAGTATTTCGAAGTCAATTGAGTGTTGGAATAGAGAATAACTCTTCGTCCCTAATCATAATTATAGGATACGACATTTGCCCTCCTCGGGAGAGACCGGCGCTAGGACACGCCCGGAAGAACTCAGGTAGTGACTCTTCTCTCATATTATGTATGATGTTTTGGCATGCATAACTTATCGTTGAATTTGTGAAATGTGTGTCATGGTCCATTGCGACGTGAGCAGGTCAGCGTGAGCCGTGTAGGGATTGACGGTGGTCATCTCTAGGTCGGCCGTTGAACTGCCGTAGTAATCGACATGGATATTGTGAATCCGACCCGTGGGGCGGCGTTTGTGAATTCAGCCGTGGGTTGTGTGTATCTTGCCTGTATGGCTTGTATATGAAATGCATTATATGAATCCCAGCTGTGGTGAAATGTATTGTGTGGATTGTTGTGATGCAATGCAACGTGAGCAATCGTAAGGGATGACATGTGTCATACTTACCATTACTGTTGTAACTGCCGTTGTAGTTGCTTGTTGTGGTTAATGATTTGCTTACATGCATTATTATTGTACATTATATAATTGATTTGTTACTACGGGGATTCTTTAGAATCTCACTCTCCCAAAATTAAACATTTTAGACAGGGCTAAAGGATCGAAAGGCAAACGGGCGACGAAGAGCAGTTAGAACTCCAGTTTAGGAGTATATTTTGGGTTAATCGTTATCATTGTATACTTCTTGGATATTTTTGGTAGAAACGATTGTATATAGTATATTTTGTGTAATCCCCAAGAAAAAGAGTATGAATTGTAGGCTTTGTGCCTTGTGTAAATCCCTTTTATTAATGAATGGAATCCGAGTGTGTCGGGAATTTATGCTGTACTCTGATATGTATAAATGAAACCAATCGGTAGAGGCCATTTTGTATTGAAATGTAAACGTGAGACCATTATCTAACAGGTTTTATAAAGATTTTTGTGAACTTCGATTTGGGAAGATTGACTTTGTTTAAGTCCCAAAATCTATTACGGTCTCTAATTCCACATTAATTACGTTTTTACGAACTAATCTCGGCCTTAATCATGAATGAGGTTACAGGAATCAAGTAAAGGATTAACAAAGGAATTATAAATATTTTGTTTTTGGGTAAACCTTGCCTGATTTAGCGATGGAGTCAAATACAAGTGTAAATTAATCACACTATTTTGTTGTATTCTCTAATTTAATGAAAGTTGCAATCTCCATTAAAATAAATTAAGGTGCCAATATTTATACATGTGGGATTGTTATGTGTAAAGCAAAAGTCAAAAGTTAATGACTTTTTAGCCTAGTGGCATGAGAGCTTCTTTATAAGTGGAAGGTTGTAGATTCGATCCTATTTGTAACCTCATGCCGTTAGTTTTTTTGTTTTTAAAAAAAAAAAAAAGCAAAAGTCAATCCAAAGGTAGGCTACAAATGTGAAACTAAAGGGACTAATAAGGTAACCACATTTTTATGGTGGGGTGAGATAGATTGTTAAAGTAATAAGAATTATGATAGATTTAATAATTTTAACGTCACGTGGGAGCAAATATATATATATATATATATATATGTATAGATTGCAGCTAGCTAGAGTTTAATAAAAGGGTTGACCCATGTTTTTCTTTCTTTGTTTTTTTTTTTTGGGAGGGGAGATTATCCTTTTCATACTTATATTTTCTCATTAAAGTACACTACTATGCAGGGGATATGGATGTATTGTTTTAATTGACAACAATTATTAGAAAGGACCAAAACAAAAGTACAAAACAAACATATGCTTTACAACTGCTACATGGAATGCCATCTACGGGAATCGATTTGACTTATTGTGACATTACTTATTGAAGATGATTTGTAGATGCTTGACAATGAACTGTCGCCTACTCAATCTCTTTCAGTAAAAAACCCAGGCATCATAGGTTGAGGTAACGAGGATTCACCGCTCAGAATCATAACTACGGACAACATTCTTGGTCTTTCTTCTGGTTTTCTTTGCAAACGTAGTAGACCCACATGAATTGATCTTAGCAATTCACACATATCTGTTGCTTCCATTATCACTGCATCAATTATTTCAAGGCATCTTCCTTAGCTTGTCCAAATAGTTTCCATGCCAGCATATAAATTCTATCCTTCAATTAAACTAGGTTTATATCAAGGAAAAAAATTTCGAAATCCATAAGCTTTCGTGAAACTAAAGGTTAAAGTTATGATCTTCATACGAGAATCCTCTATATCTCTTCCCACTTATTATCTCTAGCACAATTACACCAAAACGAAACACATCAGATTTTGTTGAGAATAGTCCATCAATAATGTACTATGGCAACACATAGCCACTTCATATAATATATACCACCAAATTCAGAAGAAGCAAATATGAAGAAGTCTAGGCTCTTGTTAGGCAAAAATTCGAAAGAATACATCATTTCCTCAGCATGGGTGCGGCATCCGAGAAGCCTCACTAACAGCGAACTTCGAACTGCGATTTTTCCGTAAAGAGAATCCGACCAGGTACTATGCATGGACAAGGTTGAAGAAAGTTCCCGTGAGACAATATTGTTTGGGTTGCCAACAGAAAGCACGCAGCCAGCGATCTCCCAAAGCGGTTCTCACTGTTGATGATAGGGATGGAAATCTTGCAATTAAGGATGCCGAAGTGGTCTATAATACGATTGAGGAAAGTTGGCAATATCTCCTCCGTCCTCGCTGAAGTATGAATGCAGTAAAAATTGACTCTGAAGCTCTACAATGGCATCGATTATTTTTTATATTATGTTATGTGTATATCCTGCTTCACCTAGCAGTAATATATTAGACTTGTTTGCAGGTGATGAATATAATCGCACTGACATTCACCAAGTAAATTAGAGGGGATGTATTTGCAATCATCCATTAGTCTCAAAGCCATCCCTTCACTCCATGTTCCCATTATAGGAATATTCTATTCACATAAGTTAAGTCACTGGCCTTAAATATTCAAGAAGATTGAGTGTTCTATACCCGAAAATTCCCTTTCTTCCCCCCAAACACATCAAAGCTAAAGACAATACAGTGTAGAGAAATGCTAATGTACAGCATAGTTGGGGGCATGCAACCACGAGAAAGTAACACATGAAGATTAAAAATGAGAGCTACGTAGCGAATACATTTTGCAGAACACCTTGTCCTGATAGACAAGACCGTTGGGCGAAAACATTGTGTAATGCATGTGGGGATTGTTTTTTATACAATCAATGTTAGTGGGTTGACTTAACTATTGTGAAAATTTTTCATTATTTTAGAAACGTATTTTTATACTATGTTTTACTAACATGTTTGCTAAATGGTCAATGTTAGTTGACTTAGTGCCTGTTACATTTTTACACCATTTTAAAAAACTTCATATATATTTTTTGCACTTGAAGAAAGTCTATCACATTTGGTGCTCATAACAAAATACTCTATTGTAGATTTGCACCATAACCCTTTCATTGTAGTCTCTTAGATTTCATAGTGTGTCTTTTTTAATCCTTTAACACTATCTTCATTCGCAAAAAAAAAAAAAAAAAATTAAAATTAAAATTAAAATTTTAAATATTGAAAAAACATTTTCAGATGCTGACATATTAAGTTTAATTATCAAAATAACAATGATAGTAACAAAAAAATTATTATTTGAGATTAAAGATGTTAGGGTTCAGGGACTAAAAATATTTTTTTTTTTATTTCTTAAAGGGTTAAGGTATAAAAAATATATATGTAATTATTCCTAAAATACACCTAACATCAAATATTTTTTTTTGAGAGACAAAAACTCCTAAAATTGGGGTAAAAATCACAGCTTTCGTTAATATCAATAAATGTCAAAGGATGAGTATATGGGCTCCAGCTGACACAATAAAAGAAAAATAACGGACGTTTATTTATATTAGCGGAGACTATGAATTTTGTATCATCTTTGAAACCTTTTAATTACTTTTGTCCATTAAAAAAATATTTGATGTTGAGTGTATCTTAAGAATAATTACACATGTAATTTTTTACACATTAATCTTTTTTAAAATTAAGAGAGTACACTAAATTTTTGTATAGGGTCATAGGAGTAAATGTGTACTTCTGCCTAAAAGAAAGGAAAAAATACGTGTCCGGCTCTGTTGTTGAATGTTCCCGCATGGTATCCGCGTTGGAGTGTGAAATCAAAATATCTTGACGTAGGTCCACCCGCAACAGGCATAGAGTAGTAGAGACACGCAGTAACACAATTTGGAGCTGGCTTGTCTCCGCTGCCCCACCCATCCGCTGCCATCCTTTTCTTCAAACGTGGTCGTTTTCATCTCATTGATGGCACAGGATGGCGCACGCACAAAGGCACTCCTCACGGAGCTGGCTTGTTTTCGCTGCCCCACCCATCCGCTGCCATCCTTTTCTTCAAACGTGGTCGTTTTTGTCTCATTGATGGCACAGGATGGTGCGCGCACAAAGGCACTCCTCACAGCCCAAGGAAGGAAAAATTTCACTCAATGGCCAATCTTTATGAAATTTATAAAAAGATTAAAATTCAATACTAATTAGGACAAATATTTTTGGCTAAATTCAAGAAGTTTAATTTATAAATTTTAAATGTAAAAAATCAAGATATTATTTTAATTTGGGTTAAGTTGCATCTAACATGGTGGAGTATTTTTTTATTAGCACTTAATATTTTAAATTAATTTTTGGTGCCTTCAACAAATTAAATATTTTTTTTTTCTGGTATCACTCAATACCCTAAAATTTATATTTGTAGCAAATCTTTATGAAATTTATAAAAAATACTAAATTTAATAATAATTTAATATTTTGGTTAAATTTAAGAAGTTTAAATTATACTCCTTTGATCCTTAACATAAGACTTAGTTATCTAATTTGAAGAGGTTAAGGAAGCCAACTAAGACCAAAATGGATCAAGATTTTATATATATGACCAAAATTCACTCTAAACTAGGTATTATGTTTAAGATTGAATGAGTGAATTTTAATCTTATAATAATTTAAAAATTCTTTATACTTCTAGTAGGAAAAATAATAATTTATAAAATTAATTAGAAAAATTAAGGAGAGTTAGTTAACTCATTAATTATGGGTTAAATTTCCAATTTCACCCTTATCTATGATTGGTTCCAAAAGTCAACATGAATATATTTATTTTATTTATTGTAATTAATAGGGATAAAAAAGTATACAATGCATTTATTACTATGAAAGTGGACATATAAATATGACCAAATTTTTTGGTAAAAAAGGACTTATAAATAGGACCAGAGTAGTATATTTATTATTAGATTAATTTTAAACTATACAGATTTAATTAATTTAATTTTTAAATAAATTTTTTATTTTATTATATACAGAATTAAAGATATAGATAATGTTATAATTATCAATTTATCACTTCTTATAAAAATAAATTTATTATTTATAAAATTTTAAATTTTAAATTTATACTGTTGAAATTAAAATTTGAATAGTTGACATTTCATCATAGTGAAAAATTAGACGCGCTTACGCACTGCTTTTGTCTTCTGAGTTCTGAATGAAAATGAGGTCAAAATAAAATGTAAAATATCCAACAATACAGCGAATCTAATTATTATATCGTATTCGTTTTCCATTGTTTTCCAGGCTCCCATGTCCATTAGTGTGTGGGGTATTTGCGGAAAGTTCTGGTTTGAAGAGGTCAAAGTCTGCAACCTTGGGGCTGTTGTTGGTTGACTAATGAAGTTATTTGGTCATGCCTTGCCCTCAAGCCTCAAACGCTTGTTCTCATTCATTCGAGGAGCTCAACATCGGATTCTGTCTCAAGCACCAACATGAAGAAGCTAAGCTTGAGTCTCAATTCGTTCCTGAGTTTGACTTTGATGTGGCTTTCCTTACAGTCCACGGATGCAATCACGTACAACGAAACGTTGGGGATGGGCCAATTGCTTGGAACCTCTGATACCTTGGTGTCTGCTAACGGCAACTTCGAACTGGGTTTTTTCACTCGAGAGAATTCGACCAAGTACTATGTAGGGATGTGGTTTAAGAAAGTTTCAAAAGACAAGATTGTTTGGGTTGCAAATAGAAAGCAAGCAGCCAGCGATTCCAATGCTGTTCTCAATGTTGCTGACGACGCAAACCTTGTCGTCCAGAATGACGGAATGAAATACTTCGTCACCAACTTTTCCGACATCATCAGTACACATGTTATGCTCGTAGATTCTGGCAATCTCCTGCTAATTAACAACTCCAACTTGAACATTCTGTGGCAAAGTTTCGACCATCCCACAAATACCCTTTTGCCTGGAATGAAGCTAGGATTTGACACATCAGGAATGAGTTGGTCGTTGACATCATGGACAAGTGTAGAAGACCCAAGTCCTGGAAATTTTTCTCTAGAAGCTCACGTGTCCCCGGAGAGGAGGGAGCTAATCATCAAGAAGGAGTCCGTGACATACTGGATTGGCGATGAGCTATCTAATTTCACGTTTCAAAGCCGTGATAATCGAGACCCTACTCATAATCGAGAAGCTGCTGTATGGGACGGAGATTTCTATTTGACTTGGCAGGGGCAGGAGAACTATACTTCCCTAGTGGTTCTAGAAGTTTCTGGGGAGCTTAACCAGCAATTTTGGTCGCAAGATACCATGCAGTGGGTTTCGTTGTTGTCATCCAAGTGCGGTAGAAACACAAGCTGTGGGAATTTTGGCATTTGTAACCCACAAGCCACTAATCCTTGTGAGTGCCTCCAAGGATTTAAGGGGAACGAATCTACAGGTTGTGTAAGGAAAACAGAGTTATGCAGTAGTTTGAGCAGTGACGAGTTTTTACGACTCGATACAGTGGATTTTTCTTCAGATACTCCGCTTGCCTTCACAGCTAAGGACGCTTCCACATGTCAACGAGGTTGCTCTATGAATTGTTCTTGTGTCGCTTATGTTTACGATGTTAAGGGTCGTTGCTTGCTCTGGTTTGATCGAGTGTTGAATCTGAAGAACATCTCGGTTGATGTTAGAGCTGATAATTCTAGACTAAGTTTCTATCTCAAACTGTCTCCCTCTGACTTGAATGACAACGGTATAATGAAGCAAGCTCTATTGACTTTGCAAAATTGGTTCTTCCTTCTTCCTTTTTTTCCCGGACATTATGATGATTGCAATTTGATTATCGTTCTGTGCAGTGTCGAATAATGCAGGGAACAATCCAGATCATAAGTCTAATCAAATGCGGAAGACGTTACTGACAGTTGTGGTAGTCATCTTATTTGCTGCATTGCTTATAGGTTCTCTATTTGCTTACTACCGCCGGAGGAGAAAGCTTAGGGAACAAGGTAAGAAAAACGGATGAAATTAGGAATATGAACGATAATAATATGAAGTTGCAGAAATATCGCATCTAGTAACTTTCCTCTCACATTCTAGGGGAGGACCTGCTATCCTTTGATACAGGCATGAGCATGAAATATCAGGGCTCCGAGCTTGGTGATGTCGATAAGGCTGGAAAAGTTAACAAGAGGGATGTAAAATTGCCATTGTTTAGTTTTGCAAGTGTTTCTGCGGCAACTAATAAATTTTCACCTGAAAATAAGCTTGGTGAGGGTGGATTTGGACCCGTTTATAAGGTAAGATCCAAGTTCAAATCTTTTGGATCTACACCAGTGCTGCTTGAAATTAGATGAACACGTGACATATAAAGATTAATCTGCAGGGTAAGCTGTTGAATGGGGATGAGGTTGCTGTCAAAAGGCTATCTGCAAGATCTGGTCAAGGATGGGAGGAGTTGAAAAATGAAGCAACGCTCATTGCAAAACTCCAACACAACAACCTTGTCAGGCTTTTGGGTTGCTGCGTTGAACGTGATGAAAAGATGCTTATCTATGAATTCCTGCCAAACAAAAGCCTGGATTTTTTCCTTTTTGGTTTGTACCACGCTTTTTCAAAACTTCTTATAACTTGATTGTGAAATCTTCTCATTCTATTTTAATCAGGCCTAATTTATTGTGTTACAAAACAGATGCAACAAAACGCAAGATTCTGAATTGGGAAACCCGAGTTCGGATAATTGATGGGATTGCCCAAGGTCTTCTTTATCTTCATCAATATTCTAGATTCCGAATTATTCATAGAGATTTAAAAGTTAGCAACATTTTGTTGGATATCGACATGAATCCCAAAATATCAGATTTTGGAATAGCAAGACTATTTGGTGGAAATGAATTACAAGCAAATACAAATCGGATAGTTGGAACTTAGTAAGTATAATTAGAAAATGTCATTTGTCTATGAAGAGAAAGTTTCAAGTAGATCAAATCAATTGCCATTATATATAAGTATTTTAGAGGTATATATATTTCATTAATAAGTATCTCATTTGTTCTATTGGTGGCCTTCAGCGGTTATATGTCTCCTGAATATGCACTAGAAGGCCTTTTTTCAATAAAATCAGATGTGTTTAGCTTTGGGGTCCTTTTGTTGGAGATAATAAGTGGCAAGAAGAATACCGGCTTGTATAACACAAACTGCCTCAATCTTCTTGGATATGTAAGCATCTAACTCATTGTGCAAGTTCAGGATTGATTATAGAAAAATTGTGATTTCTCGAAGCTATCTGAGATCAGTTACTTTCCATATTGACATTATAATGCTGGGGTCTTTACTTCTGTGTGGCTTTAATTTAAAGGCATGGGACCTATGGACAAGTGGGAGAGGAACAGAGCTGATGGATTCAACCTTAGAAGGTGCATCCATAAACAAAATGGTGGTGCGAAGATACGTGAACATAGCATTGCTTTGTGTTCAAGAAAGTGCAGAAGACAGACCGACCATGTCTGATGTTGTTTCAATGCTTGGGAACGAGAGTATAGCAATTCCTTTGCCTAAGCCTGTGGCTTTCCTAAATGTAAGAGGCATCATCAGGAGTTCAAGATCAGACGGAAGATCAGCAGAAAATGTTTCTATCAATAACATGACTACCTCTGTAATGGAAGCTAGATGAGTTTGGACTTCCTTATGTGTATATTGCTTCTCTTAGGAAACATTGCAGGTTTTCATTATAGGATGTTTCTACTTCATTTTCCGGTATATCTCAGTAAACTTGGATCAATATCAGGAATCAAGTAAAGGATTAACAAAGGAATCATAAATATTTTGTTTTTGGGTAAACCTTGCCTGATTTAGCGACAGAGTCAAATACAAGTGTAAATTAATCACACTATTTTGTTGTATGCTCTGATTTAATGAAAGTTTCATTCTCCACTAAAATAAATTAAGGTGCCAATATTTATATATGTGCGATTGTTATGTGTAAAGCAAAAGTCAATGACTTTATAGTCTAGTGGCATGAAAGTTCCTTTATAAGTGAAAGGTTGTGGATTCGATCCTGTTTCTAATCTCATACCGTTATTATTTTTTTTTTTTTAAAAAAAAAGCAAAAGTCAATCCGAAGGTAAGCTACAAATGTGAAACTAAAGGGACTAATAACATAACTACATTTTTATGGTGGGGTGAGATAGATAGATGGTTAAAGTAATAAGAATTATGATAAATTTAAATAATTTTAACTTCACGTGGGAGCAAATATATATATATATATATATAGATTGCAGCTAGCTAGAGTTTAATAATAGGGTTGACCCATGTTTTTCTTTCTTTGTTTTTTTTTGGGAGGGGAGATTATCCTTTTCATACGTATATTTTCTCATTAAAGTACACTACTGTGCAGGGGATATGGATGAATTGTTTTAATTAACAACAATTATTAGAAAGAATAAAAACAAAAGTACAAAACAAACATATGCTGTACAACTGCTACATGGAATGCCATCTACCAGGATCGATTGGACTTATTGTGACATTACTTATTGAAGATGATTTGTAGAAGCTTGGCAATGAACTGTCACCTACTAAATCTCTTTCAGTAAAAAACCCAGGCATCATAGGTTGAGGTAAAGAGGATTCACCTCTCAGCATCATAACTACGGACAACAGGCTTGGTCTTTCTTCTGGACTTCTTTGCAAACGTAGTAGCCCCACACGAATTGATCTTGGCAATTCACACATATCTGTTGCTTCCAATATCGCTGCATCAATTATTTCAAGGTATCTTCCTTGTCCGAATAGTTTCCATGCCTGCATATAAATTGAATCCTTCAATTAAACCTAGGTTTATATCAAGGAAAAAACTTTCTAAATCCATAAGCTTTCGTATCCCAAAAGGTTAAAGTTATAATCTTCATGAGAGAATCCTCTATATCTCTTCCCACTTATTATCTCTAGCACAATTACACCAAAACTAAACACATCAAATTCTGTTGAGAATAGTCCATCAATCATGTACTATGGCAACACATGGCCACTGCATATAATATATACCAACAAATTCAGAAGAAGCAAATATGAAGAAGTCTAGGCTCTTGTTAGGCATAAATTCAAAGAATACATCATTTCCTCAGCATGGGTGCAGCATCCGAGAAGCCTCACTAACAGCGAACTTCGATTTTTCCGTAAAGAGAATCCGACCAGGTACTATGCATGGATAAGGTTGAAGAAAGTTCCTGTGCGACAATATTGTTTGGGTTGCCAACAGAAAGCACGCAGCCTGCTATCTCCCAAAGCGGTTCTCACTGTTGATGATAGGGATGGAAATCTTGCAATTAAGGATGCCGAAGTGGTCCATAATACGATTGAGGAAAGTTGGCAATATCTCCTCCGTCTTCACTGAAGTATGAATGCAGTAAAAATTGACTCTGAAGCTCTACAATGGCATTGATTAATTTTTATATTATGTTATATTGTGTATATCCTGCTTCACCTAGCTAATATTAGACTTGTTTGTAGGTGATGAATATAATCGCATTATACATTCACCAAGTAAATTAGAGGGGATGGATTTGCAATCATCCATTAGTCTCAAAGCCATCCCTTCACTCCATGTTCCCATTATAGGAATATTCTATTCACATAAGTTAAGTCACTGGCCTTAAATATTCAAGAAGATTGAGTGTTCTATATCCGAAAACTCCCTTTCTTCCCCCCAAACACATCAAAGCTAAAGACAATACAGTGTAGAGAAATGCTAATGTACAGCATAGTTGGGGGCATGCAACCACGAGAAAGTAACACATGAAGATTAAAAATGAGAGCTACGTAGCGAATACATTTTGCAGAACACCTTGTCCTGATAGACAAGACCGTTGGGCGAAAACATTGTGTAATGCATGTGGGGATTGTTTTTTATACAATCAATGTTAGTGGGTTGACTTAACTATTGTGAAAATTTTTCATTATTTTAGAAACGTATTTTTATACTATGTTTTACTAACATGTTTGCTAAATGGTCAATGTTAGTTGACTTAGTGCCTGTTACATTTTTACACCATTTTAAAAAACTTCATATATATTTTTTGCACTTGAAGAAAGTCTATCGCATTTGGTGCTCATAACAAAATACTCTATTGTAGATTTGCACCATAACCCTTTCATTGTAGTCTCTTAGATTTCATAGTGTGTCTTTTTTAATCCTTTAACACTATCTTCATTCGCAAAAAAAAAAAAAAAAAAAAAAAAAAATTAAAATTAAAATTTTAAATATTGAAAAAACATTTTCAGATGCTGACATATTAAGTTTAATTATCAAAATAACAATGATAGTAACAAAAAAATTATTATTTGAGATTAAAGATGTTAGGGTTCAGGGACTAAAAATATTTTTTTTTTTATTTCTTAAAGGGTTAAGGTATAAAAAATATATATGTAATTATTCCTAAAATACACCTAACATCAAATATTTTTTTTTGAGAGACAAAAACTCCTAAAATTGGGGTAAAAATCACAGCTTTCGTTAATATCAATAAATGTCAAAGGATGAGTATATGGGCTCCAGCTGACACAATAAAAGAAAAATAACGGACGTTTATTTATATTAGCGGAGACTATGAATTTTGTATCATCTTTGAAACCTTTTAATTACTTTTGTCCATTAAAAAAATATTTGATGTTGAGTGTATCTTAAGAATAATTACACATGTAATTTTTTACACATTAATCTTTTTTAAAATTAAGAGAGTACACTAAATTTTTGTATAGGGTCATAGGAGTAAATGTGTACTTCTGCCTAAAAGAAAGGAAAAAATACGTGTCCGGCTCTGTTGTTGAATGTTCCCGCATGGTATCCGCGTTGGAGTGTGAAATCAAAATATCTTGACGTAGGTCCACCCGCAACAGGCATAGAGTAGTAGAGACACGCAGTAACACAATTTGGAGCTGGCTTGTCTCCGCTGCCCCACCCATCCGCTGCCATCCTTTTCTTCAAACGTGGTCGTTTTCATCTCATTGATGGCACAGGATGGCGCACGCACAAAGGCACTCCTCACGGAGCTGGCTTGTTTTCGCTGCCCCACCCATCCGCTGCCATCCTTTTCTTCAAACGTGGTCGTTTTTGTCTCATTGATGGCACAGGATGGTGCGCGCACAAAGGCACTCCTCACAGCCCAAGGAAGGAAAAATTTCACTCAATGGCCAATCTTTATGAAATTTATAAAAAGATTAAAATTCAATACTAATTAGGACAAATATTTTTGGCTAAATTCAAGAAGTTTAATTTATAAATTTTAAATGTAAAAAATCAAGATATTATTTTAATTTGGGTTAAGTTGCATCTAACATGGTGGAGTATTTTTTTATTAGCACTTAATATTTTAAATTAATTTTTGGTGCCTTCAACAAATTAAATATTTTTTTTCTGGTATCACTCAATACCCTAAAATTTATATTTGTAGCAAATCTTTATGAAATTTATAAAAAAATACTAAATTTAATAATAATTTAATATTTTGGTTAAATTTAAGAAGTTTAAATTATACTCCTTTGATCCTTAATATAAGACTTAGTTATCTAATTTGAAGAGGTTAAGGAAGCCAACTAAGACCAAAATGGATCAAGATTTTATATATATGACCAAAATTCACTCTAAACTAGGTATTATGTTTAAGATTGAATGAGTGAATTTTAATCTTATAATAATTTAAAAATTCTTTATACTTCTAGTAGGAAAAATAATAATTTATAAAATTAATTAGAAAAATTAAAGAGATAAGCAACATCCAACATCCTCCCATATATTTTTAGTAACACTCATTATTCTAAACAAATTTTTTCTACATCCATTACTTTACAATATTTTCTAGTAACATTTAGTATCCTAAGGTCAAGGTTATCATTGCCATTGAAAAAAAAAATTGGATAAAAAATTAGAAAAATATTTTAAGGGTAAAAGTGCAACAAATGTAACTTTTAGGATATTGAGTGTTATCACAAAAAAAATATTTAATGGGTTGAAGGCACTAAAAATTAATTTAGAATATTAAGTGCTAATAAAAAAATACTCCACCATGTTAGATGCAACTTAACCCAAATTAAAATAATATCTTGATTTTTTACATTTAAAATTTATAAATTAAACTTCTTGAATTTAGCCAAAAATATTTGTCCTAATTAGTATTGAATTTTAATCTTTTTATAAATTTCATAAAGATTGGCCATTGAGTGAAATTTTTCCTTCCTTGGGCTGTGAGGAGTGCCTTTGTGCGTGCGCCATCCTGTGCCATCAATGAGACAAAAACGACCACGTTTGAAGAAAAGGATGGCAGCTGATGGGGGGGGCAGCGGAGACAAGCCAGCTCCAACCTAAGAATTTCTGGCCTGAAAAATTTTAGATTGTAAAAGCAGATACATCCATTTCACGGGTGACGCCAACTTTAATATCATCAATTTTAATATAAGCATATAATATGAGATGCGACAAAGCATGTAACAAAAGGCTCATCTACAACTCTACAGGACATGAACACCGAGAGAACTTTCATATTATATTACACCTTAACGTCCCCACTCACCACTTACTAATCACCACGCGCTAGGGAGCATCTTTTATGTTCATCAAGAATGTGCTTATCACCTATATTTATTATAAGATTAATTTTAAACGATGCAGATTTAATTAGTTTAATTTTTAATTTTTAAATAAATTTTTATTTTATTATATACAGAATTAAAGATAAAGACAATGTTATAATTATCACTTCTTATAAAAATAAATTTATTATTTATAAAATTATAAATTTTAAAATTTAAATTTATACTGTTGAAATTAAAATTTGAATAGTTGCCATTTCATCACAGTGAAAAATTAGACGCGCTGACGCACTGCTTTTGTCTTCTGAGTTCTGAATGAAAATGAGGTCAAAATAAAATGTAAAATATCCAACAATACAGCGAATCTAAATATTATATCGTATTCGTTTTCCATTGTATTCCAGGCTCCCATGTCCATTAGTGCGTGGGGTATTTGCGGAAAGTTCTGGTTTGAAGAGGTCAAAGTCTGCAACCTTGGGGCTGTCGTTGGTTGATTAATGAAGTCATTTGGTCATGCCTTGCCCTCAAGCCTCAAACGCTTGTTCTCATTCATTCGAGGAGCTCAACATCGGATTTCTGTCTCAAGCACCAACATGAAGAAGCTAAGCTTGAGTCTCAGTTCGTTCCTGAGTTTGACTTTGATGTGGCTTTCCTTACAGTCCACGGATGCAATTACGTACAACGAAAAGTTGGGGATGGGCCAATGGCTTGGAACCTCTGATACCTTGGTGTCTGCTAACGGCAACTTCGAACTGGGTTTTTTCACTCGAGAGAATTCGGCCAAGTACTATGTAGGGATGTGGTTTAAGAAAGTTCCAAAAAAAAAGATTGTTTGGGTTGCAAATAGAAAGCATGCAGCCAGCGATTCCAATGCTATTCTCTATGTTGCTGACGACGCAAACCTTGTGGTCCAGAATGACGGAATGAAATACTTCGTCACCAACCGTTCCGACATCATCAGTACACATGTTATGCTCGTAGATTCTGGCAATCTCCTGCTAATTAACAACTCCAACTTGATCATTCTGTGGCAAAGTTTCGACCATCCCACAGATACCCTTTTGCCTGGAATGAAGTTAGGATTTGACAATGTCTCACGAATGAATTGGTCGTTGACATCATGGACAAGTGTAGAAGACCCAAGTCCTGGAAATTTTTCTCTAGAAGCTCACGTGTCCCCGGAGAGGAGGGAGCTAATCATCAAGAAGGAGTCCGTGACATACTGGATTGGCGATGAGCTATCTAATTTCACGTTTCAAAGCCGTGATAATCGAGACCCTACTAATAATCGAGGCCCTACTCATAATCGAGACCCTGCTGTATGGGACGGAGATTTCTATTTGACTTGGCAGGGGCAGGAGAACTATACTTCCCTAGTGGTTCTAGAAGTTTCTGGGGAGCTTAACCAGCAATTTTGGTCGCAAGATACCATGCAGTGGGTTTCGTTGTTGTCATCCAAGTGCGGTAGAAACACAAGCTGTGGGAATTTTGGCATTTGTAACCCACAAGCCACTAATCCTTGTGAGTGCCTCCAAGGATTTAAGGGGAACGAATCTACAGGTTGTGTAAGGAAAACAGAGTTATGCAGTAGTTTGAGCAGTGACGGGTTTTTACAATTCGATACAGTGGATTTTTCTTCAGATACTCCGCTTGCCTTCACAGCTCAGGACGCTTCCACATGTCGACGAGATTGCTCTATGAATTGTTCTTGTGTCGCTTATGTTTACGATGTTAAGGGTCGTTGCTTGCTCTGGTTTGATCGAGTGTTGAATCTGAAGAACATCTCGGTTGATGTTAGACCTGATAATTCTAGACTTAGTTTCTATCTCAAACTGTCTCCCTCTGACTTGAATGACAACGGTATAATGAAGCAAGCTCTATTGACTTTGCAAAATTGGTTCTTCCTTCTTCCTTTTTTTCCCGGACATTATGATGATTGCAATTTGATTATCGTTCTGCGCAGTGCCGAATAATGCAGGGAACAATCCAGATCATAAGTCTAATCAAATGCGGAAGACGTTACTGACAGTTGTGATAGTCATCTTATTTGCTGCATTGCTTATAGGTTCTCTATTTGCTTACTACCGCCGGAGGAGAAAGCTTAGGGAACAAGGTAAGAAAAACGGATGAAATTAGGAATATGAACGATAATAATATGAAGTTGCAGAAATATCGCATCTAGTAACTTTCCTCTCACATTCTAGGGGAGGACCTGCTATCCTTTGATACAGGCATGAGCATGAAATATCAGGGCTCCGAGCTTGGTGATGTCGATAAGGCTGGAAAAGTTAACAAGAGGGATGTAAAATTGCCATTGTTTAGTTTTGCAAGTGTTTCTGCGGCAACTAATAAATTTTCACCTGAAAATAAGCTTGGTGAGGGAGGATTTGGACCCGTTTATAAGGTAAGATCCAAGTTCAAATCTTTTGCATCTACACCAGTGCTGCTTGAAATTAGATGAACACGTGACATATAAAGATTAATCTGCAGGGTAAGCTGTTGAATGGGGATGAGGTTGCTGTCAAAAGGCTATCTGCAAGATCTGGTCAAGGATGGGAGGAGTTGAAAAATGAAGCAACGCTCATTGCAAAACTCCAACACAACAACCTTGTCAGGCTTTTGGGTTGCTGCGTTGAACGCGATGAAAAGATGCTTATCTATGAATTCCTGCCAAACAAAAGCCTGGATTTTTTCCTTTTTGGTTTGTACCACGCTTTTTCAAAACTTCTTATAACTTGATTGTGAAATCTTCTCATTCTATTTTAATCAGGCCTAATTTATTGTGTTACAAAACAGATGCAACAAAACGCAAGATTCTGAATTGGGAAACCCGAGTTCGGATAATTGATGGGATTGCCCAAGGTCTTCTTTATCTTCATCAATATTCTAGATTCCGAATTATTCATAGAGATTTAAAAGTTAGCAACATTTTGTTGGATATCGACATGAATCCCAAAATATCAGATTTTGGAATAACAAGACTATTTGGTGGAAATGAATTACAAGCAAATACAAATCGGATAGTTGGAACTTAGTAAGTATAATTAGAAAATGCCATTTGTCTATGAAGAGAAAGTTTCAAGTAGATCAAATCAATTGCCATTATATATAAGTATTTTAGAGGTATATATATTTCATTAATAAGTATCTCATTTGTTCTATTGGTGGCCTTCAGCGGTTATATGTCTCCTGAATATGCACTAGAAGGCCTTTTTTCAATAAAATCATGTGTTTAGCTTTGGGGTCCTTTTGTTGGAGATAATAAGTGGCAAAAAGAATACCGGCTTGTATAACACAAACTGCCTCAATCTTCTTGGATATGTAAGCATCTAACTCATTGTGCAAGTTCAGGATTGATTATAGAAAAATTGTGATTTCTCGAAGCTATCTGAGATCAGTTACTTTCCATATTGACATTATAATGCTGGGGTCTTTACTTCTGTGTGGCTTTAATTTAAAGGCATGGGACCTATGGACAAGTGGGAGAGGAACAGAGCTGATGGATTCAACCTTAGAAGGTGCATCCATAAACAAAATGGTGGTGCGAAGATACGTGAACATAGCATTGCTTTGTGTTCAAGAAAGTGCAGAAGACAGACCGACCATGTCTGATGTTGTTTCAATGCTTGGGAATGAGAGTATAGCGATTCCTTTGCCTAAGCCTGTGGCTTTCCTAAATGTAAGAGGCATCATCAGGAGTTCAAGATCAGACGGAAGATCAGCAGAAAATGTTTCTATCAATAACATGACTACCTCTGTAATGGAAGCTAGATGAGTTTGGACTTCCCTATGTGTATATTGCTTCTCTTAGCAAACATTGCAGGTTTTCATTATAGGATGTTTCTACTTCATTTTCCGGTATGTCTCAGTAAACTTGGATCAATATCAGGAATCAAGTAAAGGATTAACAAAGGAATCATCAATATATTGTTTTTGGGTAAACCTTGCCTGATTAAGCGACAGGGTCAAATGCAAGTGTATATTAATCACGCTGTTTTGTTGTCTCCTCTGATTTAATGGAAGTTTCAATTTCCACTAAAATAAATTAAGGCTTGATTAATACATGTGGGACTGTTATGTGTAAAGCAAAAGTCAGAAGTTAATGGTTCTTTGGCCTAATGGCATGAGAACTCCCTTATAAGTGGGAGATCGTAGGTTTGGTTTCATTTGTAATTTCAAACTGTTAGTGTGGAGTCTTTTAATTAAAAAAAAAAAAAAGAGTAGATGTTGGAAGGTAGACTACACAGGTGAAACTATAGGGACCAATAAGGTAACCACATTTTCATGGTTGAGGGTGAGATGGACAGATAGTTAAATGTGAAATTAATAAGAATTATGATAAATTTAATATTTTTAACTTCACATGGCAGCAAATATAGATATCAAGCAAAACAAAATTTTGAAATCCATAAGCTTTCGTGTCCCAAAAGGTTAAAGTTATGATCTTCATGCGAGACTCCTCTATTTCTCTTCCCACTTATTATCACTAGCACAATTACACCAAAACTAAACGCATCAGATTTTGTTGAGAATAGCCCATCAATCATGTACTATGGCGACACATAGCCACTGCATATAATATATACCAACAAATTCAGAAGAAGCAAATATGAAGAAATCTAGGATCTTGTTAGGCACAGGTTCATAGAATACATCATTTCCTCAGCATGGATGCAGCATCCGAGAAGCCTCACCAACAGCTATTTCTGTTCCATCTTCACAAAGGTTGCATACTTGCATACCATCCTCATTTTGAGGTTTCACAGGTTTAAACTATTGATCATTCTGGGGCTTCATTACATGGTTGAATATTCACCTTCTCCAATTATGTTACTAGTTGAAAAGTTATTGGTTGCGGAAGTAACTGTGTCCATGTCAAATAGGATAGTTCCAGGTCTTCATTCTGGCACTCAAAAATTGCACCTGAATCTTTTTCTGAATTACCTCTCTTCTCTCCTGCAAAGCAGTCAAGGTAGAAGTGAAGTCAAAACAGAAAAGAAGAAAAAAAGAATAAAATGACAAAGCAGAAAAATTGTCAGCCTTTCTTATCTTCTATGCCCTCTTATACCCCTCTCTGGGAAAAAATGAAAATGAGGCAGGATACAAAAGAAAACAAAGCTAAACTTATTTTTGTGCCATAGATAGTTCACAGTGCTTGACACATTCTTGAAGTGAAGATCTCATGTTTTCCTACAAAAGATTTGCCACCTGTATGCAGGGATCATGTTTGGCAACGCATACATTATCCTGCCTATGGAATCACGTATTTTGGTCACTTAACTCGTAAGAAAAAGACTTAATGGCTTCCTGGGGCTTCTTCCATCTATAGAGCAAGACTCCTATATACAAAATAGAACTGATGACTATAGCTGCTTTCTTCCGAATGCTTAGTGTATGTTTCCACTTCTTTTCTTCAACAGCATCTAGAATGCAAACAAGAATTCTGCAGGTCTATACCTCGCCCTTTTTGCTCTACACACAAACATGATACAAATCAAAATCGAAATGCATTAGTAGTATTTTCTGTAGTGTGGTATTAATTTGTGCACTGATCCAATGAATTAAGGCTCGATTTATACACTTGGGATTGTTATGATTAAAGCAAAAGTGGGAAGATAGGCCAGACTTGTTCTTGGTGGTACTATTGTTGACTAGGGAGAAACTGTTGGTAAGGCCCGAGGATCCTGGATTTTACGCCCTGTCATTACATGTGTTCAGCTATATTTTCCACCCTATAACCCTTTGTGCGATGCAGGGGATGGGGATAAACTGGTTTGGTTAGTTAACAGAATTAACAGGAAAAAAAAAAAAAAAGATTGCAAAATGGGAAACCAAAACGCGCATGAAGGATTCTCTAGTCTACAGTCTACACTCGTGGGCGGCTGCTCCCTAGTCAAGATGACTTGTTAGCCATGTTCACTGCATTTGTCTGGTTGCTGCAGCAATGGCCTCAAGTTAATAATTAATATCCATCTTCTTAGCGATGACAAAAATGGTTTGTTTATAATCTGATTTTTATAAAAGTAAAATAAGAAAAAAATCAGATTGTAAATGTGATTTGTGTTTGGATTGGGGGTGGGAGAAGTGACTTTTTTTCTATGTGGGCTGTTTGGATTAGTGGTGGCAGAAATGACATTTTTTAGCTGGCAAAAAATATTCAATATTATTTTAAATCTTTAGATTTTTAAATATTAATAAAAAAATTATGATGGAGATTAATTGGGCGACTCATAATTAAGTTTTATTATTTAATTTTTTATTTTCTGGATATTTTTACAAACCTCAAAATTTTGGATATTATTTTATCCTTTTTTATAAAAGCAAGTGGTGTTTTTTTTTTTGTTTTTTGCTTCTCTTCTCTCTCTACTGCCATGCCGTGACTTTTTATTGAGAAGCAGCATTGGTCTGCTTTGCTTATATTGCGCGTTCTGACTTAAAAGTAAGATTGCACTAGCGCCTTGCCAAATTTGCATTTTTCTTCTACCGTGCGTTTACATCTCCTATCGTATGTTTTGATTGTTTTCTTTGCACACCGTTATGCCAAACAGCTCTTAATGTCTGTTTGGATTCACGTCCAAAAAACTTATTCATAAAAGTAGAAATAAAATTTCTCCCATATACTTATCTTATAAATCACAAATTACATTAAAAAAGTACCTTTTACTACTAATCCAAACAATAACTACTAGTAGCTAGGTTGACCAAGGTAAACCAGAACGTGGATATTCATTATGTATATTTTGGAATTGCTTATATTTTTAAAATCCGCTTGGAAAGCACTGTAAAATTCAGTTATTTGCTGCACTGCAGGAAATTCACGAAGCTGCGGGAAATGAAGGTGGAATAAAGCGTATTTCGGTTGAAGCTGTCACAAACAGCAACAAATCTTACGTTGAAAGCAATTTTCACTGATATCCACATCCTTTAACCCATTACCCTTCAACCATCGCAGCCAGATCTTTGTCTTGCTTCCATGATCTTTTTCTGGGTGGCAAAAGCTATAGATTGGTTCATTGAAAGGTGATGAAGAATTTTACCGTACTGCCTATATGCATTGTTTTACTCTTCATAAGACCCTCCACTTCATTAGACAGTATCACTCAAAGCGGGCCTTTAAGAGATGGTGAGACCTTAGTTTCAAGTGGAGGAGTATTTGAGATGGGGTTTTTCAGTCCTGGAAAATCGAATAACCGCTACTTGGGTATATGGTACATGCATATTTCTCCTTTGACGGTGGTATGGGTGGCCAATAGAGAAGCTCCAATTAGTGATGGCTCAGGAATTTTAGTAATAAACGATCAAGGAATTCTTGCCCTGGTTGATAGCACAAATAGGACTGTTTGGTCGTCTAACAGTTCTATAATAGCAGAGAAGCCAATTGTACAGCTCTTGGACACAGGAAATCTTATTATTAGTGACCAAAAATACAGTAATAAGGACCACCTCATATGGCAGAGTTTTGATCATCCCTGTGATACCTTATTGCCAGGAATGAAGCTTGGATTTAACCTAGTCACTGGTCTGAATAGGTTCCTATCTTCTTGGAGAAGTCCAGATGATCCTGGTCAAGGGGAACATGTACTGAAATTAGAGCCTCGAGTATCCACAATCATTTCAATTGAGGAGAAATGTCATACATTTCAGAGCAGGATCGTGGAATGGCCTTGATTTTACTGGATATCCAGTTCAAAAGCTAAATCCAGTGTACAAGGCTAAGTTTGTTTTCAATGGTAAAGAGACATATTTGAGTATGAACTCGTGAATAGTTCAGTTTACTCCAGAATTATAACGCCTCCTTCAGGCATTGGGAAGCGTTTAGTTTGGAGCAATCAAAGAGGCATATGGGAGATTATCTCCGCTAACTTGGCAGATCAATGTGACAATTATGGCTTGTGTGGGGCATACTCCATCTGCGATTTTAGCAGCTCCAGGGTATGTGATTGCTTGAAAGGATTTGTACCCAGAAATGTGGAACAGTGGAATACATCAGATTGGTCTGGTGGGTGTGTTCGAAGGGCTCTATTGGATTGTAATAGTATAGATAGCTTCCGGAAGTATAGAGGTGTGAAATTGCCAGACACATCATCTTCCCAGTTTAATAAGACCATGAGCATTGAGGAATGTAGGCAATCATGTCTGAGAAATTGTTCTTGTACGGCTTATGCAAATTTGGATATCCGTGATGGAGGAAGTGGCTGCTTACTTTGGTTCAAAGATCTGATTGACATGAAGCAATTACCTAAAGGAGGATAAGACATTTTTATTCGTGTCCCTGCTTCAGAGCTAGGTGAACTCTTCCTTGTTTACATTTTTTTTTTCTTGTGTGTTTTCTTCCTATATGATGGAAATCACTCCCAGAATTGATATTAAGTCACGGATAATAATCCAGAGAGTGTAGGTCTAACGGATTAACCTCCAAACAGTGACGAAATTAGAAAGAAATAATCGAAGTAACACAGCAACCTAGAACCCTCCCTAAACCTCACTCTTCACTATATACAACTGACAGCCATCTCTCTCTTAGTCATACACCTCACACACTTCATGTGACTTACTTTTGGCCCATTACATAAGAGCCCGCTAGCCATAGGTCAAACTATCTCTTTACCCCTTTATGACTCCTACTTGTTTGATCATTGATTCAGAGTGATCCCCACCCCCCAAATGAAAAGAAGGGGGTAATAGAGAGAGAATTTCCATGATGATATTGACAGCCCTTTAAGTTCTGCTATGTGAAGTGTCATCCACAAGAAACAACAACAATAGTTAAAACAAAATATGAGGGTTAAAAAGCTTTTGGTATTTGATCGTATGCAAAAAAGAAAAAAGAAAAAAGAAAAAAGGTGTTTGTTCATCTATTTTTAGTACATTTCCATCCGCTGTCAAATTGGTCTGAAGCATCAAGTGATAACTATAGTTTGATTTAATTAGATCTTGTTTTCTCAACTGTAGCATCAATTGAAACATTGTGATCAAACTGGTCACTAATGATACTCTCCATTTGGCAGACTTTTTTGAGGATAAACGCTATTGGAACATCAATAAGAGAAAGCTCATAGGAATCGTAGTTGGTTCTGTTACAATAAACATGAGCATGATACTTTTAATTTTTGGATTGATTAGATGTGTAAGGAAAAGGAAACTCAAAAAGTCAGGTGAGTTTCAACATCTTCTGAGATCTGAGACAAGCACCCAGAAAACACAAAAAAGGAGATATGTTTTGTTATTGCACTCAAGTTTTGGAATTTGTCATTTCACGCCATTGCAGGGAAGACAAAAATATATTATAGGAATTCTTATTACAACAACTTAAGAGTGGAGGACACAGATCTATAAATATTTGATTTTTCAGTGATAGCTAAAGCCACTAATAATTTTTCAAGCACCAATAAGTTGGGAGAAGGTGGTTTCGGACCAGTCTACAAGGTATATAACATTATTTTTTCTTTTGTTTTTTTAACCAAAAGGTAATATAACATTGTTCAAATAAGTATATTTCAATTTTCTACATGGTGATTTGAAGGGTACTTTGAGACATGGACAAGAATTAGCTGTGAAAAGGCTATCTGAGAATTTTGTTCAAGGTTTGGAAGAGTTTAAAAACGAAGTTTTGTTGATAGCCAAACTTCAACTTCGTGACCTTGTGAAGTTTCTTGGTTGCTACATTGAAAGAGAAGAAAAATTGTTGATCTATGAATACATACCACACAAAAGTTTGCACTACTTTATTTTTGGTATGATCCTTTACAAGTTACACTTCAATATCTTTGGCAATGCTCTGTTTTCTTATCGTTTGTTTTTTAACACTAGGACTGCAAGAGGTATGCTAAACATGTCTCTGTAATTCAATAGATGAAACTAGAAGCAAGTCATTGGATTGGACAAAGCGTTTTCACATTATTAACGGCATTGCTCATGGACTTGTCTACCTTCATCAAGATTTTAGATTGAGAGTTATTCATAGAGATTTGAAAACCAGCAATATCTTATTAGATACAAATTTAAACCCAAAAATATCAGACTTTGGCTTGGCTCGTACATTATGGGGAGATCAAATTGAGGCCAAAACAAACAGGATAGCTAGAACATAGTAAGCCTTCCTTTTCATGATTCATAGTCTTTTGTTACTGTATTTACATAAAACTTATTTCAATTCACACATTATCACACATTATTTTTATAGTGGTTCCATGCCTCCTAAATATGTTATGCACAGAGATTTCTCGATAAAATCAGATGTTTTTAGCTTTGGAGTAATATTATTAGAGCTAATCAGTGGAAAGAACAATAGAGAATTTTCAGATTTAGAAAACTTCTTGAATCTTCTTGGATATGGAAGTATAATAATTCAACTTCCTACCTGTCTCGTTAAATCAGAATATGGCTTTTAGCTTAGTAATATGATTCTCACTCTTTCAGGCATGGAGACTATGGAGAGAGGGAATGGCGTTGGAATTAATGGATCAAGCATTAGGAGAAAGATTCAATCCATCTGAAGTCATACAATGCATACAAGTGGGCCTGTTATGTGTACAACAAAGACCAGAAGATAGACCAGATATTTCATCTGTCGTTTTAATGCTGAACCGAGAGAAATCATTGCCCGACCCACATGTTCCAGCTTTCTACATTGAAAGGAAATACCTGAAGCTGATTCTTCCTCGGAAAAACGCAAACCCTCCTCACCAAATGAAATGTCCCTTTCAATATTCGAGGCAAGATAGTATATACAATGGCTTTACTCTTCAGAGTGGGATTCATTGATTACTCTAATTTAAAGAATATTCAGATAGTATAAGATAAAGGCAATGTAAAGGAAAAAACACTGATGATGGCTTGTACTAAGAAACATTCTTTGCCACAAACATCAGAGAATCAGCCTATATTTAACAACATATGCTTTACAACTGCTACATGGAATGCCATCTACCGAGGATCGATTTGACTTATTGTGACATTATTTGTTGAAGATGATTTGTAGACGCTTGACAATGAACTGTCACCTACTAAATCTCTCTCAGTAAAAAACCCAGGGGCATCTTAGGTTGAGTTAACGAGGATTCACCATTCAGCATCATAACTACGGACAACATGCTTGGTCTTTCTTCTGGACTTCTTTGCACACATAGCAGACCCACATGAATTGATCTTAGCAATTCACACATATCTGTTGATTCCAATATCGATGCATCAACTATTTCAAGGTATCTTCCTTGTCCGAATAATCTCCATGCCTGCGTATAAATTCAACCCTTCAATTAAAACTAGATGTATACCAAGGAAGACAAAATTTTGAAATCCATAAGATTACATGTCCCAAAAGATTAAAGTTATGATCTTCATGTGAGAATCCTTTATTTCTCTTCCCACTTATTATCTCTAGCACAATCACGCCAAAACTAAATACATCAGATTTTGTTGAGAATAGTCCATCAATCGTGTACTCCGGTGACACATAGCCACTGCATATAATATATGCCAGCAAATTCAGAAGAAGCAAAGATATATATATCATAATCATAGGTCACAATTGATACATCACTTACTACGTTCCAGCCACATGCTTTGTCTTTGCTTCATTTTCCTCTCATCCAAAGTTTCTGGTCTGTCCAAAGTCTGAAATTTTTGGATTCAATTCAGCATCTAACAGAACATTTCTAGCCTTTAGATCTCTATGAACAATTCTATGCCTTGAGTCTTGATGAAGATAGAGAAGACCTCGATCAATCCCTTGATTATGTGAATACGCTTAGACCAATCTAGTTGCTTGCGCCTTTCTTTATCTGTTGAAACTATGGTGTCTCCGTCCCTGAGGGGCTGATCTGTGTTCACAGTGTCTCTGGCAGAGGAGATTGCCGTATCATGCAGCAAAGAGAAACACAGTAGAAGGAGGATGAAGTCTTCCATTCATTTGGCTATTCAAGCAAAACAGGTTGAATATACACTTTATCAACAAAATTAAACATGAAGACCCAACAACCAATTAATTAATAGTCCAAACTCCAAAGAACCTTAACTATTATAATATATTCGGCCTAAAACTTGACGACCACAGGCATTTTCAAGCAGATATACCTCTGTCATATAATCAATCAGTGGAAGTTAATTTGGTTAGTTGGAACTGAATTTATATCTCACAAGCACTGGGTTAAATCCCACATAATGATGTCTTTTGTGGGTATTGTAAGTGCAGTTTTTGAGTTATAAGAGCTGTATTAATTTGATGAGCATTTGGATTCCAACTGTCCTAAATTTTTGCCTCATTTAGGGGGAAGACGCAAATAGTCAAGTCATTTTTTTTATGACTCAGATGCGAATATTGTTGGATTAAATTGGAGAATAAATATTATCTTCAGTTTTAAATATAAAATATAGTTGATTTTTTTTAAAGATTAAGGAAGTTAAATAAAGGGTTAAGGTGCTAAAATGACCATAAACTTTTGTGAAAAGTGCAACTATAACCATAAACTATTTTTTGGAGCAAAAGTAACCATAAATATTATAAAAAAGGGTAAAAGTAACCATGACGTTAACGGACGTTAATGTCCGTTAAGATGAACTTTTCAGTAAAATGTTAAGGTGCTAAAATAACCATTAACTAATACCAAAAGTGCAAAAGTAACCATAAACTTTTTCTTAATTGCAAAAATAACTTGTTGAACATTAATTCATAATTTTTTTTTTTTTTTTGCTTTTGTGTTATGAGTGTTTTATCAATTTAGAGATTAAAATGACAAAACTTATGAATTAATATTCAAGAAGTCGACTTTTTAAATTTTGGCAAGAATAACGAAACGCAAGAAAATTATCACCTAACTCCAAAAGATAAAATTCATGGTAATTAAACCTGGACCTGTCTGTCAGTGAACCGGCTGGGGTACTGGGTTAAGAGTCAGTGAGTTAGACCGGAGCTAAACTGGGACAAAACCGATGAGAAGTAGAAAATTTTAGGTTTATAGTATGAAATTTTAAAGGAAAAATAAAAAAAAAATTTAAAAAAAAAATTAAAAACTTGACTCGGATCTACTGACCGGCTGGCCGGTTTCCGGTCTGGTTTAGGTCAGATAACCATGATAAAATCCCTAACATTAATTATAAAATAGGTGACTTTTTGAACATTAATTTATAAGTTTTTTTTTTTTACTTTTGTCATTTTAATCTCCAAATTGATAAAACACTCATAACACAAAAGTAAAAAAATAAAAATTATGAATTACTGTTCAACAAGTTATTTTTGCAATTAAGAAAAAGTTTAGGGTTACTTTTGCACTTTTAGTATTAGTTAATGGTTATTTTAGCACCTTAACATTTTGCTGAAAGTTCATCTTAACGGACGTTAACGTCCGTTAACGTCGTGGTTACTTTTGCCCTCTTTTATAATGTTTATGGTTATTTTTGCTCCAAAAAATAGTTTATGGTTAAAGTTGCACTTTTTACAAAAGTTTATGGTCATTTTAGCACCTTAACCCTTAAATAAATTGTTTTAAAGTATTTATATCTATCATTTTTTTTTTCAAACTAATCTATATGATTTATAAACTAATATATAATCCAATAATACACGATAGAGCTTGTCGTTAAACCTACCAAAAATACTAAGCTTACTATAGTATAGTGATAACTAGCCTAGGTCATTCTTCTCTAAGGAGCCTAATGATGCTAAAGTTCCTAGCAAATCTAATGAGCCACAATTTAAGAAAACTATTACAGCAAAGAGGTAACATTCGTGAGATCTAATCGCTGAATTAAAGTCCTAAACTATTTTATCTATAATTTTCTGGTTTAGATGAGATGAAGAAACCTTCCCTAGAACAATGACTCTGCCATCATAGCTAAACAGGATATGGAGCAAATTCATATTCGTATCCAAGAATGCAACAAATCAGACGCAATATGACAGAAAATTCCAAAGATATAATCAAACGATTCATACCATGAGTTTATCAATCTAATCACCATCAAATATCAAACAGATATTCGAGAGTAATCAAACCTACACGAAATTAAAGAATACAACGTTTATCATAGTCACAATCGAATCTGTCTATATTTCATAAACGTAAATATAAAACTCCTCTTATCAACCTCCAAAGCTAATATACAAACGCATACACTAGCTAAGTACACAGAAGAAGAAGCTCCCAACGAACTCTGTAGCTCCGGCATAGATCAAAGCTCCAGGGAAAAATTGAATCAGCCACGCATGGTTAAAGAATCAGCTCCACTAAGCTTCATTCCAGCTGGTGCCATGATGAAGATTATGGAATCTGAGATGGATGTGGTGATGATGGAAGTTAGAAAGCAAGAGGATGAAGATGAGAGAATTGGGAGTGAGAAGGAGAGTGGAAGTGATCGGAAATGGACCGATTGTTCCCCTGGATGAATAGTCAAGCCTTTTTAGTTGATTTCCCGTGAATTTGGATTTGGAAGATGAAATCTAAATGCTGGAGAAAACCACAGGCGAACATCAGAAACTTTCTGCATTTTTTTGCTTTGGTCCCTTTTTCTGCGGCCTGCAAAATTTTTGGACTTTATAGTTTAGTCCCTCTTCCTATTTTCAGCTCTTTAACTTCAATTACTCTCAAGTTTCCTACAAAACAATTCATATCAATGTAATACCATTTGTTCCACAAATCAAACACTTAAGAGAAATTATAAAATGTGTCAATTAAGCTCTTCTAAGCATTAATTCCACATAATCATCATTAATCACAATTAATCATCATAAATACATTTCAAGTATGGTATTCTTAATAAAATCTCTCAAAAAGCTATGGAAATATATAGTAAAATTAGTACTTATCAATACACCACATATATTATGATTAAGTTATTTATTTAACTTCTTTAATCTTTTTAAAAAAGTCAATTATATCTTATATTAAAGATAAAAAGAGAATAGTAAAATCTTGCTTCTCAATATGTAAATAAAACAGCATATAAAGACCATTTTTTTTATGGAAATAGTGATGAGTGTGAGCTACTCATCATATACATGAACCAGTCAACTTGAAATCAGATGGTCTAAATTTATTGATTTAATGTATTTTTATTTCGTTGACGACAAGGTCAACAGAGGAGGCTGGCAGTGGGAGGTTTTCGAGGCATGAACATCAAAACAAGTTTCTCTTTCATTGAACTACTATTGTTCGGCTTTCACGCGCTGATCAGCAAAAGCTGGCGATGCCTTGGCATGTTGGGGAATAGTCTTTACGGGATTGGCAGTGGTCCTCTGTTATTACCGTTCTCTTTTTAATCATTACTCATCTTAATTTTTAGATTGAAATCTGAATGGTTCAAATTTAGTGTTTAATTAAGGTTTATAAAAAATATTTAAAAATATCAAATTATTAAAAAATAATTAAATAAATTCAAAAATACTAAATTTTAGTTATGAGAATTTAAACAGGTAATAAAAAATATTTAAAAATAACATTTTTATTACACATTAAATCTGAACCACTTAGATTTCAATCTAAAGACTGAGATGAGTAGTAGAGGGAAAGAGGATGAGAAGAGAATGATAAGAGAAGAGGGTCGTAGCCAATCATAGCCTTTACAGGTTATGATTACTTTCATGAAAGAAGTTTTGTCCCAACTTATAAAAAAGAACTTCTAAAACTACGGTTTTATAAGTTAAATCACTATCCATATTAATGCATGGCTTTCTTTGTACTATAACAAGTACTAATATATATTCTTTTTTTATCCTATTTATAAACAACTTTCTCTCTCATTGGGTGTTTTTATAAGCAACTTTTACTTTGTGTATGAAATATAAGCTTCTTTTTTCTATTTTACCCTTATTAAATACATAATCTATAATTAATTATCACACACACAAAGAGTTATATTTAGGGGCGGAGATGTGTTCTAACTCACTAGGTGAATGAAGTCGACAAAGTATTGATAAATGTATATTTTACTATCTCTCATACTTTTTATATATTTTCTCTCCTAAACTCTTTTCATAAATAGGGATGTATATGAAAAAAATATGGTATTTTTGACACACTTATTACTTTTAACTACATGTTCATTTTGTTTAATCAAGGGAAAAGTTACTTATAAATAGGGCCGGAGGGAGTATATATATAATATATATTCTCTCTTGTTCTTAATATAAGACTCAATTGATTATTTTTGAAGACGTTAAGGAAATTAAATAAGTTAATTAATCATAATATATATTCTATATAATTTGATTATATATCAGTTTATAAATCGGATAAATTAGTTTGGTATAAAAAAGATAGATATAAATACTCTAAAATAATTTTTTTGTTTTATTAATCTTTAAAAAAAATCAACTATGTCTTATAATAAAGATTAGAGGTAGTATATACGTTTGGACTTGATTTTTCTATTAAGTAAAGTGCTTAACAAGGAGTATTAATCAGCCAAACAACAACCACCTTCAGACCTTCTTCCCTCCCTCTTCCTCTCCCACTCTAACTTCAACAAAAACCAGGATTGATTAGCGCTTCATGCTAAGCACTTTGCTTAATAGGATTCTTCTGGGTTAGGCATGTCTTTTGTTTATTGGAAGTAGTCACCTGTCTTTGGGAGGCAAGAGGTCATAATTCAAATTCATTTTGACTATTTGTCATGCGATATTTAAATTCAACCCACTTTATTTTAATTATATTTTTTAGAGTAGTTGCCTTGCTAAGGAGGAATACTGAATTGAGGAGAGCAAATCCCACTTTGGAAAACAAGGGGAGTGATAAATATTAAAGAGGCGATATTTTGTTTTGGCAAATATGAAATTAAATTTACCTAATTGCAATTATAAGTTCATTTGAAGCCACCAAAGGTTGCAAAATTGAGACTTGAAGGTATAATTAAAAAAGTGAGTTTGGGGGTTGAAACAAAATAACAAAATTAAAGAGATGTATTTTTCGGTGGCTCTCCAAATACTGTGTTTCAGCTAGATCGTTATTCGATTCAATATAAAAATATCTATTTTATTTTAATATAGAAATAAAAATTCTATATTCTGTTTAAGATTTTTTGGTCCAAAATAATAGTATTAAATCAACTATTCCGATTTTTGTTAAACACAATGTGAGGGAAGTTAAATACAAACGTTTATGGGTTACATCCTCTTCCCTCTCTTCTCTTTTTTTAAGCATAAGGTCAACATTTGAATTATTTGGATTTAATTTTTTATAAAATTATTATTAAAATATTAAATTATAAAAAAATAACTAATTAACTATAAATTGCTAAATTTTAATATGAATAATTCAATACTAAAATAAATAAATTAAAAATAATTTTTTTATATAAAACTAAATTCCAAACATTCAAATACTAATATTATAGTTAAAAAAAGAAAATGAGAGAAGAGAATAGGAAAGGAAGAGGAGTGGTTCCGAACCCATCTATCTATATAGAGGTACTAGATGAATCATTGTCATGTAAAACACTCCAATGTGGCAAACTGTTCCTTTTTTGGATGCCACGTTGACTGCCACATCATCTTTTTCTGTATCAATGGCCATAAACACTGGAGGCAAAGAGGTGAAGAAAAAATTTAAGTGTTGAAAAGATTCATAAGAAAATTAAGGCAACGGTGGGGCAAAAAAGGATGATAATTAAGAAGTCATTCGTAGGTTTACAGGATGAAACATTTGTTTGGAGGCGTGTCTACTTATATTTATTATCACTCTAATTTTATTTATAAATTCTTTTTTACTAAAAATTTTGATCCTATTTAGAAGCTCATTTTCAAGGTAGTAAATACATTTTATACTTTTTTATCCCTATTAATTGTTATATAAACAACAGAAATTTATTGATGTTAACTTTTAAAACCAATCATAGATAGGAGCGAAATTAGAAATTTAGTCCGTAGTTAATAAGTTAACTAACTCTCTTTGATATGTGAGAATTAGTTAAAAGGAACTTATAAATAGTACCAAAGTGTATGTTTCTAAACTGCAGACTTGGTCGCATGCACGTGTTCATCTACTTTCAAACGAAGCAAAGACGACTCTCGTTGAAAAGTAATGAACGCCTCAAGGTCATGCTGAAGTTCTGAGCTGGAGACGATATAAGCATCAATAATATTCAACCATAATATAGTACTCCTATTACATGAAACTCCTTTTCAACACTAATTTCCGGTCTCCGTCTACCTTGCCTTAACCAGACGCATTCATTTTAGTCTTGTCCTACGAATGAAAGGCCGCTAAATCGGGTTTCGTAATTCTTCTTATTATTATTATTTTGATTTTTGCCTGCTTTTAAGTGCATCCATACTAAGTTCAAATACCAGAAAAATAAACGGACAGCTTGGAAAGGCCTCCTGTGTAATTTTTTTCCCCTTATACTAAGGGTCGTATCTCCATACTTGACTCATGAGCTGCTTTCACAAGCGTATCTAGCTAGCTAGTTACCGATGTACACCTCCAATCACAAAGCTTGCGTTATTATTTTAGTAGATCGAATGCACGGCTTTAAGTCAATTTCTGTTCTCATTTTGAAGCTGGGAGGACATAAATCATTGAAAAGCAGAAGCATGTGCATGTTTGAGAGTAATATTCTTGACATACCTAATTTGTACAATGTGAGTATGTTGGCGAAACCTGCAAAGAACAGTAAAATATCCAGTTCAAGTCGCGTTTAAAGACACCATTTTTAAGAAATATTTCACAACCTCTCAATAAATAGGAAGTAGTGTTCTTTAGGATTAAGCGAACTCTTCCGATAAGGATATATGAGACAGAACAAAGAAAAATAAAAGAACTCAGTAAGAGACAATTGAGAATTCTTATTCACTCATTCTTAAAATGAAGTTACGGTGAAGAGTTTTTATAGATAATTAAATGGTGAATTGAAGTGGTCTAACAACCATGTATTAAAATCAAACCATCAACACACTTTCGACATCAGTCTTAATTTTGCAACCACTGTGGCCTCCGAAGTAGTTGTTCTGTGTCCTTAAAGTCCATTCAAATTCCAGGTTCAAATCACAACTTAGAATACTCATCAAATTTCTCGCATTTGGATCCCCACAAATCTCTTCAACAATCGATCAATACCCACCCATCGAGTCATAAGAAAAACGATGGAAAACTTGAGAAAGCTTTCTATGTATTTTTTGTTACTATGCTTCACAAGCATGTCGTCCACGCTGGATATGATAACCCCAAGCCAACCCCTGCGTGATGGCCACAATGAAACTCTGATTTCAGAAGGAGGAATCTTCGAAGCTGGATTCTTCAACCCCGTAAATTCAAAGAGGCGTTACGTGGGAGTTTGGTACAAGAATACTCCCGAAAAAACGGTCGTATGGGTGGCCAACAGAGAAAAACCACTCCACGATGCCTCAGGAGTTTTGCAGATAGACAGTGATAAAGGAATTCTTAGAATCTTGGACAGCAAAGGGATCGAAACTTGGTCCTCCAATAATGCATCAAAACAACTAGCAGATAACCCAGTTTTGCAGCTGTTGGATTCAGGAAACCTAGTTCTGAGACATGCAAAGAACATGAGAAGCATATTATGGCAGAGCTTTGATTATCCAGGCGACACTTTCCTTCCAGGAATGAAAATCAGAAGCAACATAACGACAGGTCAGTATATAGGTCTAACTTCCTGGAAAACCCTGCAAGATCCTACCCCTGGTGAGTTTTCTATGCACATAGATCCTAAAGGCCTTCCTCAGCTAGTTGTCACAAGGGAAAACAAAATAATATATAGAGCAGGACCGTGGAATGGGCTTGGTTTTACAGGTACCCCAGAACTGAGAGACATCAAATTCATGAAATTACTTTATGAGTTGAGTGAAGATGAAGTCTTTTATGAATATGCTATCCTAAATAATTCCACACTAATGAGAAGCAGACTACTACCAGAAGGCTATCCACTACGTTTTGCATGGTCTTCTCAGACAAATAGTTGGCAAATTATCCCGCCCAGGCCGTCCAACCAGTGTGGAAATTACGCTTTCTGTGGTCCAAATACTAACTGCAACACTGGTGGGACTTGCAAGTGCTTGACAGGATTCAAAGCAAATTCGTCTGGTCGGTGTTCGCGAACAACTCAACTTGAATGTAGAGAGGGGGATAGGTTTGAAAAGTATGAGCGAATGAAATTACCAGACACGTCTACTTCAAGGTACAATAAGACCATGAGCTTAGGGGAATGTGAAGAACTGTGCCTGAGAAACTGCAGTTGCACGGCATATTCTAATTTGAATATTAGTGACGGAGGAAGTGGCTGCTTGCATTGGTTTGATAACATTGTCGACTTGAGAGAGCTCGCAGAGGGAGGGCAAGAGTTTTATATACGAGTATATGCTGCTTCGGGCCCAGGTATGTGAGTATAATTCATATAATATAATGATATATGGCTTTCTCGTGTGTGGATTATATTCTGAGGATCTTAGACCTGACAGTTAAAAATGGCATGGACAAGAGGAAGCTTGCAGGAATTGTGATCGGCTGCGCTTTAGTAATCATGAGCATGGTAATAATCGGATTCACTATTAAGAAGAAGCTCATGCATCCAGGTGATAAATTCATGACAAATAGTTTTTTGACGACTAGATATTTGCAATCTTTATGATCTCAAGTTTTTAGGGGGAAAACTTGCATGCAATTTTTTCTAGCGTTCATTTTTCAATTAAAATAAGGCAAGCATATAAGTTTAATTACTCGACAGGTGAACGAAATTTTGTGGATAAGTATGAGGTTTTTTTTCCACTTTAGCATCATTGATTGAATGTTTGAAAAAAAATATAAATGTTTAAATATTCTACAATTTTATTAAAAATCTTGATAGCAAAGGTACAAAGAAGCGAATCCAAGTCTAAACCTTTTTAACATGTATAGATTTTCCTTTAGATTTGGAAGAACTTCTTATGTGTAAACAATCAATTATATAAAGAACACACCCTACACCTTTTCAGGGAACGCAATTTATTGGAAGGACAAGAGTGACAAAGAAGACGTTGATTTACCAATATTTGAATTTTCAACCATTTCCAATGCCACAGATCAATTCTCAGAGATGAATAAATTGGGACAAGGTGGTTTTGGACCAGTGTACAAGGTAACAATTGTTAACCAAGGTCTTTCTTTCTATAAATCACCAAAATTTTAACTTAAAACTGCTACACAGGGCATATTAGCAGATGGACAAGAAATTGCGGTAAAGAGGCTTTCTAAAACATCAAGACAAGGAATGGATGAGTTTAAAAATGAAGTCTTGTTGATTGCAAAACTCCAGCACCGCAATCTTGTAAAGCTTCTTGGTTGTTCTATTCAACAAGAAGAGAAGTTATTGATTTACGAATTCATGGCTAACGGAAGCTTGGACTACTTTATTTTTAGTATGAACTCTATAAAACCTATGGCTCTTGCATCAATAATTTTAACAAGTTTTATTTAGTAGTCTCCATGCATGCTAACTTGAAAACAAATTTTGTCAGATTCAACAAAAACTAAGCTACTAGATTGGGCTAAACGGTTCCATATTATTGATGGGATTGCTAGAGGTCTTCTTTATCTTCATCAAGACTCAAGATTGCGAATTATCCATAGAGATCTCAAAATCAGCAACATTCTTCTTGACATTGACATGAATCCAAAAATATCAGATTTTGGTTTAGCTAGGATTTTCGGAGGAGATCAAGCTGAGGCAAACACAAATAGAGTGATGGGAACATAGTATGTAATTAATTAATTAATTAAATTTTTTTTTATTTTTTTTCTTTGCAAACCCCTTTTAACAAATTCCCTTTTTATTTATTATGTTGCAGTGGCTATATGCCTCCAGAATATGCAATGCATGGATATTTTTCTGACAAATCGGATGTTTTTAGCTTTGGAGTAATGGTACTGGAGATAATTAGTGGGAGGAAAAATAGGGGATTTTGTGATCCCCATCATCGTCTTAACCTCCTGGGACATGTAGGTTTTATGATGAAGTTTATTTAATTATAACTAAAAGATGGGAATTTTTACACTCACTCATTTGTGGCTATTGTTTCATTGTCAGGCATGGAAACTGTGGATTGAAAAAAGACCACTGGACCTAATGGATGAACAACTGCAAGATTCAGTTACTTCTTCTGAACTGTTAAGATGTATTCAGGTGGGTCTATTATGTGTGCAACAAAGACCAGAGGACAGACCTAACATGTCGACTGTGGTTTTAATGCTGAATGGTGAAAAGTCACTTCCTAACCCAGGCGAGCCTGGGTTCTACATTGGAATGGATAATCAAACCTTAGCAGATTCTATTGTAAGAAGTAGCAGAGAATGTTCAATTAATGAAGCTTCCAACTCAACATTAGAGCCAAGATAGAACCCTAAACAAGCTAGAACCTCCCAATGTCCCAACTTCACATGTAATGTTTCAAAATAAATTTAATTCCCTTAGCTTAAGCTGAAGAAAATGAAGATTGCAAGTTTTGACTGCCTGTACTCAAGTTTGATGATATTATAGGGGTGGGTATATATGTGTGAGCAGTGTAGTGTCAGTTCTACCAAAAACTGATGAATAAATATGTGCAATTATATTTGACCAATCAAGCCACTTCTGGATCGACCACTTGTGGAAATAAATTAAACAGTAAAGCACCAGCTTGTTGGAGAGACAAATTGAAGGAGGTTAGGAAGCAACCTGTCAAGATCAACAGGGATAATGGCAGGTTAATCAATTTTAAGGCTTAATTATATAAGGCTGATACACATAATTAATCTCGAAGGGACGTTCATTGATGTTGAAATACTCTTATTTCACATGCAGAGAGGCTAGCAAAGGCTGTTGATAATAAATGTAATCAAGAGCCTAACATACGTCATTGCTCACAAATCCATGCATCAATTTCTTCATAGGACCAATGATAACACATACTTTTTTACTTCCCTTTTAACAGGCAGTATAAGTGTGCTCAGATTCAAAATATAATTGCAAAAAGGAATGAGCTAGTGGGGAAAATGACATGTTTGAATCACATTTTGATGAGATATATTCAGCCGTACGTACATTGATGGATAGGCCCAAACATAATTCAAAGGCAAAGTGGGCTTTATTTGTGGATTTGGAAGGAGATAGTTGAAACGTGGGGGAGACCAATAACACGTCAAAGAAATTAATTGTGAGTGCGAAGCTTAACCACTTTTGCCACCACCCATGCACACTGCTTCCATCAACACTGCGCGACATTCCTAATTAATCTCATCCATTAATCCGTCCTAATTAGGTTCATTTCATGTACATATGATATAAACATATCAATATCTAATATGTTTATTTCATTATTCATGACCATTTTAAAATACGGTTAATTGATAATGGTGTTTAAAATACGGTTTCAAAGAGGTACCTGCCATCACAAACTCATCGTATGCTTGAATTATTCATTCGAATGCACAGCATCAAATCAATTTCTGTTGGACTTTTTAGTATAAGGCAAAACCTACGTGGAAATATACAAACATCTTAGATTAGTTGGCAGTTTACATAACTTACTATTGGGTATCAATTTCAATACGTCTTTAAGAGAGGTAGTTCTGAATCATCTGTTTCCTTGAACACATGGCAGACAAGATATTAAATTTAAAATCAAGTCACCAATCAGTATTGATCATGCCATCAATATTGCCCCCAAAGTAGTTGCTTTGTCTCCTTTTCATCAAGTCCATTTTAATTCCAAGTTCGAATCACAACTTAGCAGACTCATCAAATTCTGGCTTTCGAATTTCCCCAAATATCTTCCAACAGTTTCAGTTCCCGCCATCCATAAGAATAATCAATGAAAAACTTCGAAATGCTTGCTCTGTATTTTCTGTTATTGTGCTTCACAAGAACGTCCTCCACATTGGACATGATAACCCCAAGCCAACCCCTGCGTGATGGTCACAATGAAACTCTGATTTCAAAGGGAGGAATATTCGAAGCTGGATTCTTCAACCCTGCAAATGCAAAGAGCCGTTATGTGGGAATTTGGTACAAAAATATTGCTGAGAAAACAGTCGTATGGGTGGCCAACAGAGAAAAACCACTCTATGATGCCTCAGGAGTTTTGCAGATAGATAGCGATAAAGGAATTCTAAGAATCTTGGATAGCAAAAGGATCGAAACTTGGTCATCAGATGCGTCAAAAAATGCAGAGAAACCAGTTGTTCAGCTGTTGGATTCAGGAAACCTCGTGGTGAGAAACGAAAAGAACTTGAGCAACATATTATGGCAGAGCTTTGATTATCCAGGCGATACTTTTCTCCCTGGAATGAAAATTAGAAGCAACATAAGGACAGGTCAGTATATAGGTCTAACTTCCTGGAAAACCCTGCAAGATCCTGCCCCTGGTGAGTTTTCTATGCACATAGATCCTAAAGGCCTTCCTCAGCTAGTTGTCACAAGGGAAAACAAAATAATATACAGAGCAGGACCGTGGAATGGGCTTGGCTTTACAGGTACCCCAGAACTGAAACATATCATATTCATGAAATTATTTTTTGAGCTGAGTGAAGATGGAGTCTTCTATGAATATGCTATCCAAAATAATTCAACACTAATGAGAAGCAGGCTGACGCCAGAAGGCTATCCAATACGTTTTACATGGTCTCCTCAGGCAAATAGATGGGATACGCTCTACCCAAGCCAGTTTGATCAGTGTGAAAGATATGCCTTGTGTGGTCCAAATACTAATTGCAACGGGAGTAACCCTGAGATGTGTGAATGCTTGACCGGGTACGCAAGAAGCACGTCCGGTGGGTGCATTCGAACAACTCAACTTGGATGTGGAAGGGGAGATAGCTTTCAAAAGTACAAAAGAATGAAGTTGCCAGACACGACTGCTTCCTGGTACGATAAGACCATGAACTTACAGGAATGTGAAAAGCTATGTTTGAGAAACTGCACTTGCACGGCATATTCTAATTTGAATATCACTGATCGAGGAAGTGGTTGCTTGCATTGGTTTGATAAAATTGTCGATATGAGAGAACTCTCAGAGGGAGGACAAGACTTTTATTTACGAGTATCAGTAGCTTCAGACCCAGGTATGTGTGTATCATTCATTTAATATTCTGTGTAATTAAGCTCTTGAGCATGCTTGTGCGTGGATATTATTCTGAAGATCTCGGATCTTGCAGTGGACAAGAAGAAGCTTGCAGGAATTGTGATCGGTTGTACTATATTTTTCATGAGCATAGTAGTACTTGGATTGACTATTTGGATTAAGAAGAACAAACTCATGCGTCCAGGTGAATTCCGAATGACTAGATTTAGAATTTTTATGATCTTTTTAAGTTTTTCATAATAACATCATAAGTGTATGATTTTGTGGATAAGGATATGATTTTAATAACACAGCATCACATGATTGAATATTTAAGTTAACATGTTCAAGTAGGATATAATCTTACTGAAAGTCTTGATATGGAAGAAATAAAAAAGTGAACCTAGGTCTATTCCTTTTTAATGTAGATGATTCTGCCTTTAGATTGGAACAAAATGCCTATATGTAAATAATCACCAACATAGAACTCACCTTTCACCGTTTCAGGCAAAGCATTTTCAAATATTTGGAAGGACAAGGGTGACAAGGATAACATTGATTTACCAATATTTGAATTTTCAAGCATTTTTAATGCCACAAATCAATTTTCTGAGAGTAACAAATTAGGGCAAGGTGGCTTCGGACCAGTCTACAAGGTAACGATTTTGTACTTAGGTTTTCATTTTCCTCACTAGACTTTTGAGTTTCAACTTTTCCAAAACTATTATACAGGGAATACTAGCTGATGGACAGGAGATTGCAGTAAAGAGGCTTTCCAAAACATCAGTACAAGGAATAGATGAGTTTAAAAATGAAGTCTTGTTGATTGCAAAACTCCAACATCGCAATCTTGTAAAGCTTCTTGGTTGTTCTATAGAACAAGAAGAAAAGCTGTTGATATATGAATTCATGCCCAATGGAAGCTTGGATTACTTTATTTTTGGTATGATCTCTATAAGTCTATGGCTCTTATTAAAATTTTCAAAATTTATTACTTTCTATGCTAACTAGAAAGTGAAATATGTCAGATCCAACACAAACTAAGTTATTGGATTGGACTAAGCGATTCCATATTATTGACGGTATTGCTCGAGGCCTTCTTTATCTTCATCAAGACTCAAGATTGCGAATCATCCATCGAGATCTCAAAACCAGCAACATTCTTCTAGACAATGATATGAATCCAAAAATATCAGACTTTGGCATGGCTAGAATTTTTGGAAGAGATCAAACTGAGGAAAATACAAACAGAGTGATGGGAACATAGTATGCATTTAATTAATTTGTTTTAGTTTCTTCTAGCAAACCCCTTTTAACTTCTCTCTATTTTTTTCAATTATGTTGTAGTGGTTATATGCCTCCAGAATATGCAATGCATGGATCTTTTTCAGCCAAATCTGATGTTTTTAGCTTTGGAGTAATTGTATTAGAGATAATCAGTGGAAAGAAGAATAGGGGATTTTGTGATCCACATCATCGTCTTAACCTCTAGGACATGTAGGATTCATGAATAACTTTCCTTAATTGCAGCTAAGATGGGAATTAAACTCATTTGTTTGTGGTTGTCCTTTTTTCCAGGCATGGAAACTATGGATTGAGGAAAGGCCAATAGAGCTAATGGATGAACAGCTACAAAATTCTGCTATCGCATCTGAATTGTTAAGATGTATTCAGGTGGGTCTGTTATGCGTTTAGCAAAGGCCAGAGGATAGGCCTAAAATGTCAACTGTGGTTCTGATGTTGAATGGTGAAAAGTTACTGCCTGACCCATGCCAACCTGGGTTCTATACTGAAAGGGATAATCCAGTCCTAGCAGATTCTGATACAAGAAGTACCGGAGAGTGTTCAATCAATGAAGTTTCCCACTCACTTTTGGAGGCAAGGTAGAATGCCAAGAGAAACCTGAAGATAAAGAGGGTTGCTTTCCAATGTCTCAAATTCACATATAGTTTCTTAAGTTCCATAAGCTGATGAAAATGGACATTTTAAGTTCTAATTACCTTCATTTATGTTAGGTTATTCATAGTTTAGGAGTGTGAGCAAGTGCACTAAATAGATGTTTTTAAGAGATCATTTCAATGAAATGCGTTAAAGGTATCATTTTCTTTGTGTTTTAGACTTTAAGTTGACCTTGGAAGAAGCAGGTTCTGGTTGCACCAAAAACTGATTGAATGCATACACAGCTTGAATTTTAACATGTCAAGATTAGTGCAAATTAAAAGAGGTCGGGAGTGCAGAGAACTTCATAACCAAATCTTAGTTCAGATTCTTCGTTTCTGAATTCAGCAAGCTGAAAAATTTGTTTATTTATGAATTCATACTACTGGGAACTTCATTGACTCCAATCAAGTAATGGTGGAAAGTGAACAAATTATTTGAACCCACAGTAGCTTAGAGCCTAAGCAAGAAATAGATGAATAGTACAGGGACGAATGAAGATGTGAAAGAGGGATAGCTCAGGCTGGCAATCGAAGGATTCCAGAATCTCCCTCAACCCAAATCCTTCTTTGATACTCTCTCCTACAGCCAGCCGTTTTGTACTTCTTTCTCTTTCCAAACTGTCTAGACTAGGCATCTTCAGCTGATGCCGCTCATCCACTTTTGTCCTTGCATTCCCCTGTCTTTAGATGTCTCTCACAAGGGCCTCGGCCGCGATCTTTCCAGTTCAAGGTTTCCTCATTCACCTTGATGATTAGCACAGATTAGGAGTCTAACTCATGCCCAATAGAAGTTTGTAAACTCCTACACGGATAGATGCTTCCAAATTATCGATGGGACTACTTAAGGGCTCCTATATCTTTATGAGGAAAAGAAATGGATAAGCACTTATTTTTAAGAAGTAACCCACTACATCCTGTTTGCAATGAATTAAACTCCAATGGGACACACCTAACCTTGGAGAAAACAGAATCATAGTTGAATCAAAGATAAACCGAAGCAACTATGAGTTAACATCCCTTATTCCTCTTATGATTTTATTTACAGGGTAATCAAGAAAATAACGACTGATAAAGTGTTTGAAGCAGAAATTATCAACCCCATGACTGTACTATTGAGAACTAATCAGATTAGTCAGAAATTTATACTGGTATAGGATAATGAAGACCTAATTCCAGTTGATGGTTCGCCAAATCGGAGAATTAACGACAATCAAGCAGCAAATGTGGAGAACCAATCAATGGAACCAAAAAAAAGGCGAAACAAGCACAGCATCTGATAGTTCCTACAACCAACTTGGAAGATCGTACGGGAATTATACTAACAGTTACAGGTTTCCCAATTAAATTGTCTCCCGATTATACTTGCTTGCTTAGGAAACGAAGGGCATTGGCAAATCAACTACATTGTAGCAAATATCAAAGAGTGTAGTGAAGATTTAAGGAGAGTAATTTACCATTGGCCTCAAACGATGAGGAGTTCGTTCCCAAGGATTCGGCTGCATGCATGACCCTTCAGAAAAGTTCAAGTGGTTTAGTCCGTAAGGATGATTACAGCAGAGGGCTCCAATGGAGTTCCCTAGGATTTGGTGAATACTTGCAGCATACTACATCACCCTGAATATAAAAGTTAGACAAGGGTTATTCAAGGATAATATTACAAATAAAAAAATCGGTGAAAAGCCTCAATATTGGATATATTTTTATATATAAAAAAGTATCATTATTCTGAAATTCAGCCCCTTCTCAATTCTAGCTAATAAACTTTTTAAAATTTAAACAGATAATTTTCACCAATTTTATCTATAAAAATCCAATGAATCATATTGTATTTCCTTCTCTCTCATGTTCTGACAAAAAATTATGATAATGGGTTACTTTGGATGAGTTTTGTGAGTTTTTTTTTTTTTTTTTTTATGAATGACCTTATTGCAATTTCCAATAATCGTGCTCCTAAACTTTAAAATTATAAAGTATTTTTTGCGAAGTTTCTTTGGATTTTTGAATTATACTAATTAAATTAATTAATAGTAAGATTTTTTACGAAAATATCTGGTGCTTATTCTCCGTGTCAATTATTATGTTAGTATTATGTTTGTCCAAATCAAAGAAGAAAAAAAGTACTGGTATTAGGTTTTCCTGCCAACTGTCAAATTGTCAAGTTGACAACTTCCTTCCCGCAAGCCCCAAGTTGTCTTTTTTTTTTTTTTTCTTTTTCAGTAGTGTGAAGTGAAACTTCCAATTTGCCGATCAAAAAGAAGTGAAACTTCCAATGATCCAACGTGCGTCTGGCACAATTACTCATGCACAATTTTATCCCTCATGACCAGATGACCTTCTGCGAAAGCCATGGGCAAGTTCCAGACTCAAAAAAGGACCTGGTAAATTAACTTCCTCCTTACCTGTAGCCTAGTTGTTTTCCGCGGTTCCTTCTTGGAAATCCCGATTCCTTTCCCTTTTCCCCTTTATATATTTCCTTCCTTACTCTTTGTCATGTATCTCTCACCTCTTTCTATCTTTCAACTTCTGAGTATCTCACTCTATTTTTCCAACTATGGCATCTCAAAACCCAGAAGTCAATTTCCAAGATTACTTGACTATTATGGCCAAAAAGCTGGGTGGAGATGGCTTGATAGATGAGTTGTGCAATGGGTTTAATCTATTAATGGATTCTGATAAAGGGGTCATCACGTTCGACAGCCTCAAGAGGAATTCCGCTTCGCTGGGGCTACAGGATTTGGCCGATGAGGATCTTCGCTCTATGTTGAGAGAAGGTGATTTTGACGGTGATGGCGCCCTGAATCAGTTAGAATTCTGCATTTTGATGTTCAGATTGAGTCCTGAGCTTATGGAGGGATCAAAATTATGGTTACAGGAAGTCCTTCAACAAGAAATCCAAGATAGTTTCTGATTTCCCCAATTTTTCTTCCATTTTAATTTGTCCATTTAGGGCAATCGTCCCGCATAGTTGTAAGGAAAAAGAAAGAATGAAATGGAACAAATTATTCATTTGATTTTGCCTTGATATCCTCCATTACTAAGCCAATTTACCAGCCAAACGCATTTATTTTCTTTGACCATTTCAACGATTGGCATTTGTTGATGCTTGCCGTTCAAGCCTTGCACACTTCTTTAGTTCTGTTAGGTCTGAAATGGCTGTGATTCCGTTCAGTTTAGTGGTAACTGGTAACTAAAAGGGTGGACTAAGTGAAAAAGTTTGTCTTCTAGGTGTCATTATTGTGCTTGACGGTTCATTAGGTACGCGTCGTTATTAGTAAAAGAAAACAAAGGACGTAGTGGACTTTGGTCAGTCATTCATGCTCTTTATTGACTTTGATATCCTCCGCTTGTGACTTATGGACCTTCCTCTAGCATAATGATATGTATGAAAGTATCATTCTGAGGAAGCAGCAGTATTCCATATTCCATAATACTATATTTTTCAAGATGTAAGTGCAGATTAGGTTGCTCCTGTTCCCATTCATGCCTGACTTGACTTCACCTAAAAGCTATAATGTGGATCAGTGTGAGTGTGAACATCGTGACTTACAGGAATACATTCTTATTTCCATTTTTTATAATACCTGTCAAAAAGAGACAGGGCTGCTTTGTTATGATGTTTAGAAGTCGACATTGAACAAGGTTTCTTTTCATATTACATGTGGACCAATAATACACAAGACTTTGCAAAAGGTCTACACGAAATCTGTTTTTCCAGCAGGCGGTGATATTTTATGAAGGTTGCGTGATGTTTTTGGTCTACACAGTCACTTCGTTTTTCCACTTGGAGTGAAATCTTTCAGGCAAAAACAAAAGTCATAAACAGCCCACTTCATCATGTAATGCTTGTTTCAATTGCTGAATGAAAATGAGTTATTGAAATGGAGCTTCGAGATTGGCAATTGATGACGAGCCTATCTTATGTGCTCTCCATTGCCCAGTTTTTATTTGTGCTCTTTCATAGTTCAAGTGCAGCTGATTACCTGATCCAATCTCAGTCAATTTCTGGCGGTAAGACCCTAGTTTCTGGAGATGGAAGTTTTGAATTGGGTTTCTTCAGTCCAGGTAGTTCAGAAAAGCTCTACTTGGGAATATGGTACAAGAACATCCCTGTCAAAACTGTTGTGTGGGTCGCCAATCGTGAAAATCCAGTGAAAGACAAGTCTGGTATGTTGAGATTAGACAGTCAGGGAAACCTCGTGCTTCTCAATCAAAACGAGACTGTTTTTTGGTCAGCAAATCCCCGAAGTAAGGTTCTGAACCCAATTGTTCAACTTCTTGGTTCTGGAAATCTAGTATTAAGAGATGAGAAAGACGAGAATCCAGAAAATTACTTATGGCAGAGCTTTGACTACCCTTCTGATACATTGCTGCCTGGAATGAAGGTAGGGTGGGATCTAAAGACTGGTCTGAACAGGACTTTATCTTCTTGGAAGAATTGGGACGACCCTTCTTCCGGAGACTTTACCTGGGGACTTGTACATAATGGTTACCCCGAAGTGGTGATGTGGAAGGGTTCATCAGAGTACTACAGAAGTGGACCCTGGAATGGCCTTCGGTTTGATGGTGCCCCAGAATTAAGGAACAATCCACTTTTTGGGTACGATTTCGTCTCCACTGAGGATCAGTTGTATTACACTTACTACCTCAAGAATAAGTCAATGATTTCAAGAATTGTCCTGAACCAAACCATTTATTCTCGGCAGCGCTTCATATGGATAGAAGAAGCTCAAAGTTGGAGGCTTTATGCATCTGTTCCCAGAGACAATTGCGATGACTATAATCTTTGTGGTCCTTATGGGAATTGTGTCATGGGTGAGTCTCCAATCTGCCAGTGTTTAAGTGGGTTTGAGCCCAAATCACCACAGAACTGGGATATGATGGACTGGACTCAAGGGTGTGTACGCAGTCAACAAGTGAGCTGCGAGGACAAGAATAAAGTAGGATTTAAGAAATTTAATGGGCAGAAATATCCTGATTCTACGCATTCTTGGGTCAATAGGAATATGAATCTTAAAGAATGTATGGAGAAGTGCTTGGGAAACTGTTCCTGTACAGCTTATGCAAACTCAGATATCAGAGGAGGAGGCAGTGGATGTATTTTGTGGTTTGGTGACCTCAAGGATATTAGACAGATTTCTGGCGATGATCGGGATCTATATATTCGGATGAAAACTTCTGAGATAGGTAAGCTCTTGATCTCTCTTTAGCCTTTGATATTTTGTAACGGATCATGAGGGAGAAATACTTGATTATTTTATATACTTATTTTTGCCACAATTTAATGAATGCTTCTTCTTCTTGTTTTTGTCGGGGCAATACTTGCTTTGCTGATTCGCAACTGCTTCTGATCAACTCAATATTTTTTTGTCAAATCATGAAGTTGTGAAAGGTGGACATAAGATGAAGGTGGCTGCGATTGTCATCATTGTTGCCTCAGTTGTTGTGATAATTTTGATTTTCCTCTACATTGGCAAGACCTTGAAATTGTTTACAGGTACTCCTAAGTTTTAATTAGTTGCCATTACATACTGAACAAGATTAACCAATTCTATTATCGGCTTAGTTACTCCGTCCCTCTCTCAATCTCTCTCTTGTGGGGAGGGAGGTGCTGAAACCATTACATGCAATATGTAATTCCAAAATGTTAAAAGTTCATTTGAGCGATTAGTAGTTGTCGTTGGAAAAAGCACTATGTCTACCTGTATATAAACTGAACATCCATTTTCACTGAAATTTGTAATTTTGCTAATCTGTTTGTCTTCTTGTGATTACAAAATGGGTCTGCAAATTATTAGTTAAATTGTTACTATGATCAACATTTTGCAAACCATGGCCTGAGGAAGCATATGATTTTAATTCTTTCAAATAATAGTAATCTTGAATGATTTTTTATTTTTAAATTCAACAAAGGACTTTGACCCGCAGTACTGAACCATTTTTGTTTCTTCTGCCGTTTTTTTATTTAAATTGTTGGGATTTCAATTGGCTGAAAAAACAAACAAGATGTGCTTTAGGCATTGTTAGATAACATATTTTGTCTAATAGAATCAACGTTCCAATTTTATTATTCACATTACATCAGAGGAAACAGAGGACAACCTGACAGCACGGTATAATGATGAAGACGAACAAGAAGATTTGGAGCTTCCTTTCCTTGACCTCCCCACAATTGTCAAAGCAACTGATGACTTCTCAATCAGCAAGAAACTTGGACAAGGTGGATTTGGGGCTGTATACAGGGTAATCATGATGCATTCTAGTCTAATGAAGTATGTATGGTTCACCTTATTATTTATGCCTATGTTTGATGTGACTTAATTTTAGGGTATGCTTGTGGATGGAAAAGAAATTGCAGTGAAGAGGCTTTCACAAAGTTCTGGACAAGGGTTGAATGAATTCAAGAACGAAATCATATTGATTTCCAAGCTACAACATCGAAATCTTGTTAAACTTCTTGGTTGTTGCATCCAAGGAGAGGAGAAAATGCTTGTCTACGAGTACATGCCCAACAAAAGCTTGGACTCTTTCATCTTTGGTTTGTATCTCCCACTATATAATAGTAGTAGTAATAATAATAATAATTGATCTTTAAGAAGTTTTTCATATCTTTTCTCTTTCTTATTCTCTCCCCTCTCTCACACTTGATTTGTTAAGCTGAAAATGAATTAATCTTACTTATGTCTTGGCAGATCATGTAAAATGTAAGATTCTAGATTGGCCTAAGCGCTTCAACATTGTTTGTGGAATTGCTCGAGGGCTTTTATATCTTCATCAAGATTCTAGGTTGAGGATCATACATAGGGATCTTAAAGCTAGTAATATTTTACTTGACAGCGAGTTGAATCCAAAAATTTCAGATTTTGGTATGGCCAAAACTTTTGGAGGAGATCAGACTGAAGGAAATACTAACAGAGTAGTTGGAACATAGTAAGCAGTCATAATGTAATTTATAATCAACATTTATCTTTAACTAAACACATGTTGACCATTCTTCTTCATAATTTTCTTCAGTGGTTACATGGCACCTGAATATGCTATTCATGGGCTATTCTCAATAAAATCAGACGTCTTTAGTTTTGGCGTATTGTTACTGGAGATAATAAGTGGAAAAAAGAACAGAGAATTTTCCCATTCAAACATTTGTCATAACCTTATTGGGCATGTAAGTGTCAGAATAAGACCTTTTCTCTGTTACAATTCATAAACTCTTAAAGGCTGACAAATATTTGTATCTATCAGGCATGGAGACTTTGGAAAGAAAGCAGACCTTTAGAGTTAATAGATCCATGTCTGGATGATCTATTTGATCTATCTGAAGCTATGCGTTGCATCCATATCAGCCTTCTATGTCTGCAACAACATCCTGAAGATAGACCAAGTATGTCTAATGTGGTTGTTATGTTAAGCAGTGAGAGTGTCTTACCCGACCCTGCAGAACCTGCTTACATCATAGAGAAGAAATTTCCAGAAACAGACTCTTCTTGCAAGCATCAGTGTTCTTCAACTAATGAAATAACTGTTACCATGTTAGAGCCTCGATAGGGGATAATTCATGTGACTTTTTAATGTTGAACCAATCTTATATAAGATGGCATGTTGCATGTTGCTTCTGTCCTCACTTATTTTACCTTGAAGAGACGTATGTGAATTATTAGGGGAGTGTTTCAGGACAAGTGACTTTGGAAAGCCTTAGTGCCAACTTTTCTACTTGAAAGCAGAGTGGCATGTAAATACAATATTTATGAATCTGTGATGTGTTCTTAATACAATAATTAATCACATAAAAGCGTGGTTCATTTGACTAAATCTTCCAAATCTTTGGTGGGGGCAAGAATTCAAGCCCGAATGTAAATTTAGGTCTTACATATTTCTACTTGTCTGTCAATTACATCAGAAAAAGTTGAGGGGATGCCCTCTAATATTTGCAGAGGGATTAAACTTCAACTACTTGGAATTATATTCTTGATGTTATTTATTGATTTATAAATGACCTGCCCACTTCTCTGCTTCAAAGCAGGGTACTGATATTGTAATTTCTACTTTTATGCATTGATGGAAAAATCTATACAATTGATTTCCAAAATAACTAGGCTACGTTAACCTCACTTTCTCTCAATATTTTCAAAATTAAACTAGTCACTAAATCAATAAAAAATTTAGTATAACGTTTATTTATTGAATCTGAGTACTATACTTGAACTTTTTTAACAAAAAATGATATAAATTATATTATCAAGTCTTGCATAGTCATAACAGAAATAGAAGTGAAGTGCAACAGATCAAGTGTTTCAGACTATACTTGAACTGTGTAAAATGGCAAGGGATATGAAAACTTCATGTTGTGTGGATATAAGAAAATCAATGAAAACTTCATATTGTGTAGATATAAGAAAATCAATTACATTAAAAATGATAAGAGAATTTTTTTTTTTTTTTGCCAAAAAAAAATGATAAGAGAATACTTCTACGGTTCAAGAAGAATATGATATACTTGGATTATGTGTATAATTTAATTTATCTTTAAATCTTTCTAGATGTAACCAAAACAAAAACTTATACTACCTCTGGTCCTAAATGTAATACCTAATTGACTTATTTGGAGAGATTAAAGAAGTTATTCAAATTATTTTAAAATATTTATATTTTAAATTTTTTTCTCTAAACTAATTTATTTGACTTAAAACTGATGTATAATATAATGATGTACAATATATGATAGGATTAAGTAACTTAACATATTTAATCACTAAAAAAAATCAACTTTTATATTTAGGACCTGAGAGAGTATAAACTTAAAAAAACTACCCATTAGGCACCATAAACAAAGTAAACAATTCACCCCAAACTTCATATTAAATAATTTATTAAACTTTCTTGATCTCCTCAAATTAAATAAATAGCTCTTTTATGCATGCATGTATGTAGTTTTAAGTTTTATGAAATAATATATATATAGAAGGACGAACCAACCCACTTATCCTGATCGGAATGATTGAAAAGAGAAAGAGAATAATGGTGGCCCCTTTTGCCTAGGGGGCATCGTCGGAGAACAATGTCGGCGGGGACAGGGTGAGAACCTTCATCAGTTGGTTACGCCATTTCACTGTTGGTTCTTCCGTATTTAGATATGGCCAGATAGAGATCTATATATATATGCATGGTCGTTGAGATGGATAGCAACTGAAGAGATATGTTTTTGGAGTTGAGGATAAGCAGAGCGACAGGAAGAGATAGTTTGGACAAGGACAAGTAGCAAATGATGTGATGTGCAAACACCCATATGACTGAGATTGAAAGTACGTACCACTCACTTTCTATATAGAGACGCCAGACCAACCAGTACACGCCCTTGTCCTTAATTATATTGTCGTCATCTACCCTCCATCTCCATCCAATTAATACACAGTTACACACACCCGTAATTATCTCTAATGACCAGCCTCCATCGGAACACTCTGCAACACTACCGTCTCCACTACCCGAAGGACGGTGCCGCCGGCGTAGCAGCCTTGTTGAGGGTTGGAGGCCAAGAAGCTTGGTAATCGGCACTGGGCATGTCGACGCTGCAAGAGGTGTAGAACTAAGCATGACCAGTGAGCAGTCACTTACTTTGGAAGATAATGGAAAAGATGATTTTCTGGAGATGTTTGTTGTTGAAAGTGTGCTTGTACAAAGGATTGAGGCAGAGAGATCCAAACATAGAAGATGCATTGGTTCGTGTATTTCAGTAAATATTGTAGGGAAATTCACTTACAAGTCCCAAAAACTCAAAAAAGCTACAAGGACGTCCCAATCCAAACTCCTCCACCAAAAAGATCCCTAGGGATTGAAATGTGATTAAATGGGAATGTGAAATGACTATGTTATCCTTAGTAATTTACAACTACTTAATAGAATTTTAACAACTGTTTGTGCCTATTTTTTCAAGTGTATTAGTCATTTTGACAACTGCACTTTCATACCGGAGGACTATCGAAATTTTATAAGTCCCAACTTTCACAACTGCTTATTAGAATTTTGACAACTTCTTGTGGCAATTTTGACAAGTGCATGAGTCATTTTGATAATTGCATTTTCATACCCGGAGGATTTTAGAAATTTCACAAGTCCCAACTTTCACAACTGCTTATCAGAATTTTAACAACTTCTTGTAGCAATTTTAATAAATGTATGAGTCATTTAGACAACTGCATTTTTATACCCGGAGAACTTTAGAAATTTTATAAGTCCCAACTTTCACAACTGCTTGTCAGAATTTGAACAACTTCTTGTGGTAATTTTGACAAATGTATGAGGCATTTTGACGAATGCATTTTTATACCCGAAGGACTTTAAAAATTTCATAAGTCCCAACTTTTCAAAATTTGATAAGTGCATATTCCTTTTTTTAGAAGTAATTATGCCTACTTTGACAAGTGGATGAGTTATTTTGACAACTCGATTTTCGTCCCTAGAGAAGTTTTGAAATTTCACATGTGCCAATTTTAACAAGAGCTTATGCCTGTTTTCATAAGTCGTAATGCATGTTTTCACAACTGCATGACTTATTTTGACAATACAAGCTGATTTGTCACAACTGCATATCAAAAATTTTAACAACTGTTTATGCCTATTTTGGCAACTTCATGAACATACTTTCACAACTGAATATCATATCATATCCAAATATCATATAACATCTAAATATTAACTTGTATGAGTAAGTGGTTATTTCTACCTTTATGCATCTTGTTTTTACCAAACCACCAATATATTGCATTTCATCTTCTCCACTATTTAAAACCTTCAACCCCCCCCCCATATGAAGAAACAAAATAGATTCTTCCCCAAAGTACTTGTCATCTTTCATGACAATCTGCGACATACACTTAATATTAACAACTGCAATAACAATATTAACAACTGCAACTACACGTATTAATAACACTTTTTTTGTATCATATCAGCGTTTTGTAAGTGAACAAACCTCATCACATTCAGTCATTCCCACGTAAAATAGAGAAATCCCTCTATTACCATGCCGAAAAACAGAGCAGAAATTTACTAACCCTACCCAAACATACACTTCATATTGACAATTGCAACAACCATCTTAAAATGCACGTATTCACAACACTTTTTTTTATCTTATATCAGCATTTTTAAGCAAACAAACATTCATCACATTCATCCATTCCCACTTAAAACAAAGCAATCCCTCTGTTACCATGCTAAAAATAGAGCAGAAATTAACTAACCCTATCCAAACATACATTTCGTATTAACAACTGCAACAGCCATATTAACAACTAAAAATCACAACATTTTTTTTAATCTTATATCAGCATTTTTAAGCAAACAAACATTCATCCATTCCCACTTAAAACAGAGCAATCCCTCTGTTACCATGCTAAAAAATAGAGCAGAAATTAACTAACCCTACCCAAACATACATTTCGTATTAACAACTACAACATCCCCTTATAATAATAAATCTGTATGACATCTAAGCCAGCCAAGCCATGCCATTATGTGGCTTCTCTCTCATTTCACTGTTCATATGAACAGTAACTGTAACCCCCTTCCCACCTTAGGCCGAGATTAAGTTCTTAAACTCATAATTAAGTTGTAATTAGAGACCATAATGAAATTGGGACTTAATAAGGTACTCTTTTGCCCAAAAATTGGATTTGCAAAAACATTTTTCAAAACTTATTCACAATGGTCTCAAGTTCTCAATACAAAATAATACTGGCCCGAACAGGTGGATTCCATTTACAAATATCAGAGTGCACATAAATTCCTGACTCACTCGGGTTCCATTCATTAGATAAGGGATTTACAAGGCACAAAGCCATAATTCAATACCCTTAACTTGGGGATTACACAAAATCCACTATATACAATTCCAAAATATACAATGATAACCATAAATTCCAAAATATACTCCTAAACTGGAGCTCTAACTACTCTTCGTCGCCCGCTTGCCTCTCGATCCTTCGGCCCTGTCTAAAAGGTTTAATTTTGGGAGAGTGAGATTCTAAAGAATCCCCGTAGTAACAAGTCAATCATATAATGTACAACAATAATGCATGTAATCAAATCATCATCCACACAAGCAACTACAACGGCAGTTGCAGCGGCAATGGTTAGTATGACACATGTCATCCCTAACGATTGCTCACGCTGTATTGCATCACAACAGTCAACACAATATAATTCACCACAGCTGGGATCCATATAAAGCATACCATATTCGCAAGCCACATAGGCAAGATACACACACACAGCCCACGGCTGGTTTTCACATACGCCGCCCCCCACGGGTTGGATTCACAAAGATCCATGTCGATTACGACGGCAGTCCAACGGCCGAACTAGAGGTGACCACTGTCACTCCCTATACGGCTCACGCTGACCTGCTCGCGCCGTAATGGACCATGGCACACATTTCACAAGTTCAATGATAAGATATGCATACCAAAACATCATACAAGATATGAGAGAAAAGTCACTACCTGAGTTCTCCTGGGCGTTCCTTGGCACCGGTCTCTCCCGCGTCGGACAAATATCAAATCCTATTTTCACAATTAGGGACGAAGAGTTATTCTCTATTCCAAGACTTAACTCACTTTATAATGCTTAATTGGTTATCATTATTGCTCTTTTGGAGCCATTAAATACCCCTCACAACACTCCTAAAGGGTTGGAAAACTATCCCAAAGGATCCCCTTTTGGAAACACAAAACTGAGATTTTACACTGTTTCACTCGAGCACAGATGACCATGCTCGAGCACAGATGTACGGACACTCGAGTGAAAACGGCTTCACTCGAGTGATGGTACGGACATCACTCGGGCACAAGAGAGTGAGAGGCAGCGAGTGAACACCCGAGAGCACAAGGGAGATTTCATAAGCAGGCTCACTCGAGCACAAATGCCCTCACTCGAGCACACGTACGGAAATCACTTCAAGCACAAGGAAGTGAGACAGAAAGCACACGCCCGAGAGCACCATCCCACACTAGAAGCACAAGCTCACTCGAGCACACATGGCTCACTCGAGCACGGTGCCCATACCCGCGAGTGAGAAGGCACACCCGTGCACCTACTCGCGAGTGACAACCCGAGAAGCAAGTCCTTTGGTGACAAATACACTCATCACTCGAGCACAAAATCCTCACTCGAGTGATGTTCATCCCTCACTCGCGAGTGAGGCTATGCTTGCTATGACCCAGAGAGTGCAATAAGAACACAGAAAGCAAGAAACGAGAATTGCACTACCGCACTCGAGCAGACCCATCTCTGCTCGGGTGATATTCATCCCTCACTCGAGCAGACCCATCTCTGCTCGGGTGATGTTCATCCTTCACTCGAGCAGACCCCTCCCTGCTCGAGTGAATCCATCAGATAGCAAAAAACGCAGAAACAGAGGCACTCTCCTTAACCTTTGCCCAATTGATTCCTATGGATACAAAACTTAACCCAAAGCCATTCCCACACAAAAACACCCAATAAACTCAATGGAATACTCAGAATCATCAAAATCCTACTCCATTATCATGCTTTGGGTTTTGGGCAACAATTTCATCAAAATTCCCATTTCATCCTAACATCATATTTCAATCTCTAATCAATCTATCTAACATAAACTCATTCCAAAATGTCATTCTCATGCCATAAACATACCAAATGAACAGTGACACTCATTTTCCAGATTCAAGCCCAAATTTCCAGAATTTATAAACTAATTCAAATGGTATGAACATAGATAGATAGATTGAGTTCCCTTACCTCTTTCACTTTTCCAAAGACACTCTTTGATTCACCACTTTCCAAATTTTCGTGCAGCACAAATCAGCACCAAATGGCTACACTATACACACCAAAATGAAGCCCATGATTCAAGGATCAACATTTATGAAAGGGACTTGAGCAATGGAAAGCATTTACTTACCCAAAGATCAAGCTTTTCTTCCTTCCTTTGGGCACAAAACTGACGAGAGAGAGAGATGGAGGGAAGAGTGTGAGAGATGAAATGATGATTGTGTTTCCCCCATACCCCCATGTCAGCCGAACAAGAGAGAGGAAAGGAGAGAGAAAATAATTTCTTATCCCATTTGACTTTTATACACACCTACTCTCTTCGCCACATGTCACCCTACCATTGGCTCTCACCAAATAAGTCACACATTAACTTATCTAATCCCTTCATTAGCCATTTTAATCACACATCCCATTTTCTCTTAGTTAGTAATTAATTTCTCCCTTAATTACCAACTCATGGCCAGTAATTCCATTATTCCAATTTTCCAATAATTATGACATATTAATTAAAATAGCCATAAAACACATAGTAATTCCCAATTAATCCATAATTATCCACAATAATCATGATTATCCCTTAATCAAAAATTGGGATATTACAATTCTCCCCCCGTTCAATAAATTTCGCCCTCGAAATTTGTTACACATCATGGGGCATAAAATCGGGAAATCTTTTCTTCATGTCCGCTTCCGCCTCCCAAGTGGCTTCTCTTGGAGACATTCCCTTCCAGACCACCTTCACGAACGGTAAGCTTCGATGCCTGAGCCTCCGCTCTTCTCGATCGATGATACGCTCTGGCTCTACCTCATAGGTGAAGTTATCTTGCAATTCCACTTCTTCATACTCAATAATATGCTCAGGGTCTGGTTGGTACTTCTTGAGCTGCGAGACATGAAACACATCATGCAATCTACTCAAACTCGGGGGTAGGGCTATCCGATATGCCACCGGCCCGATTCTTGCCAGAATCTTAAATGGACCAATGTATCTCGGACTCAGCTTCTTCCGCTTGATCGCTCTCCCGATGCCTATGACCGGAGACACTCTCAGGAAGACATGATCCCCCACTTCAAACTCAAGAGGTCTTCTCCTCTTATCAGCATAGCTCTTCTGACGACTCTGTGCTGTAAGGAGCCTCTTCCTGATAACTCGGATTTGTTCAGCGGTTTGATCAACAAGATCCGGCCCATACAACTTCCTCTCAGACAACTCTGACCAGCACAACGGTGACTGGCACTTCCTCCCATACAGTGCTTCATACGGAGCCATCTGAATGCTCGCATAATAACTGTTGTTGTACGCAAACTCAGCGAACGGAAGATAATAGTCCCACTTTCCTTTGAAGTTAAGGACACATGCTCTCAGCATATCTTCAAGAGTCTGGATAGTCCTCTCTGACTGTCCGTCTGTCTGAGGATGGTAGGCCGTACTAAACCTCAACTGAGTACCCATAGCTTCATGCAGAGCCCTCCAAAATCTCGAAGTAAACCAGGGATCTCGATCGGAGATAATATTCTTCGGTGTACCATGGAGTCTCACAATCTCTTTGATATAAATCTCAGCCAGCCTATCAGGAGAATAGCTAGCATTGATAGGTATGAAGTGCGCAGACTTCGTGAGTCTATCAACAATCACCCAAATTGCATCGTAGTTCTTGATCTTGGGCAGACCCACCACTAGATCCATGGTCACACTCTCTCATTTCCAATCTGGAATCTCTGGACTCTGAAGCAATCCTGGCGGTCTCTGGTGCTCAATATTCACCTTTTGACAGGTGAGACACCGCGCCACGTACTTCGTCACATCACTCTTCAACCCTGGCCACCAATACATAGATTTCAAACTGTGATACATCTTGGTCATACCGGGGTGAAGAGTATACTGACTCTTATGAGTCTCATCAAGAATTCTCAACCTCAACTCCGCCTTTAGTGGTACATAGATTCTCTTCTGATAACGCACCAATCCACTTGGTGACAAGTCATAGTCTCGAGTCTCTCCTCGCTCAATCTTAGCTCGGATCGACTAGGCTAGCTCATCATGCATTTGAGCCTCTTCAATCTCAGTCCTCAGGTCATTTTCCCCTTGGACCACACCATAACTGGCACACAGGATTTCCTTCGAGAGATTCAAATCCCGAAAATCCTCTATCAGTTTCCATTCCTGGATCATCATTGTTGCCACTAGCACCGCCTTCCGACTCAAAGCATCCGCGACGACATTAGCCTTACCCGGATGATATTTGATCTCCAGGTTATAATCTTTCAACAACTCCATCCACCGACGCTGTCTCATGTTCAACTCTTTCTAATCATACAGATATTTGAGACTTTTGTGGTCGCAGTACAGTTCCACAGTCACACAGTACAGGTAATGACGCCAAATTTTCAATGCAAATACTATTGCCGCAAGCTCCAGATCATGAGTGGGGTAGTTCATCTCATGCGGTTTCAGCTGTCGAGAGGCATAGGCCACCACACGTCCCTGCTGCATCAGGACACACCCTAACCCCTGCTTACTCGCATCACTGTACACGATGTAAGCCTCACTGGGATCAGGTATAATCAACACTGGTGCCGTAGTCAATCTCTCCTTCAGCTCAGTGAAACTCCGCTCACAACATTCATCCCACAAAAACGGTTGATCCTTCCTCGTGAGCTTGGTCATCGGCAATGCAATACGCGAGAAGTTCTGAATGAACCTCCGGTAATAACCAGCAAGACCCAGAAAACTGCGAATCTCAAAAACAGTTTCTGGTCTTTTCCATTCAAGTACTGCTTCCACCTTACTGGGATCCACTGATACCCCGTCTTGAGAGATCACATGGCCAAGGAACTTCACTTCCTTAAGCCGAAGGTTTGATTGTTGAGTTCTTTGGCCAGTTATGGTAGCTTAGCTAATCTTTTGGGATGGGACACAATTATGCTTAACTTTCCAAGAGATTCTATTTGTTTAGTGCTTATTTTGTTAAGTATGTTGTAGTTTCTTGACAATGGTGTTGATGGTGGTGATGGTCTTGAATGACCAATTTGTTTGTGTAATATATGACTTCCTATAGTTTGGAAGTCTATATGTAAGAGAACTCCTGGAATAATTTTATCAGTTTAATCGCATGTAGTTCTATTCGCTACTCAGATTTCAATTATCAGCATATAAAATGGGGTTTTATGTAAAGCAATCAGTTGAAACTTATCCTAAAAGAAACAGAATGTAGTCTAACCATTTGTTTCTTAGCATGTGGATTTATTTGTAGTTCTACAATATGAGCAAGCAGTTGAAAATTATCCCTAAAAAAACATTATGCAGCAGGTGGATTCATCTATAATTATGCATAAAGTCATTGTCAAAAAATACATATCAGATTCATGCTTATTTTAAGATTAATTATAGTCCAGATTTTCACATGGTGCCATACAAAATAAGATGGTTAACGTCACTGAGAAGGTGGTTTTCTATCTCAGCCATGTGATTTGGTCATGTACTTCATCTCCTTCATTCACATCAGTTTCAGCGTCCAGATTATCACATGGTGCCATACAAAGTAAGATGGCTAACCTCCGTAACTAATGCGCATCCGCTTATTTAGATAGACTGCATTCATATATTTGGGTAACACAAACATTAGTGACAAAAGTTGAATAATTGTTTACATGAGTTAGTTTCACTATTTCCCCTATAAAATCCGTATTTCTCTACGGAAAAAAAAAATCCAGAAGCTCAAATCTAACTTAAGGAGTTAACTTATGATAATTGGAGTATATCAAGGTAATTTATTATTTTGTTTTCCTCATTGATGATGCATTATTTATTGAAGTTAGTCCATATATTTGAACCAGTAGTGGATGAATGTTTGTTTATTGGAAAGAAGTATTGAAGGATTCTTTTGACATACTATTGGTCAAAGAAAGTTCCCCACGGTTTTTTCTTGATAAATGATGATCTTTTGAGTGTGGCAGGTTTAGTCAGACACTAGACTTGACAGCAAAATCTAAAGGATTTCATATCAATCTTTTTTAAAAATGAATTCAAATGACATGACACATTTCAAGTGTTAAGTGGCGGTGGTAAAGTTGTGCAATACTATTCAATGCTTATAAGATTTCTGTGGGGTGTAGAACTTTATTGGTCCAGTTAATGCTTTGCTGTGATGCATGGCAGCATGGTCCAATTGGTGGGTTCATTTGTAGACATACAGTATATCAGTTTTTAAAAAGATTCAGCAGAAGTAGACTTGCTTTTAAGAATAACTTAATAATTTAAAATCTTAATTTACCTCCAATGCCGGGAATCACATCAGCTTGAGGTTCAGGATTCTCGTATAGGCACATCAAATTCAGGTTCCAGGTTATGCCTTGGGGTCTTAGAAAAGAAAGTAATTCATCAGACGTACACATCCGCTCATCTGCATAGATAAAATCGGAGATCAAAAAATTAGTGATAATCCTAAGGATCTCGTGGCAATCTTTTTTTCTTGCATGGATGTCATGATACGTAGTGTTTTTCCATGGTTGCAAATGTAGAACCATTAGTTTTTAAATTTATATCTCGTGCAAATAATCACTTCTCTATTCAAATGTTTTTTTTTTCATATTGCAATCCTAAATCCAATGGGTCTAGGTTTAATTTATGATGTAAAAGTTTATTGGTCCTATTAACACTATTTTGTCATTCAAGAAACAATGAACCAAAACATAGCAGTCAGAAACGACCATGGCCAGTTCCTTGATTAATAGGTTGGGTACCCATGTTTTCTGATGGAAAGTTTTGGTGGTGGTGGCCAGTTCATTTTGGGGATGAGTTTTTTGATGGAAAGTTTTGTTGGCTATTGCAAATTCAGGGACACAGAAGATTTGACAATGAATAAGGGAGGTGAATGAATGTTTTCATATATATATATATATATATATATATATTTCATTTAGTTGGCTTCTAATGGGACAATGTGTGTTTTGAACTATACATCTATGAGAAATCCTTCAATACTTGCAGAAGTTTAATCATTGGATAAAAATTATGCCTAAGCGATGGAAATTAAATGAGGCCTCAATGAAACAGTATGCACCAGGTGGGTTCATCTCTAATAATGCAGTAGACGTATTTAAAAACAAGGCCCAAGGATAAGACTTATTTTAAAAATAACTTAATAGCTTAATAACTTAATTGGATATGGCTTCTTTCCTCTTTTTTCCTTGTCCGCTGCCAACCTTTTCCCTTTTCATGATCATTGGATCGAAATCTAATGGTTTACATTTAATATTTTATAAAAAAATTATTACAAAGGGAAGAAAGATATGAAGGAAATGGAGAAACGGATGAAAAAGAAATGTTAAATGTGAACTAATAGATTTTGATCAACTACTGCATTCACATGAGCTGAGAGCACATTTATGCTCATTGCTTTGGGAGTAAAAGTGTGCTCATCACCCATCTTCACCATTAGATTGATTTTGAATTGTACATATTTAATTTAATTTAATCTTTATATTTGAAATAATTTTTTTTTATTATATGTGGAATTAAAAATAAAGATAATCTTATAACTATTACGTTTCATAAAAATAAATTTATTATTTAAAAAATCACAAATTAAAAAAATTTAAATTTACACTGTTCAGATCAAAATTTAAATGGTTGAGATATTATCACAATAATGAGAAATTAATTGCTCATCATTGTGATGAGCATGGAATGCAAACTTCACATGAGCTTCAATTTCTTTCTTTTTTTAAATTACAATGACAAGCATTACACTTGAAAATTAACTACATACTAAAGAACCCCAAACAAAAGAAAGCTAAAACAGCCAAGCTATCATCAGCTAGCATCAGCCTCAAACATTCGGCAGATGGTGTGCTGATTATATTCCACTCACTGTTCATTCCCCTTGCTGATCTTGCAATGAAGTCTGCACACTGAAGAATTTCTCTATGAGAATGGAATATCTGTGGATTCTCATATGGCCCCCTCAAAAAAATGGTAATCCACCTCCTATGCAGTTTTCACATCATAATTCTGCAAAGATAATTTTCTGTTAAACTTTATATGTGAGGGGAAAGGTTGGTCAAAGTTATTTACTTAGAATGCAATTGAAAATTTTCAGGGATTTTGTACGTATATACTGTAACAACTTATGGCCTTTTCTATTTATGTAAAAACTGATCCAGACTTTTCTATTGCCATGAGTGAGAGTTTATTGTATATATAAGTGATCTAGTGTTCTTATATAAAAATAACCCAACGTAGACAATAAAATCAGAAGGATTCAAGATTTGTCAAATGATCGACTTATTCTTATTTACCATAAAGTATACAATATACAGTGTAGAAGTAGCTTTTAAAATATGGATTAATCGTTTGAAATTATTGTTTGGTTAGGTTAATATTAAAATTATTCATTTAATTACTTTAGAAGAAATTTTTTGATATTGGGATATTAAATTTTGTAAATTTAAAATAAATATCAAAACTATTCATTTAATATTAAAATTCTGGCCAGTTAATATTAAAAATTTTGATTCCAATATGCAACGTTGGAGTATATCACTCATAACTCCTAATGCCTCGTTTGGTAGCAATGAATTCAGGACAGGGAAGTGGAAGTGGAAGTAACTTCCACCATTTTATATGTTTGGTAACATGGAACCCACTTCCATGAGGAAGTGACTTCCATCAAAAATGATGGAAGTGGCTTCCTACCTCTGACCGATGGAAGTGAAGCAGTTCCATGGAACTCAAACATCCTAGACTATTTTACCCTCTTCGATTTTGGGTGGAAGCCGCGATCTGATCTCGGGCAACCCTCATCATCACGTCTCCGGCAACCCTCATCGTCACGTCTCCGGCGCCCCTTGCCGTCCTTATCTCCGACAACCCTCGTCGTCATCGTCTCCGGCAACCCTTGCCGTCATCATCTCCGACACCCTAAGCTTCTTCGATCTCTAACCTAAAGATGAGATCTCTAACTAGGCTTCTTCAATCTCTAATTCAAAGATGAGATCTCTAACCATGCTTCTTCGATCTGCATCTCATATGCTGCATCTCCTCTGTGCTTCGTCCCTCCCTCAACCGTCAACCATTCTCTCTCTCTCTCTCTCGATTGCCATCGTTCTCAGCCGACTGTATCTTCATTGATGCGATTATGATTTCCCATTTTTGCTTAAATTAATGGGATTTTAGGACTGATGGAGATTTGATTTTGCTTTTGGGATTCTGATTTTTCCTTCTTTGCTCTAATGATCTTGATTTTCCTGTTATGCTTTGATAAAGATTTGATTTTGAGATTTTGTGATCGTGATTTTTCCTTTATGCTCTAATCGATTTTGATTTTCTCGTTATGCTTCAATGAAAATTTGAGTTTGGTTCTCCGACGGTGGTGACTGGTAGTGTTTTTCAGGTGGTAGTTTTCTGATTTTGGACATTTTGCTGTTCTGTTTCTCATACAATGTTAATGGATGATATTTGAGTTTGATTGGTATATTATTGAGATTGATGATTGAGCATGGAAGAATTGTTTTCTGTTTGATGATTGTTGCTGGGGATGGACCATTTCCGATGAAACGGGGGTCGACGGTGAGAATGGTCTCTGGGGTGGAAGAGGTTTTTTCTTTTGTTGGAGGGTATTTGGGTATTTTCACATTACAGATACATGTTTCTATTAAAAATTATATCCCACTTCCACTGTCATACCAAACACACTTTTAAACCTCACTTCCAACTCCAAATCCACTTCCAATTTCACTTCTATTTCCACTTCCACTTCTCTAAAAACTCTTCCATTGTACCAAACGGGGCATAAGTGTTTGAACCTATTATTAGGAGTATCAATAGCGTACTCCCAAACAGAGGATGTTTTTCATGATGGTCTCTTACATGTGATTGTGTTTTTAACAATTTAAAAATTACATGCATCCCGCGCATCGCGCGGGGAGTCAATGCTCGTTAATATTAACAACTAAAAATCACAACATTTTTTTAATCTTATATCATCATTTTTAAGCAAACAAATATTCATCTTATTTATCCATTCCCACTTAAAACAGAGAAATCCCTTTGTTACTATGCCAAAAAACAAAGTAGAAATGTATTGACCCCACCCAAACACAATAAAATCTAAACTTTAATGGTCAAGATGATATCTTTAGCAAAATCTTAGCACTACTTACCTAGGACAGAATATATAGTCCACTAATGACCCCAAGCTCCAACCTTTGAACAACCCTTGAATCTGAATACAGCAAACATACACAGTAACAAAAATGAAATCAATGTTTAGCCTCTAAGACATTGGATGAAAGCTGCAAACTCTCAGCCTTGCCCAGAAACAACACTTACTTGCTTTCCACGTTGGACCTTCAAAGTTGATCACACCACCATAGCTTTCTCCGATTTTTCCTTCTTGTGAATCGGAATAAACACATACCAACTCCTCTACACCTCTTTTCCATTTTTATTCATTAGGGGCAATCAGGTAATTTCACATTCCCAATTAATCACATTTCAATCCCTACAGACTTTTTTGGTAGAGGATTTTGGATTAGGACTTTTTGTGGTATTTTTGGGTCCTTAAAACCTGTAAGTGATTTTTCTAATATTATATATACACACATACTACTTTTGTTACTTAAAAATATATTTTTAAATATTGGTTTTATTAAAATATTTTTTTTATAATGAAATATGAGTATTTTGATCAATTTTGCTTAAATTGTATTTTTTTAAAATTGTCACTGGTCTAACTTTAGGCTAACTCTGTTCTAATCCAAAGACTTGTGGGTCACTACCGGCTCACCTGGTTGGCTACTTGGCTAGTTCAATGACCAGTTCAATTTTAAATACTTTGATAATTTTTTGCTCAAAATAAATTAATTAAATAATAATGTCTTGGTAAGAGGAAATATTTAATTACTCCGAAAGGAGGAAAATAACACTAAAATCAAGACTACTTCATTGTGATGGTCATCAAATAGATATTGAAATTGTGTCATGAATGTTCCCCTTGCCGTGTGAAGTGTAAAGCAATTTTCTTAGAAGATCTCAGTCATAAATAGCCTTCTTTTAACTAGTTAATCCTTACATATTTTCTCGCATCTTTGTCATTTAAAAAAAAAAATGGCTTCAACTTTGGGCTCGCCCCCGCCATGCACCAAGGAGGCAGGATAATATTTGCGTGTTTGATTGACATAAAACTAGAATTAATACAATGCTCCCAACTGAGAAAAGCGCCTACAATTAATGTGTGGACCAACAACATATAAATAAGTAATGTTTTCCAAATTTTCGTTAACTAGCTCAATCTAAGGGTGTATATAGCATATCTCAAATCTGCAAAGACTTGTCAGTTATATAATCAATTAATCATGATTAGTATAAATGAACACATACTTAATTATCTGATTATCTCAAACTTCCATATATCTGGTTATCCTAACTTCAAAATGAGTGACTCTAAGTTAAACACGACGCATGCATATTTTGCTTGAAATTCCTGCATAATGTAGATGAATCATTGATCTTGTTTGTTATACTTGACTGGCAAGTAGCATATTATTATTGTCTTGCACTCTTGTGTCTCCGCATGCATACACTACTACAGAATCATGATATAATCACTTTAATGGATGTCCCGATTTTAAAATTGGGTGATTAAAAAAGAAGGTGATGGCATTTTCGTAATTATGTGTGCGTAGGGAAACTTTTAGACGTCCCAAATTTGAATTTGGGACACCTAAAGTAGAGTTTAGACGTCCCAAATTTTATTTGGGACGCCTAAAGATTTCCACTGACGCCAAAAAAGTAAATTAAAAAAATTTAACTTACTTTAGGTGTCCTAAATGGGATTTGGGACTCCTAAAGTCATGTCAGAAATTCTGACATTCGTGAGACTTTTCTTCCCTTTTTTTCATTCCCATGTCAGAAACTCATCCCTTATTTTCCATCTTTCCCATCACCCATGACTTCTCTTCCCTTTTTTCTGCATTTCCTTTTTTCTTTCATTCCCGTGATTTCGTCTTCTCTACACCATGAGTAAGCTTTTTCATTATTTCCTTTTCTTCATTACACTTCGTCTTCCTCAATCTTCTTCCTCTCTTCCTTTTCTTCATTCCCTTTTCCTCCACCTCCTTCCATTCTCATAGCACCTTCTTTGCTCTCACCTTCCAGCGTACACCTCCTCCACCTTTTTTGCCCCCTCCACCCTCCGGCGTAGACCTCCCACTTTCTTCGTTGCTTTCAGCCTCCGGCGTACCTCTCCTCTCCACTGTGCATACACAACTCCTCCAACGTCTTCTCTCCACCTTGGAAGCACATAGACACCGTTGGCTACCCTCTCCCCTGCTTTCATCAGATTTATTTTTTTTAAATATAAATTTACATGAAGAATTAAGTTAAACTTGCAATGTGAAATTATTATAATGCTTTCAATTTATTTACATGATTCTAGTTATTGGAGTGTTTTTCCCTTGATTGTTTTTTTTTTTTTTTTTTTTGCCAGAATCATAAACTAGTTGTTAATAGTTATGTAATACTAATAATATTTTTGTTTTATACGTTTGGAGCTTGGAAACCGAGAGAAATACATATGTATATTTATTTTGATGAAATAAACAACAATTAGTTTATAGTTGTGTGGTGACAAACATTTTGACACTTTCTGGTTGTTGTTATACATATATAATATTAGGTTGTATGAGTTGTTGTTATTGTACATATTTATATATAGTAAAAAGATTGCCGTGCTAGATGTCCTTACTATTTTGTAAGGGACATTTTGTGGTTTATGAATCCATCTTCAATTCTGTTTCTGCAATTTTAATTTGCTGAGTAATGAAGAATATAAATAATCATTTAAAAAAATAAAATATTTTAATGTCCCAAATTAAAAATTGAGACGTCTAAAGTCCCTGCGTGGAGGACTTTAGATGTCTCAAATTGAGAATTGGGACGTCTAAAGTCCCCTGTGGAGGACTTTAGACGTCTCAATTCTTAATTTGGGACGTCTAAAGTCTTACTTTAGGCGTCCCATTTTTTTAGGACGTCTTTTTTTAAAACATACTACGATCCCTACATAGACGTCCCCCAATTTTTGGATGTTAAAAATGCCAAAATAAGGACGTTAAAACCCCTTTTTATAGTAGTGACATATGTGACCCCATTCATTTTGCGGTAAAACCTTCTATAAAAATAACCATAATAATCTACTTTTTTGCTCCTTAATGTGATACCTAAATTTGAGTACATTAAGGATTTTAATTAAGTTAATTAATATACAATGTTTTTTCTAAGATACCACAATAATCTTCTTTAATTTATTTCCTCCATCTCCTACTTAATTATTGTTGAGGGCATATCAATAAGGTTAATTTTAAAAAAAATTAATAATATATGAGATAAGTAGTCTTACATTTAAGACCAACATCAACTCTCCAATAAAGTCATGCATAAAGGATAGAAGGAGTACGTAAAATCATCAAATTATTAAGGGAAAATCACATTAAAGTTCCAACAAAAAAAATAATATTAAAAAAGTCCCATAACTTATTAATGATAAATGAAAAAACAATCATTAACAAATAAAAGAGCTATTATTAACATGTTATGAGACTTTTTTTAATATTATTATTTTTTAATTGGGACCTTAATGCCATCTTACCAATTATCAAACGTGAATCCAAGTTATAGAGTTTGGACTTTGGAGGCCATTGCCCATTTGCCCCGCTCCCTTTTTAACCCAAACACACGCAATGTTCCGCTATCGATTATATTTGCCTTGATATATGCCATCTGTGGTGGCAACAACAACAACAGTTGAATCCGATTCAAAGAACACGGTGGACATGCTGCTTGATAAGAACAATAATGACAGATGTAGCTTGCTGTTCCTAAGGGTTAAGAATTTCCTGTCTTATTCGTGGGACTTGCAGGTTGGTCATATCCCAAGGGAAAAGAACAGGATCGCTGATGCATTAGCAAAGGAGGGTATTTCTAGATCCTCCATATTTGATATGTGTCCTCCCTTCGTGAGGACTTTGATGAAAATTGAGTTTATGGGAGTTTGTCCCCCTTGAGATGTATTTTTTGTTTTACTGGCTCTAAGCCTTCTTATGTATAAAAAAAAAACAACAGGTGAAGGAGTTTTTTTTATGTCAAGAACTAGAGGAGAAATCACATGGGGAATGTATATGTTGCATAATTGTTTGGTTGCTTACATTAAATAAAAATAAGAAAATCATTCAGGATCGCTAAAAATAAATAAAAGTCTCAACTTGCAGAAAAAAGTTAATTATACACTATTACAAAAAACATTTTTAACGTCCCTTTTTTAAGCCTTTTAACATCTGAAAATAAAGGAATGTCTATATGAACGACGTAGTAAAAAATGGTAATAACATCCGTAGATAAAAGGATGTCTAAATTCTAGACTTTAGACGTCCCCAATTTAAAATGGGGACATCCAAAGTGTTTTTTTTTTTAAAAAAAATAGTTTATATTACAGATCTGGACTAAACAGTATTTAAAACCAGAAATTACAGATCATCGTCAATAATACTACAGATCTAGTATCTAAAATCCAAATCTACACAATAATAATTCCAAAGCTGAAATCTTATAGGGAGAAGATGAAAACATTAAGAGGAATTAGTTGCAAAAAACTTATCTCCTTCTATTATTGAAATTCATTTTCTCGTAATAATGAATAGAGAAGAGCGACAAGAAGAGATGAACCTCGTTTTCTCAGCGGGAATGTAGCCATGAAGCATGTTTCAGAGTCCTGATCTACAAACCATAACAACACAAGTTAAAAGATAAAATAGAAGGAAAACCCAAAGAAAAAAGAGAAAGAGGATAAAATAATAAAAAATGGTAAGAAAGCATAACAGATCTGGAGGTGAAAAAAAGAGAGAGAAAGGAAGAAGTAAGAGTTCAAGGCGTGGTGGTAGTGTCTCTTATTGTGTTTGCGGCGATGGGAAGGAAAATATGAGTGTAAAAATAGTATAAAACTGAAAAATAAAGACTATCAGAAAAAATTTGAATTGTTTTTTGCGTCCCCAATTTAATTTAGGGACGTTTAAAGTTGTTTAGTTATTTTTTTAAAATTTCTTTTACTTTAGACGCCCCCAATTCAAATTGAAGACGTCTAAAGTCACACTTTAGACGTCCCCGTATATATTGGGGACGTCTAAAGTTTAAAAAAAAAAAAATTTAAATGAGGGACACCCTTTGGCGTCCCTCATTTATAGGCGTCCCTAATAATAGTATTAGGGACGCCAAAATGGTGTCCCTATATAAATGAGGGACGTCAAAGAGTGTCCCTCATTTAAAAAAAAAATTTAAACTTTAGATGTTTTACATTGGGGACGTTTAAAGTGTGACTTTAAACATCTTCAATTTGAATTGAGGACGTTTAAAGTAAATTTTTTTTTTTTTACTTTAGATGTCTCTAATTCAAATAGAAACATCTAAAGTCTGTAAAGTCACACTTTAGACATCCCTATTTAAATTAGGGACGTCTAAAGCTATTCAGTTCTCACCCATAATTATAAAAATACCACCATCTTTAGTTTTTACTTTCCTTTTTTAAAAAGGAACGTCCTTTAGGGACGTAAAATATATATTCAGTAGTAGTGATAAATCAATAAAAAAATAATTTTTTTAAAAAAAAAGTGTATCTTAAATTGTAAATGAGTTAGGTGATACTTGTGAAACAGAGAAAATTAATACGTGCCATGCAATGCAACCCCGTCTGTCAATAGAATTGGAAAATAAATAAGTTAAGCTCATATGGGCTGATTGTAGTGGGTCACACGCAGTCCAGGAAGCCCAGAACATGCCAGAGCAGTTAACTTGTTCCTCAATAATGCCCATGACTTCTCCACCGCGGTGTTTGAGGAGGCATCCTAACTCCTGGATGCTTAATTAAACGCCTGAGGGTAATTGACGGCTCACCCTGCCTAACATTGATATGACTTAGAAGGAAGGAAGATTTCGCTCTGCCCTTAGATCGTGGATGAGCCCAACCCCCTTTTCTAATATTTCATTATAAAAAAAATGCGCATGACTTGTCCCAAAAAAAAAAAAAGTAATAATACGCATGTCACCAACAGAGGTTAAATGTAACGGAAGAGGCTAGTCGTATGTAACTTTTGATTCCCATTGGGAGAGATGTAGTACAATCTGCCCTTGATGTATTGAGAGATCAGATTCTAAAATTCTTCATCCCCTTGATTATTTGCCCCATGATTGACACACAGAAGAAACAGGCCCTGAAAGGGGACCCCCAAAAAAAAGGGCATACAAAAGCATGAGCTCATCTTGGGCGTCCTTCTATTTTTCTATAGTTCTGCGGCCTACTTTTTTTGTGAAAGTCTGGGCATCTATTCTCGTTCACATTATCTTTGATTTTTCTTTTTTGATAAATTTAATTTATTTTGTTCATTTACTTTAGGAAAAATTTCATTAAAAGACCACATAAAAAAAATTTTATTTCAATCAAGGATCAAAATATTCTGAAATTTTATTGCAGATTAAGGACCAAAATAGAAATAAAAAGATAATAATACTCCTTACTTTATTTTTTTTCTTAAAACAAAAGTTTGATCATCGCCAAAGCTCCAACGACAGGTCACCGGTCAGCCATCAAAGCTCCTGCACCGACCAATCAGAACTCTGATAATTGAAAATTAATGTGTTGTTCATAAGAGAATTCCACATATTTATGAAGAATTGCACACTTATTCATGATCACCAAAAATTAATATGTTGTTTATGATTCTATTCTTCATGAACAAGTGTATAATTCTTCATGAACATATAAAATCCTCCTATAAATAACATATTCATTTTCAATGGTCGGAGCTCCAGTCGGCCGGCCGTCACTCCGGCCTAGCGATGACCGATGACCGGTTGTCGGAGCTCCGGTGACAATCAAACTTTTTTTTAAAAAAAAATGAAATAAGAGATATTATTATCTTTTTTACCAATAAAACTTATTTTCATTTTGATCTAAAGAACTCCAATGAAATTTTAAAATGTTTTAATGCATATCTGAAATAAATTTGGTCCCATACTCTAATGAAATCCTCGCTTTACTTTGTACTCGTCCTTGTGCTATTGGACGTGAGGGAAAAAGCTGGAACCTCCGTTCAGAAAAATCAATCTCCAATTGAAACTGACCAAAATTGACTGTTTTAGAACGTCCCCACCTCTTACTTTTCCCACACTCTTTAGCTTCCCTTGAATTTTCCTCAATCTCTTATTGGCTTTGGTTTCTCTTTTTGTCAAAATCCACCAAGATGCATAAATATAAGGTGGGGGCAAAATTAATAAACTCTCAACCAAAGCTGCTTTTATTAGGTTATTACCAACCCCCATAAAAGTCCTACCCACTCATATTCTTCTGGTTACACTCATGAGTGGATTTGAGACTCTGCTCGACTTCTAGATTCAGGTGTTATATTAGATACTTAATATTCGTGATCACATCTGGGGATGGCCTAACTTTCCTAAACATCAATTTGTTTACTTGTAACTATATACATTTCACTTTCTTTTAAATGATAGGGATGAATGAACCGCTCGTAACGTCATTGATAACGAATTGCTTACGTTTTCGCCACTTAGATAACGAGGGAGCTCAAAGGTGCAGTGACAGTACGTGGGTCCGAGGTTGACAAGTTTTCCCCAAACAGTTGACAAGAGAAGCAGGGGCAACGACATGGTGGTCTATTCTGGGAAAATAAAAATCATGGTTGCTTTGGAACTGCCAATGTTTTTACACCAACTCTAGCACTAATATTATTTAAATGCCAACTTTAATTGATCCTTCATTCTTACTCTAACTCTGTCCCACGTTTTTTGATCCTTTCACATTTCTCATCTCTATATAGATGCAGCGTCCATTCATTCATTTCATTAGAATTTCTGACAAAGTGAAACAAATTGCTAAAACATGCTAGCATTATCTGAACTTGTATTGTCACAACCACTCCCAACAATCAACTCTTTTAGATTTTATAATTTGCTGCTAGCTACAACTAGTGCGGTTTATTCACAACAATCTAAAGTGCATTGCATTGTTTTCATCTTATGAGTAGGATTTTTTTTTTTATATACTTTTGTATTTTATATTAACATGATTTTCTTTCATGTCTCTGTCAACTTGGAGTCTTCAAAACTTTAAAAACAAAAAGTATAGCTTTATTTCTGTTCTGATGTTTATGCAGGCAACATATGCCCTCCTCATATGAAGTAAAGAGTAACACTCGAACTATGGCCTGTGGATAAATGAAGCTATATTGAGCCATAATAAAAGCGAGAATTTTCATTCTTTCCCTAATGGATACTTTTGGGATTGTTCTTGTCCTTTGTCTTCAAGTGTTCTTGGCAGTTTTTTCCTTGGTTCAATCACAGCTCATTGCTGATGGCATGACATTAGTTTCCGAAGGTGGCACCTTTGAACTAGGTTTCTTCAGTCCTGGTTCTTCCCAGAAACGTTACCTTGGAGTTTGGTACAAAAAAATCCCAATTCAAACGGTCGTTTGGGTCGCCAACCGCAACAATCCAATCAATGATTCCTCCGGCTTCCTAACCTTAAACAGCACTGGAAACCTCGTACTCAGCCAGAATGAGACAATCGTTTGGTCTACAACTTCTCTGAGAAAGCCAGACAATCCAGAGGCTCTGCTTTTAGATTCCGGCAACTTAGTGGTCAGAGACAAGAAAGACCCAAACCCAGAAGCCTTCTTGTGGCAAAGCTTCGATTATCCAGGTGACACATTCTTGCCAGGTATGAAGTTTGGTTGGGACTTAAGAACTGGTCTAAATAGGCATATGACAGCTTGGAAGAGTCCAGATGATCCAGCTACGGGGGACTTCTCGTGGGGCATGGTTCTTTATGACTATCCAGACGCTTACATGATGTGGGGTGATCAGAGGTTTTACAGAGCTGGGCCTTGGAATGGACTGCGTCCTACTGGTTCACCACAACTAAAGGAAAATCCTCTGTTTCACTTTGAGTTTGTGCAGAACAAGGATGAGGTGTACTTCATGTACAGCCTTAAAAACAAGTCTGTGATCTCAAGACAAGTGCTGAACCAAACAATTAAAGCTCGACAACGCTTTGTGTGGTTAGAAGATGATCAGGTTTGGAGGGTTTATGCTTCTGTGCCATTGGACTTATGCGATAGCTATGATCTGTGTGGAGCTTATGGAATCTGTGTGATATCAGGATCACCAGTGTGCCAATGTTTAGAAGGATTCAAGCCTCAGTCACCTGAAGCATGGGAATCAATGGACTGGTCTAAAGGCTGTGTCCGAAAGAAGCCACTAAGCTGTGAGGACAAACTAAAGGATGGGTTCGTCAAATTCGGTGGCTTGAAATTGCCAGATACTCAACACTCTTGGGTTGACGAGAGTATGAATCTAGAGCAATGCAGAGAGATATGCTTGAATAATTGTTCCTGTATGTCGTACACTAATTCAAATATAAGTGGAGAAGGTAGTGGCTGCGCCTTGTGGTTTGGTGATCTAATTGACATGAGGCAGTTTTCAGCTGGTGGGCAGGATCTATATGTTCGAATGTCCGCCTCAGAACTAGGTATGACCATGAACTTTTGCTTAGACATTCTCTTTGCTGGACTTTTGATTTCCCTCTTCAAATTTTTGATCTAACCTTAGATTCCTGTCTGATGAAATTAAATTATGAAGAGGCTGGTGGTAACAGCAAGAAGGTGGGGATCTTGGTGGCATTAATAGTAACTGTTTCCTTAGTTACATTTACTGCTGCACTCGTTTTGGGGTGGCTTTATACCCAGAAAGGAAGCAAAACAAAGGGAGGTAAATCTCCACACTCCTCTTCTAAAATTACAATATATGTCAGGTCTTTCAGCAATTTAGTGATCACTGACTTTAGAAAGTTTGTCCTTGTTTAGTAAAAACCATTGGAGTAAACAGCGCATGGTGCCTCTTTGATTCACCTTTTTTTGTGTGTAACTTGCATGCTGCATGTGAAGTTTAGGGGGCTTGCGAAGCAAGATTATAACACTTGTTCTGAGCCCCACATACCAAGTGTGTGTTTGGATTAGCTTTTTTTAATAGCTTTTACGACTTACAAGATAAGTGTGTAAGAGAAGTTTTGTCTGAGGTTGGGCAAACCATGGTTTGAAACCATGGTTTGGGATGTTACCAAACACACCAAAACTGACTGATAATTAAGGCTATAAAATGACGCTAGCAACAAAATTTTGAAATGGCAGCAATAGTGTCCTTGTCAATTCTTTCTGATGACAAGACTATAAGTTATTTCTGTAATTTCTGTACAAAATGCTGGTCAAGGAAGGCTGTATATAATCACCACTTGATAAAAATCATAAAGCCTTCGATTGAAGTAGAACATGCTGAAAGTGGTTGTCTTGGTCATTCTAATAGGAAAGAAGTAGTTTATATTTCAATGCATGGAAAAGGGAAAGGAGTTTAGCCTCTATGAATATTAAATGAGGTCTATATAGTAAATATTCAGCCGATTTCCTGCAATCATCACAAATATAACAAAAACCGAAACCAACTACATCAAATTTGTTAAATTAGACCCCAGCATTAGGGTAGATCACGAAGAGAGGCAAGTGGATGATGACATGGATCTACCATTCTTTGACCTGTTATCAATTGCTTCTGCTACTTGCAACTTCTCAACCGACAAAAAAATTGGAGAAGGTGGATTTGGACCTGTATATAAGGTAATTTTATTTATAAATTAAGACCAGTATGGAATTTAAAAAAGAAGAAGAAGAAGAATGATTGATTGAACACATTTCAATTAGTTGACACTTATATTTCCAGGGAAAACTGAAAGACGGGATAGAAATTGCTGTGAAGAGGCTTTCAGCAAACTCAGGACAAGGGTTAAATGAGTTCAAGAATGAAGTAAAACTAATTGCCAAACTTCAACACCGCAATCTTGTAAGGCTCCTTGGTTGTTGCCTTCAAGGAGAGGAGAAAATGTTGGTTTATGAATACATGCCCAATGGAAGTTTGGACTCCTTTATTTTTGGTATGAGCTCTAGGAACACTTTTATGGTAACGAAATAGTGTAGTTTTTAAATGTTAGTACCACTTGATAGCTAACTCTTAACTTATAGACTGAAATTGATTATTTTAATTTTCTATGATTAAAAATTTGTTAGATGAGAACAACGGTAAATTATTAGATTGGCTGAAGCGTTTCCAAATAATTTTGGGTATTGCAAAAGGGCTTATTTATCTTCATCAAGATTCAAGATTAAGGATCATTCATAGAGATCTCAAAGCAAGTAATGTCTTGCTTGATAAAGAGATGAATCCAAAAATTTCAGATTTTGGTATGGCAAGAATTTTTGGAGATCAAAATGAAGTAAACACGAAGAGAATAGTTGGCACTTAGTAAGTGTTTTCCATTGCTTTGAATTCAAAGTTTTGTACGTCTTGTCTTTGTCAAGAGGCTCATTCCAAATTATATTTGTTTTGCAGTGGTTATATGGCACCAGAATATGCAACGGATGGGCTATTTTCAGTTAAATCCGATGTCTTTAGTTTTGGTGTCTTGGTGCTGGAGATTATATCTGGGAGAAGAAGCAGAGGATACTACAATCCAAATCACAGCCATAACCTCATTGGTCATGTAAGTTTATGACACAAATATGTTCCATTCATGGTATCAAACAAACACATGACATCGTTTAACGTGTTTCAGGCATGGAAATTGTGGAAAGAAGGGAAACCAGAAGAAGTGATTGATTCAAGCATACAAGCCTCAGGTTGTTTATCACAAATATTGCATTGCATACATGTCAGTCTCCTGTGTGTTCAACAGCATCCAGAGGACAGACCAGGAATGTCATGTGCCCTCCTGATGTTCTTAAGTGAGATCGAATTGCCTGAGCCTAAACAGCCTGGTTACTTTGGTAATGTTTCTGCTGAAGCATATTCCTTTGCAGGTAAACAGGAACTGAGCTCAACAAATGAAATAACCATTACCTTATTAGAGCCTCGATGATATTCCTTCACTCTGCAGAACCTTATTGTATATTTGTATAGATGCAATGTCATGTTATTTTAGGAATTTAACCAGGGTCATGACTATGTTTGCTCCTTTCTCCCATTTGGCTATGATATTTGACTATTTGAGTGTAAATCAGTAAGTTTGCATACCAACCTAAAACAGAACAGCTAACTAGACGAACATAATGCAAGCAGCAGGTAACGTTGCACAACTTATCAAGTTTTTAATTTAAGCTAGATAATAAATTTGAATCAGGTTTACATGCATACTGCTCATTAAGAAGGAAGCCTGTATATTCTGATGCTCAAAGAGATGATATGCTCCATAAAGCATCATCAGAAATTAGATTCTGGAAATACCCTTCTGCAGTAAAATGGCCGCAGCAAGTGCACTGTTAAATCTCTTTTCAAGCTTATAGTAGTTAGGCCCATAGAATCAACTTTTTGTCCATAAACAAGGACTGAAATATATATAAACTACCTCATTTATTGTCTATGCAAAGCTCAGCTTTTCAGAAAAGCATTACAAAGAATCTAACTACATTTGATATCGTTTTATATATCTGCTTCAATGCCAATTGGTTAAAGGACTTAGACCATTTTAACAGATTTTTTTCTCGATAAACAAAAGTTTTGTATAAACCATATGAACCTTTGTAATGGAATATATATATATATATATGATTCAAATTTTAGCACCTGTCAGCTTTGAATGTTTGTACCTAGCAAGGATATAATGAAAATGAAATTTAGAAGTGTACATGTGAAATGAACTCCATTAATTATAAAACCAAAACTAGATGATTATGGCTATACCATTCTTCAATGAATTAGTGCCTGTTTGGATTAGCGGAGAAGAAGGAGTTTTTTTTTGTAAATGAGCTTTTGGAAAAGTCATATAGAAAAAAAGGAGCTTTGTAAATGTGATTTGTGTTTGGATTGGCGATGTCAGAAGTGACTTTTTTTTTTATAAAAGTTGAAAGAAGTAACTTGGATGAGCTTCTCATAAAAGCTCCATTTACTTCATAGGCTCAGCCATCCCAAAAGCTTTTCCAAACACATCAAATGAAATTTTGGAGTTTTTAACCCCCAGATGAGCTTTTTTTAAACCCAAATGGGTTCCCTAACAGACCCTTAGTACCCTTGCACAGCAGAAAAGAAAGCAACCTAAGTCATACGCTCGAAGGTATGAGCCTAAGTTCGCCCATGTGGGAATCATATTCTTTTTGGGTAATAAAACTCCACCTATGTATCTTCGTAACCGGCCCTAAGTCTAGACAGGAGAAAATGGTTAAGCCCTGTGTAAGGGTGTGTTTGAATTAGCTTCTGGAGAATAGATTCTAGGTAGAATAGATTCTGAGAAAAAAATGATTTTGATAAAATGAGAATGTTTAAATATTATAATTAAAATAGTTTATTTTCATGATGTGAGACCCATATAAAGAAAAAATAGAAGAGAGAAAGTGGGTGGAGCCCACATAAAGAAAAAGTAGCGGGGAGAGGATGTAGCCCACACAAAAGAAAAAGTAGAAAAAAATAGTTTTTTTCAAAACATAGATTTAAAAAAATTTTGAGTATTTATCAATCAAACCTAAATTTTATTGAAGTTGCCGAACACACGCTAAGACATGTATCAAAGGCTAACTGTATTTCAAAAGCCACATTGATTCTCAACTCAACAGAGAGTTCTCTGGGGTTGTTTTTAAATTTTTTGGGTAGCTTTTTTTAAACGTCCAGTGATACATAAAATCTAAGGAGATTTATTTTATAGGAGTATCACTTTAATTCTATTTATAAATCATTTTTAATTAATTTTCAGATACTAAAGAGAGTTAGTGTGTGTTTGGGGGGCGTTTGAGCCCCAAATGCTCAATTGATGAGCAAAAGCCAATTGACAATTTGAAAAAAAAAAAAAAAAAAGTGTTTGGTGATGCAAGTGATCAATTGAGTTTTTTCCAATTTTAATAGTTTTTGCCATAAACTCTATTTCTCAGCTTTTCCTGATTTAGCGTTTGGGGAGAGTATGAATGATTAAAATATTTTTTCAATTGTGTCCAGTGTACTATCAGACTGATTGCAATTTTACCCTTAATGTATTTTTTTTGCTACAAAAATTAATTTAAAATATTTTTTGGTGTTTTTAACCCTTTAAAATATTCCACCCACTCTCTCTTACTATTATCACAAAAGTCATTTGTACTTAAGTCAATCCAAATAAGTTTTACTTTTACAAAAGTCATTTATAAAATCGTTGTTCCAAACATAAATCTCATTACACAATCGGACTTTTACTAAAAATAAAATTACCAAAAGCTAAATTGAGAAATTCTATTTTTCCAATCGTTGTTCCAAACACGCTCTTAGTTAACTCATTAACTATGGGCTAAATTTTCAATTTCACCCTTATCTATGATTGGTTCTAAAAGTCAATATGAATAAATTCATTTTGTTTATTGCAATTAATAGGGGTAAAAATGTTTAAAATGTATTTACTACCCTGAAACTGGACTTATAAATATGATCAAATTTTGTTATCAAAAAGGATTTATAAATAAGATCAGAGTGGTAGATAGTTAGCAACTTAGCTTGAGAATCCCAAACATGTAGGACCAACCAAAAAGGTTGAGGGGAAGATGAAGTGGCGAGCTTGATGAAGAAGTAATAAGATGAGTTTTGAAGGAGACAATAATGGGTTGAATTTGGTGAAGCAAAAGGCAATTTTGCAAATTTGCGTGAGCATGACTCATGAATCCGGAGGAGTCTTTTGCAGATTTACTCTTTTTAGGAATGATGAAAGATTTAATAATGATGATGGCCACACAGTTGGTTCCTCATTGTCCAAGTGAAGCAAAGCTTCCTCCTTTTCTTTTCTACCTGTTTCACAAAACTTGCCGGCGACAAAATCTGCCTCTTGGGCCCCTGCATTAACCTACATCTTCTTTTTTTTCTTTTTTTTTTTACCTTTCTTCCGTGTTTTAGATTATAGTGTAAATTTTTAGATATATCTGGAGGGTAGATTCGTACGCTTGAGATACCCACTCAAATATGGTCACATCGGTGGACTTAGACTATAATACATAGCAAATTACACAGAAAGAAGGAGAGAATAAGAGAAATATTCCAGAGCACTTTTTTTTTTTAGAGAGGTCTATTATGTGTAATTGTATCCACTCTTATTTTCCACACACACATAAAACCCACGTAACAAAAACTATTCCCATCAATTCTTGCTGGAAAACTATTCCCACCAATTTGTTTCAAATAATGGGGGAATATTGCTAACAATACTCCATAAAATTGAATATTTTATTTTAGCCCAAGGCCAAATGTATTTAAGCCTCATCTACTGAATACTAAGGGTAAATCAAGCCCATTTCTCAACAAACATATAGAAATTAACCTAATTTTAAACTTTTGAACTGTACAACCTTTGAGTGAAGCAGCTGCATGTATATGTCAAGTTAATAGTTTAACCTATTAAATGCTACTAATATTCATCACCACCACCACCACCATCATATCACAACGTGTTCAAGTTGCAATTTTCAGCTTCATTAGAGCAAAACAAATAAAATAAGAAGAAGCCATCGGCAAGTTAGACCTTGAATCATCTGGGAATCTGCTACAATTTAAAGTTGGAGAATAAAGAGGATGCACTTTATTGACCATGAAAGCCCAACTATCTTTCCAGGCTTAGTTTAGAATATAAGTCCATTTTCATAATATCTCAAACATTTAATATTTGTTTTCATATTTTATCCATCTATGCAATTAAACTTTATAAAGAGTTAATTAATTATATCGATGTTATGACGCATCTGAATGCCCATTTTGTCCCGTCAATGATGAAAAATGTAAGCATAGTAGTGGAGTTAATTAGAGTGTTGGTGGGTCAAATTAAATTTATCTGTAAAGTAATGGGACAGCGTAAATTCATTAACATGTTCAATTCTCTGTTTTACATTTCGTTGTTTCAGCATATTGGAAAAGACAGATATGAAGACAGAGACAAGCTTGAAGGTATCGCAGAAAATAATAAAAAAAGTCAACAGATGAAAATATTCTCAAGAAGGAAACAGTGTTTTTGGAAAATCACGGCCTTAATTCGGCAATATCGTTCAAAAACGCGTAGGAGGCAATTGAAAACGCCAATTTAAACGGTTTGAAAATTTGACTTTTCATGTTCTATTTATCCACATAATCTGTGCTTTCTTTCTCCTTTTCTTCCTCTGCAATCTTCTCATATTCTTTTCAGATTTTTCTCGTTGTTTGTCGGAAACGTAACTTCTTTGATCAAAAGAATAATTCAAAACTAATAATGGGAAATTTATTTGTTTGATAAAATCTCAGTGGGGGTTGAAGTTGGAAAATATGTTTATGGGATAATGTATTGGATTAGATTACTATTATTTCTGTGAGCATGGAGCAGAATAAATGTGTGGTTGGAATAGTGATAGTAAGAGTGACTTTTTTGCAATCTTATTTTTAGTAATAATCAGATTGTATAATATGATTTATGTTTGAATTGACGGTTGTAAAAGTGGTTTTATGAAATTGAAACTTGTTTAAATTGACGACAGTATAAGTGTTTTTGTGATAATGGTAAAAGAGAAGTTAAATTAAAAAAAAAAATTGAAGTTGAGAAATTTGGCAAGTAAAAAATACCACTCTAGTTCTATTTATAAATTTTTTTAACAAAAAAATTTGGTTATATTTTTAATTCTACTTTCAAGGTAGTAAATGCGTTTTGTACTTTTTTACCCTTATTAATTGCAATAACAATTAGTTAACTAACTTTTCTTGGTATATGAGAATTAGTTAAAAAGAACTTATAAATAAGACCAGAGTTGTACATGATTTATTAAAATAATATTACATAACTAATTTCAGACAACTCAATCACTAAACTCAATGGTAATAAGCTCCAAATTTTAGCTTAGGATAAAAGCAGTTTAACATTTCAAAAACCCTTAATGCCAATCATTGAACCAAACACTAAAAAAAAAAGTTGTTTTGCCTATCAGGCTTATGAGCTGACATCACAGGATTAGGTAGCCTAATCCCAACCCCAAACACTCTATAAGTAAAACCGCTATATATAGTGTGCGTTTGAGATAGCGGTAGGAAAAATAACTTATTATTATTCTGACTTATTAAAAATGACTTAATAGAAAAGTAAGTTTTTGTAATGTGATTTATGTTTAGATAAGCGATTTAGTGTGTGTTTGGGATAGCAGTAGGAAAAATGACTTATTATGATTCTGACTTATTAAAAATGACTTAATAGAAAAGTCAATTTTTGTAATGTGATTTATGTTTGGATAAACGATTTATTTTTGGACAATAAGTGCTTATAAATCGTTATTTACGGTATACGAGGTAAGTATGTGAGAGGAGTTTTATCTCGATTTACGTAATAAGTGACTTAATAAAAAAGCTGAAGTGAGGAGCTTATTTAATAAGCAACTTATTCTACCTGTGATGCAAATAGAATAAGCTGAACCAAAATATTTTAAGTGGTTACAACTAGAAAGTGGGTAAAATTACAATAAGTCTGATAGCACATTAGGTAGTGGGTATAACTAGAAAAATATTTTAAGAGGTTAAAAACAATCAAAAAATATTTTTTGATACTACATACTATTTAAAAAATATTTTATGGGAAAAGCCAATATCATATAACTAATTCCTAGATAACCTAATCTAACATAAAATGTCATTAGCTTTTAACAAAAGCTCCATTTTCTAGCTTCTCCCAATTGAGCTTTCACCAATTGGGCTTTGGCAAAAGCTCAATTACCAATTGGCCTCTCCAAACACTCAAAATTTGAGTTCTCAATTGATAATTGAGCTTATAGTGGTTAATTGGGCTTAAAGGGGGTCTCCAAACACACCCATGTCTTTGGCAAAGGATTTGCAGCCTCCATCTACGGGTACAGAGGTAGAACACTGAACTAAATTTTTTTTTCTCTTTTCAGTTTGAACGTTGGGTAGATTGAGATTAAGGGGCTGATTAAATGTTGGAGCTTGGGCTCAATAGTGGAGGAAGTGGTAGGTGGTAGATAAGGAATGCTAAGATTTTGATAAAGATATGATCTTGACCATTGAAGTTGGGGTTTCACTTTGGTTGGGTTGTGTTTTTGTTATATTGCTCTGTTTTTTGAGAAGGTTACAGAGGGAGTGTTGTGTTTTAAGTAGGAATAGTTGAATGTGATGGTGCTCCTTTATTGTGAAAACGCTGGTATGAAAAAAAAGTGTTATAAATTTGTGCATTTTTAGTTGTTAATATGGTTGTTATAGTTGTTAATACGTACAAAACTTGTGCTCTGTTTTTGGGCAATATAATAGAGGGAATGCTCTATTTTTTGGCAAAAAAAAAACAGAGAAAAATGCTGATATGATGTTAAAAAAAGCATTGTTAAAAAGTTGTTAATATGTGCATTTATTTTTGTAAATATTATTGTGGCAGTTGTTAATACGAAGTTCGTATTGCACATTGTCATGAAAGATATGTAACATCCTAATTTTTATATAATTATAATTTAAAAATAATTATGAAATTAATAGTAAATTTTGAATAAAAAAAAAAAAGAGGGATTTAGTTAAAATATGTTTTTAAAAAAATAATAATAATAATAATAATAAATTAATTAAAAAAAATAATAAATAAAAATATATATATATATATTTAAAAATAATAATTAAATAAATATTATAAATAATATTTTAATAGTATAAAAAAAAAACAAAACAAAAAAAAACAAAAGGTGTGGGCGCCCGTTGGCGCCCACCATTTGAAAAAAACGGGGGAGGCACATTGTGTGCCTCCCACCATTTCGTTGAATGACTGTGGGCAGTGCCCACAGTCATTTAATGAAACTGCGGAAGGCATCCGCAGTTTCAAGAGGCGGGGAGTATTATAAATACCCCCACTCCCCCGTCCTCACTCCTCACACCTCAGGTGTGAAGAAAAGTGTTGAGTGAAGCATTAGTAGGAGTATTCTCATATCTTTGAAGATCGATAAGGTACTCAATATTACTTCTTATCTCAGAATTATTTTTATAGAAATATTCTAAATAATTTTCTCTTTCTTATGGTAATAATTTTATGATGATTAGAGAAAATTTTCAGATTATGATTTTGGATAAATTTGAGTTTTGTTAACATGATGCTGCAGGAATGTAGAGGATAATTAATAGTTAATTTTAATCAAGTTACTTTTGTTACTTAATTAGCATATAATTTTATAATGAAATCTTTACATAACTAATCTATGAATAATTCTATATTAGGCTTTTTAACCGATTAAATTTAGGTTAAATAATTTATTTGGATTATTAGAGGAATTCTTGAGGTTTTAATCGGTTTAGATTTTTTTTAGGATGATGATTTATAATTTAGCCATTTTATAAATTGATTATTGTAGATTGATTTTTGGCGTATATTTGAGCTATTGGATTAGAAGCTTGTGATTATAATTTTGCTTTGGCGAGAGGTAACCACTTTCCACTTATTATCTGTGTTGATATGCTGTTTGTGAGTATTTTGATATTTACTCCAATGAGTAAAGGTTTATTATGATTGAGAAAGTTTTCATTATATTGTGAAGTATTTTGATATAAAATAGCTTTGTGGAATTTTATGATTTGAAATGAGAAAATTATGTATATATTCGGGAAAATCCCATTGAAATAATTATTGATAAATTATTGTGATAATGGGTTTGGGATAAGATGGAGTATGTTATTTTACCACGTGGTATAGCCTCCATTGGTGCACGATGGTTGGCTGTTTATTGTCCCACCAGTTTCAATGAGGGACTGCCCCACCAGTTTCAATGAGGGGCTGCGACACCGAAAGACCCATGGTCCGGGGCACGTGTTTTGAGGGTTTGGCCGATCCTCATCACGTGACCGGTAAGCTTTTTGAGTGGCCAGTCACATGGTTAGTAACTTAGCCCATGGGTCTAGTCGCGTGGAAATAAGGCGGTTCGGTTGGATTGATGGGAGGCAATGGGAATTGTAATAAGAAATTTATGATATTGAATTTTTATAAATTGTTTTATAAATTGTTCCACTTAGCACCTCATGAACACATGTTAGCATGTGTAATGAGTCGGATAGCTGGTTACTGAGGCTTTTGTCTCACCCCGTTAATTTAACATTTTTCAGGTGATAATTCTTTTGCTGGAATGTCGGGAGGAGCTCCTGAGGCATAGATATATTTCTATATATATCTGTACAGCCTCTTGTAGTTTATTATGTGTTGAATGAATGTACATTGCCACTTATTAGGGACCTTATTTTGTAAACTCTAAATTCCTCTTCGTACTCCGTTTATCTTATAAAGTTGGGTGACCTTGGTTTTGAAATGGAAATGTTGGATATGGCAACTGTAGGGACTTAAATCTTTTATTACCATGGTAGAGTTTGCAAATAGTTACTTAAACTCTTTTCTACCATGGTAATCTTTCTTTCTTTTAAAAAAAAAATAATGAAATGAGTAATTCTTAAAGATAAGTTAATATTATATTATTATTAAGGAGAGGATCTCACAAGATAGGAACTACTTTATGAACTTTTTGCTCTCTCATTGTACAGAAGTAATCATTGACGTGTTGTACTCAAATGGTGCCAACACCTATACCAGAAATGAATTATACCAAATGGAAGGAATTGATTATTGAGGAAGGACAGATTTTTCCGAATGCTGTGACCCCTTTTGCTTGTTGAATGAGTCTAGAAGTTGGTATACCTATTTAAAGATGATATCATATTAAGTTAGATGAGTAGGTTGGAATAGCCACTTACTCATACAACTTAATATTTTAATGTCATATGATATATAAATATGATATGCTATTAAGTTGTGACAATATAGGTATTAAGTTGCAACAAATGGGTAAAAGATGTTGTTTAAATTAATGATGTGTTGTTGTCACATGGGGCACATGAAATGTTGTAAACTCTAGCAAGTTGGTCAATGACCTTGTGAAAATAACTCATGTTATTGTGAAAACATACTTAATGACTTGTGAATAAGGTAATCAGCTGTTGCAAAATGTGACATCAGGATTTTTAATCAAATCGAGTCAGTATTGTGTTAAATTGATCATAAGAATTTGTGACAGTGAGAAGTTGTGAAATTTATAAACTCCTGGCGGAATTTAAATTAACTTGTAAAAATGACTAATGAACTTGATAAAATATGCATAACAAGTTGTTAAAAACCAAATCGGCTTTTTGTGACAGACCTATTGAGAATATACAGTTGTGAGAGTTTTCTGGTGCCATGACAAAAAGATGTTGTAAAAATAACTTAATATGTTATAAGACTAACTGAACTTGTTGTAAAACAATGCAAAGTAGTAAGCAAACTCATTTTTAGTGTTCAACATAGTTTCATATAGACACGAGCTTAGTTATTGTTAACATGACTTATCATGTTGTAAAAAAAGCCTACGAAGTTGTAAACAATGGGGTTTATAGTGTTAAAGTTGCTGATGTGGCCAAATGTAGTTTCCTGGTGCCATGACAAAAAGAAGTTATAAAAATAACTGAACGTATTGTATAAAAATGTAAAGTAGTGAACAAACGTATTTTCAGTGGTCAATGTAATTTTATATAAACACAAGCTTAGTCATTGTTAAAATGACTGATTATGTTGTAAAAGAATCTTATGAAGTTGTAAACCGAGCCACTTACTGTGGTAAACATACTTAAAAAAAGTTGTTAAAATGACTTGCAGTGTTGTGAAAACAGGCTCATCGAGTTGTAAACTAAGCAAATTGTTGTGGTAACCTTGATGTGAAAAAATGTAGTTCCCTTGACCTGTAAAACAACTTAAAAAATGATTAAATATGTTGTAAATATAAGCATAAAGTGTTATCAATGTTCGAGTTTGGCAAACTTGAAATTAAAACATTCCATAATAACATAGTGTCAAAATAATTGATTAAGTTATCAAAATAACTCATGATGTTGTTAAACGCCTTATTACATAAGTATTATATGAGTGTCTTTCCTACAACAATGCTTTTCTACAAAATATCCACATATATACATAACCAACAACAAGCATATACTACAAAATAACATCACAACTACTACATGTCTTTCTTCATCTTCATTTGTTGGTTGCCAACAACAATGAACAACACCTTTGAGCACAAACATCTTCATTTGAGCACAACAAGCAATCTAGTTATTAACAACCGCCATAACAATATTTACAACAACAAATGCACATATTAACAATTCTTTAACAACACTTTTTTTAACATTATATCAGCATTTTCCTTTGTTTTCTTGCCCAAAAATAGAGCATTCCCTCTATTACATTACCCAAAAATAGAGCACAAGCTTTATATGTATTAACAACTATAACAGTCATGTTAACAACTAAAAATGCACGAATTTTCAACACCTTTTTTTTCATGCCAGCATTGTCACAGCAAAAGAACACCATCACATTCAACTATTCCCACTTAAAACACAACACTCCCTCTGTAATCTTCTCGAAAAACAGAGCAATATAACAAAAACACAACCCAACCAAAGTGAAACCCCAACTTCAATGGTCAAGATCATATCTTTACCAAAATCTTAGCATTTCTTATCTACCACATATCACTTCCTCCACTATTAAATCCAAGCTCTAACATTTAACCAACTCCTTAATCTCAATCTACCCAACGTTCAGACTGAAAAGAGAAAAAAAAATTCAATTCGGTGTTCTATCTCTGTACCCGTAGATGGAGGCTGCACATCATTAACTAAGGACATTGATAACACACTTTATCCCTTCAGTGTTGCATCTCCAACATATTGCATTGGACTGTATCTCTTTCTCCTTAATGACAAAAACCACAACTTCCCTTCTCTCCTTCTGTGTGTTTTCTATAGTTATTTTAATGGTGGGTAATTATATAAATGGACAGTGGAAATTGATGTAAAAAAAATCCCTAATGACTTTTCTAGTCATTGACTTTTTAAAAGAATTTTTGTAATATTTTTTTTTTTTGTTGTTTGGCAGCAAGATATCATTTTCCCTTAAATTAATCATCTAACTCATTCTAATCACTCAACTAAGAAAAAGAAAGTACACGAGGAATACTAGGATAAATTGAGAGAAGATAGGTTATATTTGCAGGCATAGGCCGTAGGTACTTTTTATGGAATCGGTGACTAGGTGAGCATGCTGTGTGGGATACGTCATCTCATAGATCAAATCTAATCCCCCCCCCCCCAAGTCAAATGCCTTCCAATCCATCAAAGAATATGAACGCTGGAAGGCTTTTTTTTTTTTTTTCAAAAGTATTTTAGTAAATTGATTATATATATATCAAACAAAGAATATACTTTTTTTTTTTGCCCGTATCAAACAAAGAATATACAATAATTCAATATTCACACCAAACACATTCTAAAGCTCTTGGCCAAAAAAAACACAGAGATACACATATTTCTAAACCTCATTTTTACATTCCTTTTACCTTCATACAAAAGTAAAACTCTTCATAGTCCTAATAATTTTTATCTTTCTTAAAATTTCCAAAATTTATAATATATCCATGAACATGTTTGTTTTAATATTGAAATTACTTATAAGCTGCTTTTCACATAAATTGAGTTAAAACTACTCTCATATATTTATCTCATATACCGTAAATTACGATTAAAAAATTATTTTTAAACATTATATTAGCTGTTATAAATGAGTACTATATCTCCGCTTAACCTTATTTTGCCACGTAATCCATATGAACGGCTCAGATTTTATGAATCCTACATTCCCACCCTATGCCCTGCCCCACATAACAAAAAGCCCTCTCCCTGATGTCCGATATTCAAACACTTTCTCTTTGTCCACTCGTAGACGCCTCCTCGTTCAGACCCCTGAATTTTTATTTTATTTTATTTTATTTATTTTCAATTAAAAAATATGCTCCCAAAATCGACATCTTCTAGAGGATGGCATTGTTTATTTGTTTAAGACGACCAAAGACGATGATGATCAGCGTGACACCACCCTCCCATCATTATTTCTCTGCCCCATCCAAATTCTTATCATCCGTTTTTGAAGGAACGGTGCCGTTTTATCCTAAATTATACACTTGTCACGTGTTAATCAATGAGTAAAGTATAAATTAGCTCCGAATTAATCAAAGTCGTCGTATTTTTTTTTTTTCTGAAACAAAAGTCGTCCTACTTTATTTAGTCCCATGAGCACCTATATATACGGCTCGCTTCCCCACCATTTCCCGATCGCCTATTCTCTTTATAGCCGATCAAACTAATCACAGAATAACACATACGGAGAAGAAACAGAGACCTTGCACGACTTCATCAATGGCTGTCAAAGTTTATATTGTGTACGCATTGCTACTTCTCTGTGTTCTTCAATTTCTTTGCTTAAATTTCTGTACTTGTTTATCTTCAATGACAATCTCTGGTCTGAACTGTCTTTGTCGTTAGTTCCCCTTTTCCCCTTAATGTTTGTTTGCTTGTCTTGGTTCTCTACCTGCAATTTCAGAAGACTGGGTTTGCCTCTCTTGCTCTATGGATTTAGAAAATTAATGCCTTCGAAACTTCTTTGGTGATCTTGAATTTGAGCTGTGACTATAATTTTCTGCGATCTGATGTATTCTTCTTGTCACCCTGCTCTTCTTTTTTTGCTCTGTTTTGGGATGTTGCTTTGTTTGATCAGTGGAGGAACTGAAACAAAAAAAAAAAAAAAAAAACTCTTTCCTTTTTTCTATACTGCGCCATGAATGTTTCTTTCTTCATTTCTTGGCTGCCTTAACTAACTATGTAGGTAGAAGATCCCTTCTGAACTGAATTTCTCCAAGACACAACGATGTGCGAGAGTGAGTGTGCGTGTTTGAATTGTCTTAATTTATGATTATAAATGTCATTTCTTTTCCCAGAATGTCAAGTGAGAACGGCTCAAATTATCCAACAACCACTTTTCCACTTTTTGGGCTTAGATGCAAAGTTCATTTGTGTATGCTTGAGGAATTGATCGTTGATTGTTTTCATTCCAGATTTGTCTCAATCTGCCATTGTCCCTTTTGACTAAGATCTTGCAAAGCATTGAGTGGAAAATTCGTTTTCTTTCAAGATTTGCTCACAGTTAGTTTCAGATTTGTTTTATTTGGAAGAATTCGCGCCTTCGCCCATTTTATTTCCATGTCAAACAGTGGAATCATCAGATGAAAATGTTTAGTATTTACACAGTTGTAGTATAAGTGGAAGTGTTATGTACCTAACATCAATTTCAATTGTAGGCAATACTTACTAAAAGAAAGAATAAAATGAGAGTGTTGCATACCACTTTTTTGGGTATTATGGAGCATGGCTTAACAAATCTCTAATTGAAATGCTAAAACAACAACTATCTGATGCCATTTTGAGCTGATGTTCTTTGCCATCAATATTTTGCCTAAGTTTCCTTTTTGATAGTCATGGTTATAACCATACTATTAGTGTGGTTAACAAATAATGCCTATATTGAAGTAGTAATTCACTTTTCTCTATCTGCTAAAACTTGTTTTTGTTTACTTGTCTATCTGCTATTTAGAATAGGATAAATGAGGGAAGAGAAAATCAGAGAACAAAGTGAATTCTGTATGTCATCTTTTTTGTTGTGAATAAAAGTTTTTCTAAATAACTTTTACATAATAGTTCTAAATAGTTGTTATATGAAAGGAATTGATCAGTAGGATGTAGTTATAGGCACATGATTTTGAGACTGCTGGCACAGTTTGAGAATGTGGATATTTTGAGTTTCTTGTTAGTTAAACTCCCAAGTGGTTATCAAAGCATGAAATCATCAAGTCAGTTTGGATGTTCTTTTGGGCACAGAAGTCAGTTGGGGACGTTTAGAACAGGTTTTTTTTTTTTAACAGAATTAGAGAGACAAATATCTCAAACTTTAGTTGTTTTTTATCAATTATTGAAGTGGCAAAGCCGCAATTATAGCAAATGATTTCACCTTTGAAACGAACTTTCCTATGCAAGTAAGGTGGTATTCTGTTTGGAAAATTTAAGCCACTTTCCTATGCAAAGCCGCAATTATAGCAAATGATTTCACCTTTGGAAACGAACTTGATTGACAATGTTCCTTTAAGCCATATTCACACATTGTAAATGTTACATCACTTTGACAGATACTACTCAATGTATGGACATGTGGAGAAACTTGCTGAAGAAATTAAGAAAGGGGCTTCATCTATAGAAGGAGTTGAGGCTAAACTATGGCAGGTACGTGTCTGTTTAATTTTTTTCCCCATGCATTGCAAATTCTCACTTCAGGAAAACGTAATCAGCAAGCTAAGGCTTAATTCTCTGTGAAGCAGATTTTTGGTTGATACCCTCACATGAAATTGGTTTAACTCAAATTGGTTTAATTCTCTATGAACTTATGAACAGGTACCTGAGACACTGCCTGAAGAGGTTCTTGGAAAGATGAGTGCACCACCCAAGAGTGATGTGCCAGTCATTACCCCTAATGAATTATCAGAGGCTGATGGTTTTGTTTTTGGTTTTCCAACAAGATTCGGAATGATGGCTGCTCAGTTCAAAGCATTTCTTGATGCAACTGGAGGATTGTGGAGGACACAACAGCTTGCAGGCAAGCCTGCTGGAATCTTCTTCAGCACCGGCTCTCAAGGCGGTGGACAAGAGACTACAGCGTAAGGGCCTGCCTCTCCTCGGGAATTTAGTTTCCTCATCAAATCCCCAAATGGATTAGATTAAAATAAATTATGGATTTTATTACAGGTTGACTGCTGTCACTCAGCTGGTTCATCACGGGATGATATTTGTCCCAATTGGATACACATTTGGCGCTGGCATGTTCGAGATGGACAAAGTGAAAGGTGGAAGTCCATATGGTGCGGGAACTTATGCCGGTGACGGCTCAAGGCAGCCATCTGAACTGGAGTTGGAGCAAGCATTCCATCAAGGAAAATATATTGCCGCCATCACAAAGAAGCTCAAGCAAGCTGCATAATAATGTTATTAGGTCAACCAAGACATACTATTGATCAAGGATAAATGAATACAAAAATATTGCTTTAAAATCTTTTCCCATTTTTTAAGCTCTACAGAATGTACAAGTTCCATTTTTCTCTGCTTGCAGGTAATAACTGTTTTTCATTTTCATTTTCTTTCTCAGAGAAATTATTCCTATGGGTGTTACACAGTCCAATGGTTGTTGCTATTTATTTGTGAATGAGGGAAAGTTTGTATTGTATTGTATTGTATTGCATTGTATTGTGCTTTCATTTTCGCCTGAGAAAAATGTCTGTTTCCTTCTATTGTACTTCCGTTTCATGAATACTTGCTAGTTCCAATAAGCAAGCAAATAAAATGACAAGACTTTGTCCGTGATTCCTCAACTTTTTTTCCTTTATTTCCATCAACTTTTGGTTGATAAATTTTGATTATGGCAGTATACTAATAAGACCATACAGGGGACACTAAGTAGGCAGTGGTCACACAGTAAAAGAAATATATTCTGAAACACACTTTGTTTATATCCACTCTCTTTACTGTGAAAGAAACACAGTGACATGTGATTCACAGAGCTTGTGTATTCTTGTCCATTTATGTCCCTTTTTTCCCCTTCCTATCATTGGTTTGCGTCGACTTGTTTCTACATGTGGCTTTGAAGCATCTAATACCACCATTTCTTCACAAAGGCACCTGCCTATTTATCTTTTTCCTAACTAGCTAGCCACGCCCCCATGAATTTTAGCAACAGTTTTTTGGGTCTCCTATGGCGTTGTCGTTTTCAAACATGATGAAGAGAATCTGACATACACATGACAAGTTCAGGGAGAGGAGAAAAAAGATATGGTAATGGAATCTGCAGTAAAGTTAACTATGGTGTCAGGTCAAGTTCTAGAATATAATGATAAGCTAATCTCACTGTTTTATCACCTACTTGTATTAATGCTCAACATGATGAAGAGCAATAAGTGAAATCTAAGCTAAAAATTTGTCCGCAGACTTGTGTTAGGTAAAAAGGTATGTAGAAATTAAGGAATCATTAGAAGTTTTCATAGGGGCCAAAATAACCTAAAGATTCTATTCTTCCACTTTCTGAAACATAAACTCTGGTGTCTAACATTCACTTATTGGCTATCATGCTTTAGCATCAGGACACAGGCTATTAAAGACAAACGAAAGGAGTTTCCTTTACCTCTAAAAAGGGAAACCGTGATAAAATAATGTAAAAATGAAATATACCGCCTTCTAGTACCTAAGACAGGAAGTGGCATATTCATGGGAACGACCACTCCTGACTACGATGACCATGATAATCAAACAGTGAGAAACCAAAAATCTACTGGGGAAAATATCAGGACCTGAAACACCAGTTATATTAAAAATGCTTGCGCTTGAATACACTGTTCGTTATTTAGGTACAACAGATTCCAACCATATATAATCTATGTAAGATGAATGTACAAACTCAGGTTGTTGTTGTGACAGAAGAGAAAAGACTGAATCATTGAAATAATGTTTGACAGATTCTTAATGAAGACAAAATTTGCAGAAAGTAATACAGGGGCAACATAAAGAGCCCCCATGACAGGCTAGCTTTGTTAGCATAATAATGACTAATGCTTAGATGCTCTTTCTTTGCACTAAGATATGTTCTAATCTTGCTTCACAAGTTAGAAGGTGAGATTTTGGTAAAGTAATTTAAATCAGAAGGCTCCAATCCCCTGGCCAGAGCAACATTAGTAATCATTCTCTGTCCAATAGCTGCAAAGTCATGAGTCAACCGATAAAGTTAACAAGTTTAAAATTAGAAATCTTTGTGAGCAAGTTCAAGGTAATAACACAGTCTTCTTCTTCTTGTTTTTTTTTTTTTATTGTCATAGATGGCATATGCAAATATATATGAGCCAATCATGTGGCTTGGGTTGTTGTCATCATATCTGTAAAGAAAACATTAAAAAAAAAAAATAAGAGGGGGAGAATACCTTCAAAGGCATTTTTTAATGATGTATTATTATTCTTAAATATTGGTTCAAAATTTTCTGTTACAGGGAAGTTCTGTACAGAATATTGCGTATTATTAATGGCAAAAAGAAAGAAAGGCCTTTTTTTTTTTTTTCCTGAATTTTAAAGAGGATAAAGTAATGAGAGGTTTTCTCTCCTCCCTCCATATACTTCCAATAGAAGACCCTTTATGTGACCATTGGGTATAAAGCACAGAAGCATGTGCGAAAAGCATCTGCCAAATATATATTTTATTGCAAATCATTTCTGATACATGAAAGTTAATTGAGACTAAAATATGAAAAGAGAACGTGTGGGCCACCCTCTGACTTCCACTCACATACATATTCTAAATCAGTGAGATTTCCAATCAAAAACATATCCTCACACTAACCAATCTTGTATATTGAATTCTATATCTCAATTATTCCTTCGGATTAGAATTTTTTTAAGGTGGTGCCAACTCTATTAACAATATATATGTACTAACATCGAATTGAAAAGGGGAAAAAAAGTACTCTTTTTCCTCCTAAAAACAACAAATTTCCTCCTAGTTTAGTCTAATAACAATCCCTACACTGAGCAACCCTGTCCTTCCTAATCACACTTGGCCACCCTCAGCATATAATTCTTCAATTATTACAAACTAATATGCTTCAACTGGTCCCAATATTTTCCCACAACCCTGCATCATTCTGCATTCGGCTGGCCCAACAATGGCCTCTCTCTCTCTCTTGGAGGTCACTTCATCTTTCTCTTTCTCTCTCTTCATTTCCAAAACCCAGAAGTGCAGAGTTGACACTTATACAAATTAATGTGGGCTTTCTATGTCTTCCCTTTCCTTGTTATGAAAATCCTATCGTCCCCAACTTGGCCAGGTTTTGATAAGATAGTGTGTCACTGTGTCCTACTTTCGTTCACGTACCAGTTTGTCAACATTAGTTATCTGAATGTTCCTCCAAATGTTGGCGTCCAAAAATCAACAGTGGTTTCTTGAGTCACTGGAAATGTACTCGACACAGGCACCAGACATAGCCCTCTGCTTCTCAGATCTTGCTTTCCCCCCTCTCCTTCTTTAGATTTACCAGGACTCTGTATTTATAATATTTAAAAATAAATAAATTCAGTTGTTTTAGAGCTTGTATGTGGTGGTGCTATAATTAAAACTAAATGTATAAACTAGCTAGTAATCATTACTTGTTGATGCTGTATAGGAGCTCCACTTTTCATATACGGTGTGCTTAAAATCTACAAAAGAAAATGAAAAGCACATAAGGATAAGATAAAACTTTGTGCTATATATTATTTTAATCTTATAGTTGCACTGTAATGGGTAATGGGAGTTACTGTCACTTGTTCATGGAGGAATTTGATGTATTCAATTGCTTCAGAGAGCACCGAGGCTGTATCGGTCTGGCACAAACAATATATAAACAAAGGATTTCAAAACTCATTAATATTATAAATTGCAATATATATATATATATAAATTCTGTGATCATGAAATTTGCAGGAGGGAAATGAATAATGATCATTCTGACCTTTCCGAAAGGCGAAACCAATTGTTGAAGCGCAGTGATTCTGTCCCCCATCTTCTCTTTTCTTACCTGTTAATTAGACCACAACTACAGCTTCATATATCCATGTTTATGGATTCAAATATAGAACAAAAGATCAAAAAGCACAACAATGATAATAAAAGAAAACGTCCCCTCTTATTATCAAAAAGTATTGATTTACCTTAAACGCTGGCAAAGGAGATGGAGTTTCGCTCCGAGGCCTTTTGGGTGCTGCCTCGCTCCCACTTTTCTTCACCACGCTACTTGACTCCCTAACCTCACACATATTCTGCAAAACCTTACGTTTATGCTATATTAATTAATGCATTCATTAATTACACAAACACACTAAAAGACATTATAGAGTATGTGATAGCTAGTTAACTATACCTTGGATTGAACATCGAAGCTTGGAGAAGGGAATGGAGGTTGCAAAGAGGGCAAGAAGCCAGATCTAATATCTTTAATATTGGAGGCCTCAGAAGCGTTCCAGAAGGGAGCGTTGTTTGTGAAATGCAACTGATTATTGTTATTATGGGGTGGTTGTAGTTGTTTAGGAGGTGAAGCTCGCAGAAATTGAGGAACTTTAGACCATGGAGGCATTAACTGATCGTTACTGCTCAATCCGTAGCTTGATGGCTGGTATGGCAAGTTAATCTGGCGATTCTGAAGATGATGATGATCATACTGGACTTGACTGTTGTTATTATTATCGGGTCCTAATAGTCCTTGTAATATGGATGAGTTGCCATACAAATCCATCTGAAAGTTAGTACTAGAGGCCAAGCCTTGGGTTGTAACTGTACTTTCCGCAGAACTATACTGAGGACTGAAATGAGTTTGATCCAAAGAGAAACCTCGTTTGAACTCGTTGGTTGAAGAAGAGGACTCAGCAGAAAACAACTTGTCCCTCCATTGAACTTGAGGAGACAACCCCATCATCGCACTTTCTTGCTGAAAATTCGTGCTTGATGCGTTCAAGAAACTGCTCTCCCCACCTCCTTTCTCTGCACCTCGACTGTATAGATATACGACATGCACAAAGTTACAACTTTACCATAATATCAAAGGAAAGATAAGATCTTTATGATGGAGTGCAATAATACTTACAGAAAGGAGGGTTGATTCCAGTCGAGAGGTTGGGAAGAGAGGCCTAGACCCATCATGTGGAGGTTGGGGTTGGGGTCGGAGGAAGAAGGTGAAGCCGCCATGGAAGACCTTGGCTTGAGGTCATGATGAGACGACATGTCTGTGTGTTGCCAAGCGAAGTTGGAGGATTGAGAAGCCTCAGTTTCGAACCTGGTGGAGTTTCTGGAGGCTGAGTCCCACCAGTTTCCAGTGGCTTGAAATTGATCTTCCGCCATGGCTAGCTGGTTAGTGAAGGTCGTGGCGGTGGTGGTGGGTGTGTCTGCTTGTTGAGAGCATCAGATTCTTCTTTTCTGAGAAGAAAATGAATTTAAAACGGTTCGCAACTTCGCATTATTTATATGGGAGGTGAAGAGTGAAAGACCAAGTTGATGGAATTAACACTCGGCACAATTCAGGAGCGCTTGATTAGACGCCAGAATTAAAAGCCTCTTTTTTTCAAAAATTGAATTTCTTCGATTCTTTTTTTATTTAATTTTCTCTTTTGAGTTTTGACTCTATTTGGTTAAAAACTTAAAATGCTGTATTCTCACTTCTCAGCCCCTAGCCTCGTTTTTTACCGTCAATAAATTATATTCTACCAATTCTATAAAAAAACACAAGAAGAAAACTGATCGACTGAAATGTTACTCGCAAGAATAAAATTGCATTAAATATTTAAAAATTAATGTTTGATACATTTTATTAATTTGTTAATTAATTAGTCTACTATTTAATCTCTTCAACTAAAAGGGATCTAACAGTAACTTACACCATTAAACTATCTTTATGTTGTTTGATACTCTCTTTAATAATTTAATATTACCTTTTTATTTTTTCATTCTTGCATTTTATTTTTTTATTAAATTTTGATTTTAAATATGCACAAAGTTAAAAAAATTTTTTAGATAGAATTAGTGAGCTAATAGTCTTTTTTTTTTTTTTCATTTAGTTAAGGGTACAATTTTTTTTAGGACTTAAAACATAAAGAGTTTTTGCCACTAAATACATTTAGTGAACTTTTCTTATATTGGGTGAAAAATGTTAGAACTATTGTATTGAAAGGATGCATTGTAAGCCTCCGTGAACACGCACACAGGTGATGAAAACATGCTCTGCACCCTGGGAGTAGATAATCATATAAAGAATCATTACTAGTTTCAAATCCTTAAACTTGTATAAAGGATTAAAGTATCAAGACAAACACTTTTTTCAATTTTTTTTTAAACATATACATCTAATTAACAAACCAATAACAAGAAAAGTGAAATTTAGAACTTCTATAAAATTCTAACTAATAAAATATAGTATTTGTTTGGAATAGCAATGTCAAAAATGATTTTTTTTACAATATTACTTTTACAAACTTAAGATTGGATAAAAGTCATATTATATAATGTGATCTATATTTGGATTAACAGTAGCACAAATGTCTTTTCTAAAACTAAAACTTGTTTGGATAATTATTTTAAAAAGCAGGTTTAGATGAAAAATGACGAAAATGACATAAATCTTATTAAATAATACATATATATTATATGTATATGTATTGTGAAAAATACAGAAATTTGTTTGGATGATTAATGGAAAAACAAGTTTAAAGGTAAAAGACTGAAAAATACATAAATTTTATTAAAATAAAAATAGGTAATGTATTGTTGGGAAAAATTTTACAATACTAACTATTTAAATGTTTAGGAAAAATCAGGAAAAAGTCCTTTGAAAATTTGATTGGTGAGAATGACCTAAATTAGAGTATTGTCATGATTTTTATATAAAAAATTATCAAGTAATTCTCACCAAAAAAATTTCTCATACACCTAAATCAGAATATTGTCATGATTATTAAATTTTAACTGAATTTATATTTAAGACAAAAAATCTTATCCATAAGGATCAGAATAGTACTCTCTCCGATCCTATTTATAAACAACTTTCTCTCTTATAGGGTTGGTTCCTTTTATAAGCAACTTTCACTTTTTGTCTGAAAATATAAGTTTCTTTTTTCAATTTTATCCTTATTAAATACTCATTATCTTTCATACTTTTTATCTATTTTCTCTCCTATACTCTTTTCATAAATAGGGGCATATATGAAAAAATATGACATTTTTTACACACTTATTATTTTTAACTATCAGTTCGTTTTGTGCAATCAAGGGGAAAGTTGCTTATAAATAGAACCGGAGGGAGTATTTCAATTAAAAAAAATGGGACCTAACATCTTTTATTCATAAGCTGTTTTTCTCTCTCCATGGTGGAAAAGCCAAAAACAAGAAATTTTGGCTTATAGCTTAAGCTATTAAGTCCAATTGAAAAAAAAGTTATCCCAAATATCTTTAAAATGTCAAAATTGCCCCCCTAAGCACATTTGCCCATGAAAATGCTGTTTTTGACACCCATAGTTTTTAGTCCTCTCAGATGGATATCTTTGTAATTTTTTTATTGCGGAGTCAATCATAGAATTTTGTAAATTTTGGTAAGAGTTATCTTTTTTTTTTTAAAAGTATATGAAAAACCATTTTGCAGATACTTATATTTTTCACAATTTTTAATTTGATATCTGTACTTTTCCTCTAAATTAAATCATTTAGTTTTGCTTTGTTAGCATTGTTAACTCATGTACAAGGTCTAACTGTGTTAATGGAGCAAAGTTACAAGAGGTTAACAATACTAATAGAAAAAAATTAAGTAAAAGATTATAACACACCGGTATCAAATTAAAAATAAAGAGGAAGTATGAATACCTACAAAATGGTTTTCTCATAATTCAATAGACTAATTCTTTGATTAAAAGAAACTAGAGGGACCTCAACTCAAATTAATCATAATCCTCTGTAAGCAAAATATTGTTCACATCCACAATATAGTATTTTTTTACTACAAGAAAACCTTATATAAAGAGACTAAATATAGGAAAAAAGATATATAAATACTATTTCAATAGCTAAAACCCTAAAAAGTCTATTAACACTAGTAAATGATAGAGAGGTGACAGGAGATAAAATTGAAATTTTAAAGTGTTGGTGATTTTATCATAATACTCCTTAATTTTTTAAATTAAAAAGAAAAAAGAGAAAAAACACCTCACCGAAGTACCACCGTTAGCCTCCTGTTGTAAAATATAAGTGTTTGAGTGGGTGTGTCAAAGAAGCTAGTCCCACATTGCTTGGGAGTAAGAGGTCACAAGCCTATATATATTACTTTACTAACTTGGGCTTGTAAAGAGGCCTAGAGGAGTGGTGGGCTCACGCGCACACAACAACGGGCCACCGGAAGGCAAACGTAGTTGAAATCCGGCTATTTCCCCCCCCCCTGCGCGTGAATAAATACGTGGTACTGGCACTTTTTGTGATTTATTTTTATGCTCACCGAAAATATTATTTTTAGATAATAAAAATAATTTTAATTTTGGCTTGCCGAAAAGTCACTATATTTTGGGGTATGCGAATAAGGTTTGCAGGCACACCCTTATAAGTACTCTCTCTAATGATTTGTTCGATGTTTATTGTGTCTGCAAGGAGGCACAAAAGATTTGGGAGTCGCTTATCTTGAAATACACTGCTGAGGCCGCCGGGAAACAAAAGTTTGTTGTGGGGAATTTCTACAAATGGGAAATGGTCGAGGATAAGGACATCAAACTACAAATCAATGAGTATCATAAATTGCTTGAAGAACTCCGGCCTGAGAAGATCAATCTGCCAGATGAGTTTGTAGCGGGAGTCTTAATTGAAAAGCTGCCAGAGACGTGGAATGATTACAAGCAACAATTAAAGCACAAGCAGAAGCAGTTGTCCCTGTCAGATCTGATTACGCATATTATCATTGAAGATACCAACAGAAAAGCAATCCAAGCAGCAAAGGGGAGACAAATGACTGCAAAAGCAAACTTAGTGGAAGGAAAGCCGCACGACAAGAGGTATGGCTCTAAACATCAGCACAAAAAGAAGTCTAATTACAAGCCTAATGATTCTAACCATAACCCCAATTTCAAGAAGAAAGGAAATTGTTATTTCTGTAGAAAGCCAGGTCACTTTGCCGCTCAGTGTAGGAAAAAGGCAAAAGTTGAAAATCGTAAAAGAGACGAAAATCCTCCAAAGGCAAAAGTAAATTTGGTTGAAGGAGAAGAGAATAGTGATGATGAAATTATTGTTGCGGTAGTCTCTCAAGCCTTATTGGTCTCTGATGTGAAGAAGTGGGTGGTAGACTCTGGTGCCACTAAGCACATTTGTGCAAATAAGGACATGTTTGCCTCCTTTGAAGAAGGAGAAGACCACATTTATTTGGCTGATTCACGAACTGCAAAAGTTCAAGGAAAAGGAAAAGTGGTGCTGAAACTCACATCTGGGAAGACATTAGCACTGAATGATGTTTTGTATGTGCCTGAACTTAGAGCAAATTTAATATCTGTGGCTCTATTAGGAAAATTTGGGGTTAAGGTTTCGTTTGAGTCTGATAAGATCATTATGACAAAGAACAATGTTCTGATAGGAAAAGGTTATTGTAATCAGGGTCTTTTTGTACTGAGTGTTGATGAAAATAATAACAATGCATCTTCTTCTGCTTACTTGATTGATTCCTTTGATTTGTGGCATGCTAGATTAGGACATATACATAGATCTTATATAAAGCGATTGCAAAATCTTGGGATAGTCTCTGAAGTTTGTGCAGAAACTAAATTGTCTAAAAGAACTCATTTCCCCATACAAAGAGATAGTGAATTATTATCACTTATTCATACTGATTTAGGAGATTTAAAACAAACTGAGACTAGAGGTGGAAAAAGATATTATATAACGTTTATTGATGAATTTTCTAGATATACTAAAGTATACCTATTGAGGAATAAGGATGAAGCTTTTGGAAAATTTATTTTGTACAAGGCAGAGGTAGAAAATCAGTTAGATAGAAAAATCAAAAGAATTAGATCTGATAGAGGAGGAGAATATTTACCATTAAATGACTTTTGTGAAAAAGAAGGCATAATTCATGAAGTAACTCCTCCATATTCACCTGAGTCTAATGGGATAGCAGAAAGGAAAAATAGAACTTTGAAAGAAATGATGAATGCCTTACTTGTAAGTTCTGGTGCACCTGATAATTTATGGGGAGAAGCCTTATTAACTGCCTGTTTTCTACAAAATAGAATACCTCATAAGAAAACCAAGAAAACACTTTATGAGTTATGGAAAGGGTATATACCTAACTTGAAATATTTAAAAGTGTGGGGGTGTCTTGCAAAAGTTCTTTTACCCGATCCCAAACGGAAAAGGATTGGTTCAAAAACTGCTGATTGCATGTTTATTGGTTATGCTTTACAAAGTGCTGCTTATCGTTTTCTAGTTTTGAAAAGTGATATTTTAGAGCGTAATACAATTATTGAAACAAAAGATGCAGAATTCTTTGAGAATATTTTTCCTTTAAAAATTGAGCAAATTCCTAGAAGAGTCGAAAATTTGTCTAAACAAATTTCAAATGATGATTTAGTTGAAAATTTACGGAGAAGTAAAAGACAAAGAAAAGAAACATCTTTTGGAGATGATTTTTATACATATCTAGTAGAAAATGAACCTAGGAATTATTATGAAGCTGTTTCTTCTTCGGATGCAAATTCTTGGAAGGAAGCTATTAAAACTGAGATAGATTCTTTGAATCAAAACAAAACTTGGGTTTTAGTAGATTTACCTATAGGAGCAAAGCCTATTGGTTGTAAGTGGGTGTTTAGGAAAAAATATTTTCCAGATGGATCTATAGATAAATACAAAGCTAGATTAGTTGCCAAAGGTTTTACCCAGAAAGAAAATATTGATTATTTTGATACTTTCTCGCCTGTAACAAGGATTTCCTCTGTTAGAGTTTTAATTGCCTTGGCTTCAATTCATAATCTTGTTATTCATCAAATGGATGTCAAAACAGCATTTTTAAATGGTGATTTAGAAGAGGAAATTTATATGGTTCAACCTGAAGGATGCATTGTTCCTGGGCAAGAAAACAAAGTTTGCAAGCTAAATAAGTCATTATATGGTTTAAAACAAGCGCCCAAACAGTGGCATGAGAAATTAGATCAAGTTTTAACAAGTGGTGGTTTCTCTACTATTGAAGTAGAAAGATGTGTTTATATAAAAGCTTTGAATAATGATTGTGTGATTATTTGCTTATATGTGGATGATATGCTTATCTTTGGTATTAGTTTAAAGGTAGTGCTTGAAACAAAAAGTTTCCTTGCTTCAAACTTTGATATGAAAGATCTTGGAGAAGCAAAGGTAATCTTGGGTGTAAAAATCATAAGGAATGAACATGGTATTCAACTTTCTCAAGAACATTATGTTGAGAAGATTTTGAGAAGGTTTGAACAGTTTGATGAAGAGCCTTTGAGTACTCCTTATGATGGTAGTATACATTTGAAAAAACATGATGGAGATCCAATAGCTCAATCTAAATATGCACAAATTATTAGGAGTTTGTTGCATTTAATGAATTATACTAGGCCAGACATAGCATATGCTGTGTGTAGATTGAGCAGGTATACTCACTGCCCAGGCAGTAAGCATTGGGAGGCTCTTATAAGATTATTACGATATTTGAGAGGTACCATGAATTATGGTATACAATATAGTGGATTTCCCGCTGTATTAGAAGGGTACAGTGATGCTAACTGGATCTCAGATTCAGATGAGACAAAATCCACTAGTGGCTATGTCTTTATTCTTGGTGGCGGTGCTGTCACATGGAAGTCAGCCAAGCAAAACATAATAACACCGTCCTCTAGGGACTCTGAGTTCGTTGCTATGGAGTTGGCTGGTACTGAGGCTGAGTGGTTGAAAAACTTCTTAGCGAACATCCCACTAGGTGACAAACCAACACCATCAGTGTCGTTACACTGTGACAATAAAGCAGCGATAGCCATAGCTAAGAATAAAACCTTCAATGGTAAGAGTAGACACATACGATTGAGACATAATATTATAAGGCAGCTGCTAAAGGATGGTGTTATCTCAATCGATTATGTAAAGTCAGAAATGAATTTGGCGGATCCGTTAACGAAACCTCTTGGGAGGAAAATGGTTGTTGAAACGTCAAAAGGAATGGGACTAAAGCCGACTACTAATTGACAACGATGGCAACCCATCCTTTGTGATTGGTGATCCCATGAAGAAGATTCACTGGGTAAGAACAAGTCGTTCGTCAGTTCTGACTAGCACAAATATTTACGTCCCTTCCTATGACATTTTGAATGTGCTAGACTGCATTATTGTAGGTTGAGCAAAGCTCTTAATGATTTCATAGTCCAACAAGACAGTGTGCATAGTGCAGGTACACTTATATGAAATCACCTCTATGAATGTGGAGTGTGGCCACTCCTATGAGATCATGGCAAAATCTCTAGAGCATTCATTACGCACCAGGCACGCGCATGGCCGACATAACGCGCAAAACCGTCGTTAACAGCGGAAATGTTAGGATATAATCTGATTTTTAATGCCTCTGATATACACCAAAGAAATGTGAGTTCATAGTCCATAGGACCACTGACATCTCTGTGTATCATGTGTTATTGATCTAGGTCTAGTTCATAGTCCATCGGACCACTAGATACAATGGTTATATCCTGTGGGTAACACAGAGGGTTTCTTTGACACATGTGGGGGATTGTTGTAAAATATAAGTGTTTGAGTGGGTGTGTCAAAGAAGCTAGTCCCACATTGCTTGGGAGTAAGAGGTCACAAGCCTATATATATATTACTTTACTAACTTGGGCTTGTAAAGAGGCCTAGAGGAGTGGTGGGCTCACGCGCACACAACAACGGGCCACCGGAAGGCAAACGTAGTTGAAATCCGGCGATTTCCCCCCCCTGCGCGTGAATAAATACGTGGTACTGGCACTTTTTGTGAATTATTTTTATGCTCACCGAAAATATTATTTTTAGATAATAAAAATAATTTTAATTTTGGCTTGCCGAAAAGTCACTATATTTTGGGGTTTGAAATTCGTGACCCTCCGTGACTGGAAATTGCTGACGGTCCGACGCTTCGTCAGGAGACATTCCCGTTCGCAATTTCTGGGCTTGTCTGTTCGGTGGTGCCTCTCCGGTCTCAACGGACGTATCGTCCGGGTTCCTTCGTGACCGATGGCTCTTCATGAAAACGCCTATAAAAGAGACACAGGCGGGGTGCTCAGTACACACGAAATTCTCATCTCCTCTCATCTGTTTTTCTGCCTGTCGTTGCCATTACCTTCCGCCAGTTCTGTGGCCTTGGAAAATCAAGAAGGGTCTGTTTAATCCTGGGGGGTGCCGCTTCCTCTCTGCCAGTGGTTGCGGAATAACTCTATAGGACAGTGTCCTCGGACGCGACTCAGATCATCCGTTTCAATCCTTACAGGTTGCTGTTCGTCTGTTCCTCCGGTTGCAGTGATCGTCTACACCTCCTGCCGGAGGTCTAGCTCCTGTCTCATCCCTTCGGCTTGGTTGTCGTATGAGCTCCTATGACAACTTCAGTAATAGAATTAATACTTTGGTATAGAGATTGACAACTTGGAGTCCAAGTTGTCAATCTCTGTACCCAAGTTGCTAATTGTTTTATTCAAGTTGTCATTGCTTATATTCAAGTTGTCAACGATGCTAAAATGGAGTAGTTGCTAATTGCAATACTCAAGTTGTCAACGATGCCTGGTATAGGTGTTGACAACTTAAGTATAGGTAATGACAACTTTATAATAGAAATTAGCAAAACACTAACAGAAACCCAGATCACAAGCAAAAATCTAGCCACAAACATGTCAAAATGAGGTAATTGCTAATTTTTATACTCAAGTTGTCATTGCATATACTCAAGTTGTCAACGACGCCTGATAAGGGCACTGATAACTTGAGTATAGGCAATGACAACTTCATAATAGTAATTAGCAAAACAAGAGCAAAAACCCAACCATAAACAAAAATCAGATTTCGGCGGTGACTGAAATCGACGGAGAAGATTATGAGAAAGTAGTCAACGGTGCTGTGGTGAGGAGTGAGCGAAGCGTCCACTGGGAATGCTTCTCTTTTGTTCTCCCTCTCTCCAGTCTTTGTTTCTCCAAAATCTCAAACCAGATCATGCTTCATTCTCTAAAGGGTTTCTTCACGACATTGCCACTTGCCACGATCTTTTCGGCTATGAAGTCCTTCCTTGTAGTTTTTCCCAATTCCTTCGATGATTTGGTAACCTTGAGGATGTAGGTGGCACCCCTGGTTCAAGGTAGAAGACGATGAACAGTAAACCATGGCTCTACCCTTCTCTCTGTCATTACTACCATCACCAATCTCACTCTTATCGTCGGGTTTAGGAGAGGGGAGGAAATGGTGAAGTGGGGGAAGGAGATAGAAGGAACTTCATCGCCGATTTTGTGGCTATGGCGATAGGAAGAGGAAGAAAGAGGAGTGGGGTAGACGGTAATGAGATTGCATATAAGAGAGGAGAAGGTGATGTAGGGTAGGGTAGAAGATGAGAGAAAAAGAGGGGTCGTTTTGGTAAAAATACTCAAACATTCAAAACCCATATTCCTCCTCAATCATCTTTCTATCATTTGTAAGTGTTAATAGACTTTTTGGGATTTTAGTAATTGAGATGGTATTTATATGTCTTTCCCCTAATGCGTAAGACTCTCAAAATTTGTTGTAACAAAAGCTTCTAACGTTTTTTTTTGAATTAAAATTTGGAATTCATTAATTCAATAGAGATTAATACAAAACGCCCCCCCAAAAGGAGGGACATCTAAAGATCTTTCATCAACCACCTCCTACCAATAGAGGAGGTGGTGGGTGATCAAATATGATAAAGTTTTCACTACTTGTATGAGCAAACTTAGCTAAATAATCAGCTTGAATATTTTCATCTCTAGGGATATATCTAATAAGGACATGCCAATCTCTAAACAGCTATAGCCTAGCCTCATCAATGACGTCTCTAAAAGGATGCATAGAATCACATCCCCTAGTGATTAAATTTACAGCTTCAATACAATCAGTACAAAGCAAAATGTTTTTAAAACTTCTATTCCAACAAATTTGTAGTCCTTGGATGATGGCAATAATTTCCACAACAACCGGTGGAACCCGAGTAAGTTTGCACGAATAACCACACACCCAGCCACCGTCTTCACTTTTAACAATACCCGCCCTTGCACTCTGACCCAAATTACGAATAGAAGCGTCTGCTTCAAGTGTATAATATCCTTGTCTTCTCATCATTTGTTCTCTGGTTCCATTAGTAGCTTGAGAATAAAAATTGCAGTGAGCACCCAACTCCATATCCAAAGTTGCCCGAAAGAGACTTGAATGAGCATTCTGGTAATCAACGTCGGCCTCTTCTCCAAAAGGCTTCCGGCTTCTGTCCACCCATATGTCCCAACAGACATAACCGAACAGAGTTTGCCAACTGATTTTCTTTGTGAAGTCCCGACCTGCCGCATGCTTAAGGTTCCACTGTATCCATTCCGCGCCCTGCAAATTAGTAAAGTTATCCCACATACCTGGCTTAACTATTGAGATCCACCTCTCACGCGCATTTGTAAAATCTCTCAGAAGATGCATCATGTCCTCGTCTTGATCACATTGAAAGGGGCACGATGCGAATTCAGATACTCCCTTCCTAGCCTTGAGTTGTGTTGTACGAGTTTTCCCGTGTGCTGCAATCCATATAAAAGCTTTAATCTTCTCTGGGATTTGCCATCTCCAAATCGTTCTCCAGAGAGTTGTTTCCGATCTCGGGATACCGCAGATATAAAGTGATATGCAGAACTAACAGAAAAACAACCATCAGAAGAAGGTTTCCAAAAATACTTATCTTCCCCTCTGTCCTCACATGGTGGATTAGCACTAATGATTCTTTGAATGATGTGTTGTGGGAACCAGTTACCCATCTTAGTTATATCCCATTGGTCCCACGAATCAGTAAAATCACGAACTTTTTCATTCTGGTTCACAAACGCCTCTCGTCCAGGAATTAAGTCAATCAACGAACTATTTACTTGCGACCAATTGTCAGTCCAAAAAAAAGCTAAGGCTCCATTGCCGATTTAAACTCCCACCCCTCTCTGGAACTTGTCCCAAACAGAGCAAATACCCCTCCAGGTAGGAGAAGCATTTCTTCTAGGCACAGGACCATTCATCCGATCCCATCTATATTTCCCTCTCAGAACTTTGACCCACAGCTTGTTAGGATTAGTTAGAACTTGCCAGCAGAGTTTCATAATAAAAGCCTCATTTTGTTTGTACAAGTCTCTAATCCCCAATGCACCGTGGTTTTTGTGTTTTGTAATATGGTCCCAGGAGATGAGGTGCATCTTTTTCTGATCATCTATCCTGCTCGTCCCAAAGGAATTTTCTACTCTTTCTCTCCAGATCCCCCAAGATACCTTTGGGAATCAACATTGTCTGCATCTGATAAGAAGGTAAGGCTGATAGAACAGCTTTTATAAGCTTCTAATGTTGTCTGTATAGATCTTGTTTTCATGAAGTATATATATGTATTTTAAACATATGTAAAGTTAAAAAAAATTGCTAAATTTTAAGGTAGGATAGTTGAGGTTTAAGTTTTTTTTTTTAAGTTCCAGTAAAAAATATTACAAATCACTTATAAATACAACAATATGAATATTATATATATTCATATCTAGTAGTACATTGGGATATTTGGATGGTTTCTGGAGTCCTGACTTTATTATCGCCAGGTTGAATTGTGGCGTGTAAAACCAAGTTGAAGATTGTGGGTCAAACCAAATTTTGAAGACCTTATGTTATTCTGCAGCACTAATTATATATAATTGATTCATAGTTTCCACGCATCATCAGTTTCAGAATGTTGATGATTATACTAAATTAAATATAATAAATTGAAGTCAGACACCGCCACTTTAGTCCTTCTCTATACAAATTAAAAAATACATATTGTGAAGAACGACAACTTTCGTCCATAAGAATTGAAAATGAAATGGAAAAATTCTATAGCAGCGATATATAGAAAGCACAAATAATAAAAACGTCATTTTCTTTCACATATCAAAAATCATTTTGTATATAGAAAATCCAACCTGAAATTAGGCTGGTCAAGCATTGGAAGGAAAGGAAAAAAAAACAAGTAGGTAATTCAAAAAAATTCTTTTTAAAAAGTAAACATTGTTATTCTGTACGTAACGGTAAGAGGGAAAAAAAATGTCGTCGTAGGTAGGTGAAATATTCTTATACGTCTTCCTTCATTTACTTTTTGCCATCAATCCATTTGCATAGAGTCAATTTCGTTCTTATCAGGCCCCAGACGCCACGATAATTCATTTGCTTTTTAATTAATTTGATATTTTTTTCTGACAAATTTTCAAAAATTTTCCTTCATAAAATTACATTAGAAACACTTTAGGAACTGGTGTAATATTTTTATACTTGAAAAATAGACTATGTGACTGCCATTCTGCCAATAAAAAAAATCTGAAAAGATTATGACTTTAACTTATGGGGAATAACTTGGGCAATGGGTTAACCAGGGACGACCCAAATTGGCCGATTGCAAAAGCACGCGCACGGACATTGAATAAAAATTAAAAATGAATAATGGGATTAATAAGAATGGGTGGTTGAGATTTAATAGCCTTGTTAACTGTGGGGGAAATGTTAAGTGAAAATTTCATTGAGTTCTTAAGAATGTAAGATAATTTCAGTTAATTTATAAAACTTTCTGAAATTTTATTGTGAAATTAAGTTTTGTGACTGAAAAGATAATAATACCCCGCTTTTAATATATTTTTTTTTTTCAAAAAATCATCTACAAGACAAATAAGGTATCTACAAGATAAATAAAAATATTGACAAGGCAAATAAAGACATTTACAAAACAAATGAAGGAATTTAAAAAAATCTAGAGAATTAAAAATATTTTGGTAATTTATAAGACATATGAAAATTCATAAAATAAATAAAGATATTTACAAGATAAATAAAAAGATTTAAAAGAATCTAAAGAATTAAAAATATTTTGACCATTTACAAGACAAATATGAAAATTTATAAAATAAATATTGACTTTACAAGACAATTAAAACAGTTTATACGACAAATAAAGTACAGATGTTATTGTCTTTTCATCACAAAAATTAATTTTATTTTAATCTAATGAGGTATAGTGGTGTTTAAAAAAATTTTGGGGGGCTAAATGAAATTATGGTATATCCTTAGGTCTAACGAAATTTTCCCAAATATCAATACTATATATAAAAATATAAAAGAGAGTTGGCGAAATGAGGGGAAGATCAGGGAGGGGTGGTGATGTGGTGCTTGAAAATAAGGAGGTAATGGAAACAGGGGTCAACGTGTGGGGCCGGAGGGGCGTGCACGCCGGAGAGACATGTGGGACCCACTTGAAATCCGCCAAAGCCTTCAGAGTCAGAGCCCTGAACTGAAAATGACTCCCTCCTCCTTCCCTTCACCCCTCAGTTTGAATATTCTCTCATTCATCTCCATCTCTTTCTCACGTCTCGTCTCCATCATTTCCAGTTCTCTCTCTATTCACTCTACTAATTTCCCAACTCTCTGATTAAATTATTACTATTAAAAAAGTCACTATTGAGACACGTGGGAATGTGTAATCCTACTACTGTATTACTAGAAGAATTGGGGGCCTACGAGGGTTGAAGGTTCAGAGGTTGGCGATGTAGAAAAATGCGAGGGAGAGTATTATCTGGCTACTGTAATTAACTATTATAGTGAGACTGTGAGAGGCTTTTTCCATTCTGAAGTGGAAGGCCGCAGAATCATGTACAGATTCTGATTCAGAAACAATTGGTTTTCTTGTCACATGTACGTAAAGTTTACAGAGAAGATCTAATAGGTTGATTTAATTTGTTAGCACGCGAACCTTAGAATTTAACACCAGAATTTTGATTTTGTTATTAGTTATGATTGATACTCCTCTTGTTGAGTGTAAAATATATAGTTTTTGTCTGGAGACTCCTTACGTGTTTCCTGTCCAAAATAGTTTATATGTGTTAGTTTGTGTGGAGGCTACGAGCAGATGAAGTCTAACTTATAATGCTGGTTTGTGATAGTTTGATTTTAGCTTATAAGTGTTTTTAAATCGTGATTTACGGTATACGAAGTAAGATATGTAAGAAGAGATTTATCTCGACTTATGTAAAAAGCACTTATAAATAAAAAATAAGCTATTCCAAACTTAACTATATATCTTCACCCCACCAATTAACTTCACCAATAACATTCCTCAATGAGCGGAGGGCGTCACTCGTCAAATTATGATTCTTTCCTTTACTCTTCCTAAAAGTTAACCTTTCTCTAATAACTTCAACAAAATGCTATTAAACCACGCTTGCAGGGGCACACACATATATATACACATACCACACGAAATTACGTCAAGGCTGTTTATACCAATGAAATTTTGTTCGAGGAGCATCTGATACAAATATATTTTAGAAGGGGCAAAAATACTAATAAATAATTAAAAAGGGGCATCCAGCACAAAAACCGTTAAATCCGTACTAACGGCGATAAATTATAAGAGAATAAAACCCTAACGGCGTTAGTACGGATTTAACGGTTTTTGTGCTGGATGCCCCTTTTTAATTGTTCATTAGTATGTTTGCCCCTTCTAAAATATATTTGTGCCAGGCACTCATCAAATAAAACTTCGTTGGTAAATTTGCTCCTTAACCCTTTATTTATTATAACATCTATATATAATGCAAGTTATATGTGATAACATGGAAATTGTAGCTGAGTGCTTGGGGCATTATAAATTTGATCCCAGCAAATGATGACAATTATGGCAAAGTTATGCAAGACTGGAAATCCTAAAGCTTCATTAACCAGAATGTCTTTCTATGTTAGTATTACTTGATTAATTAATTACATTTTTGTGGCATATATCCATATATAACTAATAAGCAGCCTGTGTCTACAATGGTGTATATGCATGCATGCTTAATGCTAACCCCAAACAAAAAGAAAAGTCATTTTTAAAAAAAAAAAAAAAAAATTACGCGCTACCACCTACTAGTATAGGGTATATATTTGCAAAACGGAATAGTGGATCCACCCACGCACACATTCTCTCTGTCATAGGATTTGTTTTTATGCCCTATAATAGCTTGTGTTTGATTGGCTGATTGTCCGAATAAAAACAAATACTAATTAATGAAATAGTGGATCTTTGATATTGGGAGCCGACGCACTATTATGCTATACGTGGAAGTCATCAAAGCTACTAAAAAAATAGGGTTTCTATATGATTAACAAAATCATTTATCAACCCCTACACACATATATAATAATTATGCTTAATTAATGATAATGCCAAATGGGTGACCAGAAATTACAATCCGGGACAAATCTCCTGATTAATATCCACACAAATCCCATCTATAATATTGCATTCATGCTATAGGCCACCATTTTTTGATGCATTATTAGGTATGCTTGTGGCAATCATTAACGGTCATGGATCATCCATATATGAAACAAAACATATGTATCGAAACAAACTTAGGCTTGAATGCTTCCCTAATCACTCTCAACAGTTGGGATCTATATTATTGTTGTGGGAATATATATATATATATTGACTCTCTCTCTCTCTCTCTCTCTCACACACACACACACATGAAAATATGAGATCATGTTGGAGTAAGCTTGAGGTGTGCTAACAGACAAAAATGGGACAAAGGAAAGATAAAATAAAAGATGTGAAGGACATAAAGTAGTGAGTGGTGACCTCCTCCACATGATCAGTAAGCAAAGGGGACAAAGCCACAAGATCCATCAAATTGAAGAATCTCAAACCTCAAAAACAAATTTTTGTCTAGTACAACATCAACCACATATATTCAGAAGTACTCTCTCTCTCTCTCTCTCTCTCTCTCTCTCTATAAAGACTTGATGGGTGACGATGACAAACATATATAAGAGAATGTTTATTTTAGGTTTTATCATTTTGTGTTAATCAGGTGACGTGTTTGACTTGTTTCAATGTCCTCCATTTCAATAAAGCTCTGTTATTTTTAGGTCAAGTCAGCCATATGTAAAGATGAAGAGGGACCCGTTGAAATATTGAAACATATATGTGACTTACACGCCAAAGACTCGTAACACCCTTGGTAATTTGATTGCATCGATTGACATGAAACACCAAATTGACTCTGTAACTAAATTAACAGATTAATGTAGGACTAATCAAATTGAACTAGTTGATCTAGATGAATATAATGGGGGATTTTGATGTCAAAGCTAAGATATTTTCAGAAAATGCGGTCGAAGTTAATGAGAACGATAGGAAGGATTCTTGGTGGTGGGGCTGGGGCATGTTGGCTTGCTAGGTAGTGCTTAGTCATAAGTCAACAATCATAAGCTTTTAATAGAAGTCAAATGATATAATTTTAGGTTGACTATTGGGAGAAGATGAAGCTTCGGGAACATATTCAATGGTTTATATTCCACAATGAAAGCCTTTGACTTCAATTAACCAATAGCGATTTTGATTTCTCATTGAACCTTTCCTGTTTTGTTTTCCTATCTTGTGAGGCGCGTGCTTGTAGTTTTACTCCATCCGTCCTTATATTTAAGAACCTTTTTTTAATAACTTTTTTTGGTAAACGGGCTTATTCCTAAATATAAGATCTCTTTTAAATTTGTTTTAATAATAAATGCATTTTTTTTCTATTTTTCCCTAAATTAATTATTATACTATATACATTCTCTTTTATCCTTTTCTCATTACTACTCTCTCTCTCTCTCTCTCTCTCATCTATTCATAAATAGGGACATTGTTTTGAAGAAAATTAAATTTTCTATATAATTATTACATTTCACTACTTTTAAATGTATTTTAGAATTTCACGATTCGGTTGAAAGGCTCTTATATATAGGGATGGGGGAAGTACTTTCCCACCCTCCATAAAATATCAAGTAACAATCAAAATTGTCATCCCTAATTAAGGAGATACATGAATACATAGTAAGACACCTTTAGTATAATATGTGCATAACAAGAAAAATTGCATTCAACTTCTAAATTGATTAATTAACGAAGCGTATCAGTTTAACTTTAATCATTTAATTTGTCTTTTCAGACACACATAAATTTAGCTGTTCATATATGTCTGAATACATGCATGTGTGACACCTTGTTGGAGTCAGTTGAAAACTTTAGAAAATGTGAGCATATGGATACACGATGAGGATCATGGCCTACTCTTTAAATTTCGCTTATATATATGTATGTACTGCTAATTAATTCCACAAATAATATTCCCTCGATTAAATTTTATTATATTTCTTTGTTTCCTTGTTTTTTTTTTCGGGTATGCATACCTACCAAAACATATCATTTTTTGTGTGGAATCGAGGTGTCCCTCCTTACCAATCACATACTTTTTAAAACGAAACCAACTAAGAGTTCCACTTGATTCATGTGAATTGCCTCGTTCACGCTAATTCTTTCACGGCCTAACAAAGCTTACATACTTATTTAGTATTTAATAAAAATTTAAAGGAAATTAGCAAATAATGTGGTGTATATATATAATATTTAAAGATCTTCCGGCAAAAAAAATTTTTTTTTAAGACCAAGAATCAAGAAAAACAATCCTTTTCAATATATAAAGACACGAGTGGCTAGATGAACGCACAGCTTCTAGAACACCCGAAAATTAATTTATTTCTCAGTGAGGGCGTATAATTTTATCACAATCATTCTATATTTATGCTCTTAGATTTGAATATGGCCACCACTAGGATTGGTTATTCAATTAAGACACTACTCAAACTTTGTCCAAGAGTTTTCTAGTTTGTCATAAAATGACAAAATGTAGGAGTATAAGTTCGTTTTTCATTTAAAAAATTGACCTAAAATATGCCAAAATTCTCTAAAGGTTATGTCTTGAGCGAATCTTACGGGACATAATGCTTTTGATGATATTTATACTTTCATATAATTAAAAAGGCATAATGTTTACCAAACCCTCTAATCCCCAGGAACCACAAACGTGCGCAACTATTTGTGTTATTATATTTATAACATATTAATTAATTAACTGTCCTCCTCTAATTAGAAATTAGGATGTTGGTGGTGGGCTAATTAAGTACGACCATGTCTCTTTTCATTGACCCAATAGGAGTGATTTGAGAATAGAATGCGTGTGGAATTGGAGCCATAGTTTTTTTTTTTTTTTTTTTTAAAAAAAAGGATGACGAAGATGATTATGATGGTGATGACTGATAATCCCAGCAATAAAAAGAAAGAGAGTTTGACTAAGAAGGAGCCAAGATAGTGGAGTTTGTGTCTCGTCGCCCAAAAAAAAGAATGAGACTTTGATTTTGATAATGGGATGGTGGGGTTGACAAGTTTCTTGACCCTCTTCGATGAGACATTCCTTATACTTCAACTCATCATCCTTCATTTTTTGAATCCCCCCTCTTTTCTTTTGTCCTCTTCGCCTTCTATATATCCCCTTTAGCCTTTATTTCATTAAAAAATGCACTCTTATTTTAATAATTTTAAATATTTAAGCCTTGTTTTAATATATTAAAGTATTAAGTTGAGTAAAGTTGTTTTATATTATGTATATAATTGATCTTTAGAGCTGTGATGTTTAGACAGAAAGAATATCTTTTGATAGTTAATTGAAGGAGACCTGATGAAAAAGCTGAGGACGACAATTTTGTTATAAAAAGAATTATTGTCATTATCTCAAGTTTCCTGCTTCTTTACGAATGTTTTAGAGATAATAGCAATTTGACATGCGTGACGCCGTCAACTAGTTTCTTTACTACTCCATCCCTTTGCTGCCTTTTCATAAAGTATATTGACATGTCATCAAACAAATATAATTTAACATATTCACTGGCAAAAAAAAATTTAATTTAACTTATTATATCTACTTTTAATGTTTAATTTCTAATTAACTATATTTTTTCATAAAATTATAGAGAAAAAGGTAGAAAAATAACTTTAAAATTGCAAAATTCCAAATCAGGTTTGTTACCAAGAGTTAATAAGGAAATGATGAAACTTGATAAGCAATTCACAATTCATTTTTTGGGAAATATCTAATTTCTAATTTTGTAAATTCAAAATTCTTTTTCTGTTTTTTTCCCAATTATAATTCTAATCAGTTTGGTAAAGTATGTGATGAGGTATAAGTATTCTCACTTTCAACATTAAATTCTAATTAATCAATTACGTGTACATTAGATAGAGAAGACAATGATTAGTTACTAATGATCACTACAAGTGCTATGTGAAATTTAGTTCCAGTTTATGTCTGTTTCATATACATACATATATGTATGATTAACCATGTGTAGTTAAGAGTAAATTAATAAATTCAATTCTCACTTGTCATCAATTAACTTTTAACATTCAACAAGATGCATCATTGTTGATTAGCCATGATTCCAACTTAGTAAAATTGCTAGGCAGAAAAATTAGGAGAAGTATACAAGTTAATGTGTGAGGGGTAATTCATAACCTCAAATTCATGAGCACATTGAACCTTCCAGTTTTGTAGCAATGGTGTTGAGCATCATTATATGTAATCTTAGTGTGTGTTTGGCAACATCTCAAACCCTGGTTTTAAACCACAGTTTGCGCAACTCGAGATAAAACTTCTCTCACACACTTACCTCGTAAGTTGTAAAAGCTATTAAAAAAAGTTAATACAAACACACACTTAGTGTGTGTTCTGATTAGTTTTTGAAGAATAATTTTTACAGTTTACGAGATAAGTATGTGAGAGGAGTTTTGTCTCGATTTATGGAAAAGTGCTCCTAAAACCATGGTTATAAGGGTATAAGAACACACACTTAGTAATACTACCTCCGGTCCTAATTATAAGAAAAATTTGACTTTTTTGGAGAAATTAAGGAAGCCAATTAAATTATTTTAGAGTGTTTATATTTTTAGTATCCTTAGATTACATATTAGTTTATTAGTCAAATTAATTAGTTTGGAGAAAAAAATATAAATATAAATACTCTAAAATAATTTAATTGGTTTCCTTAATTTCTCAAAAAAAATTAACTTTATCCTATAATTAGGACATGAGGGAGTAATAATTATCATTAGTATCTCACCTACATGATTCACATAATATACCGCCAATCAAACTCAGCCGCGTGGGTCAGTTTCTAGGCCAACAGCTGCGGCACAGCATGACCTCACATTTATGTCATTAATCTAATTATTCACAAACGGACTTTTTCAAAAATAAAAAAAACCTATTCAGGCTTAATTTTTCTGAATGAGTGGGTTCTCGACAGCAACGGCAGAGGGATTTGAAGATGAACCACTTAATTATATGATGGTTTTTTTAAAAAAAAAATTAAGTATCAAGGAAATTTTCACATCTTTTAAAAAATATCATTTACTTTTTTTGCATTTAACGATTAAATAATTCTGTAAACTATCTGACAGTTTGTAAAATAATCGTTCAGTATTTATTTCTGCATTTAATCTTTGAAGATTAATCATGCATACCATGGCAAATTTTGTAGAAGAGGATAAATTATTTATATATGTGTGTGTGTGTATTTCTACATATGTATATATTTTAAAGAGCAATGAATATTATTTTTTTTTGGGTACAAAGCAATGAATATTATTAATTTAAGAAGCAAAGGCAATGAGAGTAGGGCCTTGAGGTATATAACTAATGATTGAAGTAGGGAGAAAGGATAAATACAATGGACCTACCCCCTCCTCTTCTGTCGCTCTCCCCAGTCATTATTCAAATCCAAGCCACCTCTCTTCTACTTTTTTCCCCCCAATTATAAATCAAAATGAATTTGCTTCTTTTTCATATCATACGCTGCACAGAAGACCGTTGATAGTCAGATCCATATATTATCACTAATCTTTCAGTCTTCCCATATTATCTTGCTTTCTATTGTCATGAGATCATTTCACTAAGGTATTAAAATCCGGACCGGGTATTGAACCGGTCAAGGTACTTGGTTAAATGTTAGTGAATTAGACTGGGGCCAAATCGGAGCAAAACCGGGACTAAACCTGTGAGAAATTAAAAATTTTAGACTTATAGTATGAAATTATAAAGGAAAAATTTTTAATTTTTTTTATTTATTGTAACCCGAACCAGACCGGTTTACCAGCCGGTCCGGTCCGGTTACACAACACTGCATTTCACACGTATTATATATATATATATATATATTCGAACGTTTTGATGATTTTCGTTATGGGAGTTTAGTAGATTTGGTAAAGATCTCACAATTATAAATTATCTGCTAACAAAGTACTTGAGTAGGTATTTAGGAGGGATAGGGATAGGGTGCTATTTAGCTAATTGGGCCCATTTGGTGGGCTTGGGCAATTCAGGGAAGTGTGAAGTTGCAACTTGCAAGCCCCTTAGAGAATAATGGGCCCACAAAAAGCCCATGGAGGACTATGATTGTAAGATTATGACTCTGGATTGGTTTGCTTCCCAGTATTTCAAGAAGCTTCAAAGCAGGCAAAAGCTGAGTCCTGGGCTTCAAATCAAACCAAGAAACCTTAAAATCTTTGTTTTTGGTGTATAAAAATTTATATCTTCAACATCTCTCTCTCATAAGTTTGGTCCAATGGCCATGGTACTTTTGAAAGGGGCGCATATATCAATGCAAAGAGATACACTTCCTTGAGCCAGGATATATGTCAGATTTATGAGACTAAACTTGCAGATTTTTTGGGTTAAGATATAAGATTAAGGAAACCTAAATTTTGAAAGAGGCCTTAACCCAACGATTTCAGAAAACTTGAAGATAGGCACTAATAATCTCCAATTACATGTCTTTTTGGGAGCCCAAATAGCCTCCAATTAACCAGTTCCTTATCTTCTGTAATATGCTTCAGACATCTATTCCTAGTTACCCCCAATAAAAAAGACTCGATGATATATGCATGGAGCATGGTTCTAATCTATTTCCACTGTAGATGGTAACGACGGCTTGAAAAGCTTTTGGTTAACAATAATACTTTTATCAAAGCAGATTCCAACCACATACAACGAGGACCATTCCAACTTCAAACTAAATGAAATGCAATGTATACAAACATTATTAGGATGTCACGTTCTTACGTTTTGTCCTTTTCCTTTGTTTTTAGAGAGACGACATCCTATGGCACTGTTGTTATCAATATAATAAATTTACATGCTTTAACGTGCTAGCTGCAGTTAATAGCTTAGCTATTGTCACTAGAAAAAAACATGAATTTTCTGACGGATTGATTCTGATGGAATTTTTTTCGTGATAAAATTTCTAACAGAATTAGCCACGGAAAATATTCTGTCAGAAATTCTTATTTTTGCTACGGAAATTTCCGTTAGAAATTTACGACGGAATTTCAGACAGAAAATTCTGACGGAATCTCTGTCGGAAATTTCCGACGGAATTGCATGGCGGAATTTAAAAATTATTATTTTTTAATTATTTAATATTTTAAAATTTAATTTAATTTTAAAAAATCATTTTGTCAAAATTTATTTTTTTGATTAATATATTTAATTTAATGGTAAATTTATTTTTAATTATTATTTTCCAATTTCTAAAATATTTTTAATTTTCAATAATATGTTTTGGTCCTTGTAGGGGCAAAATAGTCATATAAAAAAGATAAAATTTATTATTTATTAATTAATATTAGTAAATAATTAATAATTATTCATTAGTTATTAATAAATGTTAATAAAAATTTAATTTTAGAAATTAAAAAATATATAGTCATATGATTATATATATATAATTGTGTGTAATAATAAAATACCAAAACAGTCGAGCTCATATGATAAGGTATCGCGCACGTACAGACGAGATCGTGGGAAAAGGAGGTTGCGACACGTGATGGATCTGGGGGCCTCCGACAAAGTGGACACCAAAGGAATTGCCACGCGTTGCCACCGACGATAAGGAGGCGGTCATCGGAGTTGCCACGTGACTTTTTAAAGTTTAAAAAATAAAAAATATGTTTGCGACGGAATTAATTCCGTCGGAAGTTGCAAGGGAATTTCTAATGGAATTAAATTCGGTCAGAAATTGCGACGGAAATAAATTCCGTCGGAAATTTGTTTGTCACGTTATTATTACCGACGAAATCCATTCTATGGAAAATCAATTTCAATCGGAAATTCCGTTTTTTTTTTTTTTGCAGTGCGTGAAGCATCTTGCCACTTAATGAGTGACTTACTAATCAACTTGTCTATTTGATTAATACAGACAAGTAGACTGTTACGAAGTCAATTACGTAAGTTATGTGCAGATTGACAACAAGAGTCAGAAGTAAGGGGAAAAACAGAATTTTAATATGAAATAATAACGTTGTTTGATGTTCAAAGTATATCTTGAGTCAGTTGATTATTAATTAATCATTGCTCATGTGCGTGCCATGTTAAAACTTATAAAACTAGGGCTTCCTGCTTGTTTCCATATCTGGAAGCAGTGGATATGGATTAAGAGCGTGTTTGTTTCAGCGTTCTGGGGTGCAAATCGAATTCAATAATGCACAATTGGACTTGAACAGTGTTTTGATCAAAAGTGAGTGTTTGTTTCAGCGATTGGATTTAAGGTAAAAAAAGTCATAAGTTGGAAAAAGTCATAAGTCTCAAAATGAAGCTTATTGAAGCTTATGTGCCTGTATGTGTATAAAAAAAATATTGATAGGAGTATTTTTATATTTTTGAGGATCAATGAGGTACTCAAAATCACTTCTAATCACAAAACTTCTTTTATAAATAATGTTCTAAATAATTTTCTCTTTCTTTAGATAGTAATTTTTTGCTAATTAGAGAATACTTTGGAATAAGAGTTTAAGCAAGTTTTGAGTTTTGTTAATATATGACTGTAGAAATGTAGAGAATAATTAATAATTAATTTTAATCAGTTTAGATTTATTATTTAGTTTTTTTATGATTTTATAATCAATTTTTTTTATAAACATGTCATAAATTACTTTCTATATAGTGTTTTTACCCATTAAATTTAGTTTAAATAATTTATTTGGATTATTGGAAGTATAATTGAGATTTTAATCGGTTTATTTTGTTAGATTTTGAGCTATGGGAAAATATAAGTTAGGATTTAATATTTAAATTAGAGTTTGATATAATTTATAAGATTTAAGCTTGATGTGCATAGTAGAAAAAACTTTTGGAGTGTACCAATTTAAATTAGACTTTGATATAATTTTATTAAAATTGTACCATTATCAAATTTTCAAAGTTAATTTTTGAGAAAATTGTGAAAAAATCCCTCCGTATGTAGATATCTTCCTAGGTCCCATTGATAATTAAGTTGCTAATGATGAATTTTTTCACAATTATCCCTTCATTTTTTTATTTTTCATAATTTTTTCAATTCTTTTCTCTTAATTAATACAAAAGTTACTTATGCAAAAGTCAAACCAAACATCCTAACTTTTACATAAGTTACTTTAAGTTACTTATCCAATCGCTAATCCAAACACTCATCATTTTACCCAATCTAACTTTTTTCCAATCTTAAGATTCCATAAGTTTAAGTAAAAATAAGTTACTTATCCAATCGTCAAAACAAACACACCCTAAGTCTCGTCATTAAGCAGCTATATATATATATATAAGCCACCAAGATACTAGGCATGAGAACAAACTTTTACATCCCTTGACGATACAAGAGAAAGAGAAAGCAACATAATATCAGTATCAGACAGAAAAAAGTGAAAGCACGGAGAAAAAGAAACGCTTTCTGATCTGAGGTTCAAAATTATTGGTATACGTCGTTTCAAATTCAAAACAATGGATGGGGTGCATGAATTCTGACACAACTATAGATTTATCATGAGAGAGAAGAGTTTTAAAATGCTCACGAGGAAATTAATTAAATTAAAAGTACTTCGTTCAGATTCTGAAAAATCATTGTCCTAGTGAGCTTTTGTAACAGTTGGTTGAAGGAAACAGAATTTGACAGCTAACTTTGTTTTGGTTTTTTTTTTTTGGGTACTAATAGCGTACTGTGTCATCTGTTTGTTTTGCATCAAGTGGTAGACACAAGGAATCCTAATGCACTTGATTATCAAACCATAATGCCTAAGGGTAAATAATTTTGCACTCTTCATTACATTAATTTTTGATGGTGCCTGGTACAACCTAAGTACTGATGAGCAAATTTAAAGCATGGGTTTTAATCTCGCCGTACAGGAGGAGGAGATATTCTTGTCGGTGAAAAAAGCCTCCACTAGCTACAAGAATAACTAAAATCGCAGGGAAATATAAACAACAATCCAAGGTGTCTGATCTTAGGATTTTTTTTTTGGCTGTAAGTCACCCCACATCCCCCACACCGCACATTATTGTCTAGAGCCAAAATGAATCAATAAATTTTAATGCGTAATATCTGTCAAAAAGTATATTTGTAGATTCTGGTGTCTCCTCTCTGTCCTCCCTCTGAACTAAATTACAAACACCTTATATATCTATCATTTCACTGCATTAATTATGAACTAATCATATTCACCATTTACCAGAGCGCCGAAAATCCTGAGTCTTCACTAGAGATATTATAGTAGAAAAAGAACACACACTCACATGTATACATGCAGAGGACAAAATGAATGCTCAGAAGGGTTCGACCGAGGGAGTACGGTTTATTTGAAGCATAGTTTTTTGTTTTTTTTAAAATGTAATGTTAGATATGATTGGCGAAATAACAGACAAATTGAAAGTGAGGGTGCGTGACACAAAAATTAAGCAAGTCTAAACTACCACTCTCGCCGGCCCTAGCTAAAGATAAAAACGCACATTTTTTTTGCGCGAAACATCTTTTTATTATATTCTTTCAAAAGTTGTCTTTATTTTGTTGGGGCCGGGCTACATGAAACTGGTGATTTAGCTGAGAAAGCTGAATGCAGCATGACGACTAAAGCGCGTTTCCAAACTACGAAAACTTTTCTGTCTAAAGGAAATCAATCAAATTTAAAAGATTCCTTCAAAGTTGTTTTTTTAACCTTCGATTATAATTGGATCTTTTATAGTCAAATAGCATTAGGGTCAGATTATATATAACTCCTTGATTATGATCGTTAACCAAACGTGCATGCTATAGCGCTCTCTTGAGCTGGGTTTTGGTTGTGTGTACGTAATGAAGTGTAAATGTCGAAGTATGAGTTCAGATTCAGAAAATCACGTAACAAGGTGTAGGTTGTGAGAGCATTGATGAACATTTCCTTGTGTGGTTGAGCCTTGGCCCATCAATATGTACTCAAGTGCCGCTAAGTTACTCTGTTAAGATTTACCTAAGAAAGTTAGTGAAACCAAGTCAGTTGAATTCTCACTAGCTATTATAAATAACTACGTACTGTACCACCCAACGTTTAGCTAGATCAGGCCTCAGTCTTTGAGACTTGGGAACGCATCAACGTTAGATGGTAGGTGCGTCGCCTGAAAAATGGTCCTGTCATGTTTTGAATCTAAATTATTTTGAACCCATAAAGTTTTCAGTGACAAGGGGCTGGCGGAGGATACTAGGTGCATAACCGGAAAAAAAAAAAAAGACTGCATACTGTACTGAACTGCTCTGATCTATTATACATAGACAGCAGATACTGATCAAGAGATGGATGATGAAGCTTTTATTGATATATGGTGGAGGTGGTGACCACTGTAGCTGTGTGTGCTGCTTCAGAGACAAGACGATATATAAAAGGTAGAATAATGCACGGAAATGGCCACTGAAAGAGAAAAGACCAAGTGGGAAGCCAGAGAGAGAGAGAGAGATCATATTTTGGTAATGTAGTAGTAGAAATGTTACAGAACCCAGAACACACACATGAATAATATGACTCATTTCGAGCTTGAGGGTTTCACTGTGCACACTGCTGCACCACATGCACGTACACGTAATACAGTAGTATTTGTTTTTTTTACCAATTCATGACTTTGCTCATTGGCCAAAAGAAAAAAGAAAATTCATGACTTTGCTCTTCATGTTTATGATGTCTTGCTATATGCACGTGTTACTCTTGTTGAAATATCAAACATCCTTCGCTATCTTGGTTTCTCACACAGTGATTTGATTTTCCACTCAAATCACACACACGCGCGCGCACTCAATTATATGAATGTGCAAATGCCATACCATTGTTACGCGTGAGGTTTCGATAATATTAACAAGTGCCTTCCCTTGTTTTTGGTTAAATAAATTGGTAAAGATTCAATGAAACTTTTTTGGTAAAAAATATAAACTTTAATTAACCTGTCCATTACTGTTTTTTTTTTCCCGGCCAGCCTGTCCATTACTGTTACTATATAATTGGACAGATCTACTGTTATTATATAGTAAAACTATAAAGTTAATTAATTTCTTTTACTGGATCTCTCTAATTCTAGACAAGAATTAATTAGAGCTTTTTAAGTTCTTCAGTTAATCTCTATGCTTAGGAAGAAATTTAAATGAGCGTTAGTTAGGGGTCTACCCAGTGATCGTTTGGTTTTTAATTCGAGTAAAATTCCAAAGAGTGCAAACATTAACAGAGAACTCATGTCATATTTGAAAACACTTTTCGTACGAAGAATTCATTGCTTTTTTACTTGATTTATAATACATATACGTGTGATCAGTTCAACATGGCATGTTTTTAGACAAAAGCGCACCGCAAAATTGTCGCTTTTTTCTTAGTATACTGAGACAAAAGAGGCTATTCGACCATCTCAAATGAGGACGATATCCTAAATATATACTACCTCTGATTCTAAATATAGGATAAAGTTTATAGTGTAAATTACACTATAAATTTTATTCTATATTTACATTACAAACTTTATCCTATATTTAGGACGAGAAGAAGTATATATATATATAAAGAGAAGAGCAGCAAAGTGATCGACGTGATTAATTATTAGTCAGAAGCTTAAGTGATGAATTGATAATCAATAAATTGAAGTGTGCTGATCGATCAATTTGTATTTGTTGTGGCAAAAAAAGATCAATTTGTATTTGTTGCGAATATTTCTAATTAAACCAATTATGCTGGATTGGAAGTCTGAGATATTTTCATTCTCTCCATTTCACTACTGACTTATTTGTCCTCATTCAACTTTGAGGTTTTAATTATTTGTTCAATTATAGGATACGCGAGGCATTCTATATGGGCTTCTTTATACAACTTGACTAAAGAGAACAAAGCAAAAAACAACTACATGGGGTCCAATGATGATATTTGCAACATGTTCAAAGAACTTGGCTTCTTGACATATATAGTTATAAGAATGAAATCCGAATAACCATAATTTCTATCAGGCATATGTAGTTTTTGGGAAACAAATAAATTTCAAGAGGACAATGCAATACAAAGATATTGTTCAGTTGATTCCTCGAGTGTGTTGTCTTAATTATTACTTGTCATTATTGTTGATATTATCTTTTTGTCTTCACATGACTATAAATCCATAATACATCCTGTTGTTTGTTTGTCATAGTATAGAATATATCTATAGATATAGATTCGTCATCTGATTGATAACAGTTAATTAACACGGACAATATTTGTAATTTTAATTCTTATAATGAGAAGGCCGGGTAAAAATTCACATACCACACAACATATTGAATGAAAAACAATATAATATATATAAACTTAACTTAAATACTATACATGGAATTTTTGTTTCTTTTATAAAGGATATATTTAACTCATACGTTGTCATTATAAAAATAGTTATTGATGTTAGTAAAATGAATCATGACTGCTTAAGTACAAAATTTTGAATTTAAACATGTGAGCGTAAAAGAATTTTTTTTTTTTAATATCAAATGTTATATAAGTTAATAATTAGATCTATATATTGTCGTATATAGAAGGAATTTTAATATTTATTAAGCATATGAAAATAATAAATATGAAATTGAATTTATAAAATTAGAAATAAATTAAGATTTTGTTTCAATGGAAAGCAAACTTAAAAGGGATATAGACATATGAACATATTCCCGAATCCACCCTTGACCATTTTGTATATTTACCGATCAGGTCCATGCGTCGCAGCCCTCGTTGCTGGAAGTGGAAATTGGCCTCTATATATACCCCTAAAGCCTTCCCTTCACCTCACACCCAACCCATTCCTCTCTCCCTCTCCCTCTCTCCCCCCCTCTCAAACCCATATACATCTACTCTCTCTCTCTCTCCCCACATCAGCACCATGCCTGAGGCTCCCTTAGATTCCCATATCTCAGAGCTCAATAAGAAAGCTCTTCAGTTCATTGAGGATGTCACATCCAACGCCGATCAACTCCAGTACAAGGTCCTCTCTCAAATTCTCTCCCGTAACGCCCACGTTGAGTACTTGCAGCGACATGGCCTCAACGGCCGTACCGACCCCCACTCTTTCAAGAAACTCCTCCCCGTCGTCACCTACGACCACATCCAACCTGACGTCACCCGCATCGCCAATGGCGACACTTCCCCTATCCTCTGCTCCCATCCCATCTCCGAGTTTCTCACAAGGTTCCCCTTATGTTCAATCCAGAGTGTGTGTGTGTGTGTATTAAGCATCACTTTTATTCTCTGTCCTGTAAGATATTAAGATAAATGGGTTTTGGTTTTTGCAGCTCTGGGACGTCTGGAGGGGAGAGAAAGCTGATGCCAACAATTGAACAAGAAGGAGAAAGAAGGAGTTTGCTTTATAGCCTGTTGATGCCGGTGATGAGCCAGTTTGTGCCTGGCCTTGAAAAAGGCAAAGGAATGTACTTGTACTTCATTAAATCTGAGGCTAAAACGCCCGGAGGCCTCTTGGCTCGTCCCGTTCTCACTAGTTATTACAAAAGCTCTCGTTTTAAGAACACATCACTTACCGACCCCTACGCTAACCATACCAGTCCCATTGAGACCATCCTTTGTCCTGATTCTTACCAAAGCATGTACTCCCAATTGCTCTGTGGTCTCTGCCAAAACGATGTCGTCCTTCGTGTGGGCGCTGTTTTCGCCTCTGGCTTCATTCGGGGAATTCGCTTCCTTGAGAAACACTGGGCCCTTCTTTGCAACGACATTAGAACAGGAACACTTAACCCCCAGATCACAGACACCTCTGTGCGAGATTCTGTCATGAAGATCCTCAAACCCGACCCGAATCTCGCGGATTTTATCGAGTCAGAGTGTAGCAAAAACTGTTGGCAGGGGATCATCCCCAGGCTGTGGCCCAACACTAAGTATGTGGATGTTATTGTGACTGGGACGATGTCACAGTACATTCCCACACTGGATTACTACGCCAATGGCCTCCCACTTGTTTGCTCCATGTACGCTTCCAGCGAGTGCTACTTTGGTCTCAATCTCAACCCTCTCTGCAAACCCAGCGACGTCTCTTACACCCTCATCCCCACCATGGCCTACTTCGAGTTCCTTCCCGTTAACAGAGCCAATGGACTCTCCAATTCTCACGATGAACAGCAACAGTTAGTGGACCTCGTCGATGTCAAGCTCGGCCAAGAATATGAGCTCGTCGTCACAACCTTCGCCGGTCAGATAGATATACTCCGAATCTTTTTGCACACTAATATTGAAACTTTAGTGAGAGTGACACTGATATGTGTATAATTATTTGTGTGACGGGAAATTTCAGGGTTATATAGGTACAAAGTGGGAGACGTGCTGAGAGTGGCTGGATTCAAGAACAAGGCACCCCAGTTCAACTTCATATGCAGGAAGAACGTGGTGCTGAGCATTGATTCAGATAAAACAGATGAAGTTGAGCTTCAGTACGCAATGAAGAATGCTGTCACCCATTTGGCTCCGTTTGATGCTTCTGTGTCTGAGTACACCAGCTACGCAGATACAAAGACAATCCCAGGGCACTATGTGTTGTACTGGGAGCTCCACCTCAATGGGACAACTCCGATTCCTGCATCTGTGTACGAAGATTGCTGTCTGACCATTGAGGAATCGCTCAACAGTGTGTACCGTCAGGGACGTGTGTCGGACAAATCAATTGGGCCGCTTGAGATTAAGATTGTGGAACAGGGGACGTTTGATAAGCTCATGGACTATGCTATTAGCTTAGGAGCATCCATAAACCAGTACAAGACACCGAGGTGCGTCAAATTTGCACCTGTTGTGGAGCTGTTGAACTCGAGGGTAGTGGCCAGCTACTTCAGTCCCAAATGTCCCAAGTGGGTTCCGGGACACAAGCTATGGATCAATCAGAATTAAGCATGTAAACAAGTCTATTCGATCTGTTCTTGTGATGGGAAAAGTTGATAACCCTTTCCTGTTTCATTCCATGTTAAAAGACGTCTTAAGCCCCCACCTTCTTCTTCAAGCTTTATTGTTGTGTAAAATCTGCATTGTCCAGAACTTGGCCGTTGTAAATTGCAGCAAGTTATTAACTTTTACTTTGTTGGAGTAATCTTCATAATTTTTCGTTAGAATTGAATTCTTAATTCCAGCCAGAAATTGTGCTCACTGAATTGTCATGGGGCTTATCCTATGACGGCAACAACGAGAAAGCCATCACTCCTGGACTCCTCTTTGTGTTCTGTGGTTTCAGGGAAATGGCTTGCCAAGTTTTTCTTCCATCTCACTAATGAAGTGTTTAAATTGCATATCACAACAAATTCGATTATTTTCTTTTCTTTATTTAAAATAGAAGAAGAATATAACATATAAGCTGTGGTCCTAGTGATTAATTTACTTGCAGAAAATGTTTTGCAGCTTGATTAAGACTGGTCTAAAGGGTTTTTGTTGGTATCTCAACCTAGAATCAGTAAATTTATTTTACGTAAAAAATGTGGATAAAAAACTCAGTCGTGGGGATGATGGAGGAGGGTGCAGCAGTCTGATTCCAGATTCTCTGTGTGCGTCGCTTTTAATATATTGGTCGTGTCAGATTCTGTCACTAACTGAAGGAACCAAAATTCAAGCATGGGCATCAAATGAATAGGCGACTGATTAATATGTTCAGAGCGAAATAAAATAGTATCAAGTGGCCGGTGGTGACGATGAATTTAAAGTGTTACTATTTGGCGTCACCACATAAAACGAAATCATAGGATAAGCCCTCGAGGCCATGAAACTCGCCGGGAAAGAGCAGCAACTAGAAGTTGTTTGTCTGAGAGGGAGATAATAAGTGATAATCAGAATTAAGAATATAATTAAGAATATTAATAACAAGTAGATGAAGTGAAGATGTATATATTGAAGGTTGAGAAATAATTAAATTACTGGAAGGGCACAAGATAGAGAGACGCAGAAGGAAGATGGAGACAAAAGGTGATCGATGATAGACAAGTGAAGCGTGGATAGCTCAGAGATAAAACTTGAAAGGGCAGAAGTGAAAAGAAGGAGATAAGGATCAATGGTTGCCGCATTGGGGTGAGAAACAAAAACTGAGGAGGCGTACGGTGTGGTCCTTTTGAGTTTCCAATTCGGTGCTACAAATGTATGTACACTGCAACCCAATGGAGGCTTTGTTCATGCACATTGCTTCTTTTGCGCCTCATAATAAGTAACACTCCCACTACTTCAATTTGTCCTTCCTCGTGACTATGCTCTAAAATCCATCCCTACATCCACATCTATGTCCTTTCCTCATGATTATTGTGTATGGAGATCTCCCTCCCTCCCCGTCCCCCTCGTCATAGTCCTTAATTACACAAAAATTGAGGACATCCTATGGGAAGATAATACTCCCTCACAATCAACTACAAAATTAATGAATTTTATATTAAGGATTGGAGGGAGTACATAACAAGTAACCTCTTTTATTTAAATCTAATTCTAAAACGTGTGATGTAAAGTCATACATGTTATTGAGGGGATGTGGAAAATAAATGTGTAATGCCTTGAGTGGTTTTTGTTACTTGAAATGGGGTGCCTTCTAAAAGGTATTTTTGATCATTTTTATAAGATATTTGATAATTCTAAAGAGTATCAAATATATTATATATATATATATATATCCATATATATTCAATAATGATAGGGGGAGAGTATCAATAAGCTGTTGGTTAAAGTGGAAGCGGCCTTACCCCCAAAAGGAAGAGAACATATGTTTGAACTTCAAGGAAGCGCATTTATTGAGAGAGGTTAAAATCCTTAACGCTTTAAGCTAAGTTTCAAAAGGAGAAACCCTAGACCAAGAAAACAAAAAGAAATAAATATAGTGGGAGAGTAGAAATTAGTATGATATGTATTGATATTAATTGTAGTTAATAAGAGTGATATTGAAAATTACTTGAATTTTACTTACTCGGTCCTTAATATAAAATATATTTACTTAATTTAATTAAATTAAGGAAGTTAGTTAATATGGCATTTATTTTCTAAAACACTCTAGTTATCTTCCTTAATTTTGTCATTTACTCTTATCCTTAATTATTGTTAAGGAGTATCAATAGGGGTAAATTATAAAAAGATTGATAAACATCAAAACTATATTTTATATAAATTTAGGATAAAAATCAACTTATCAAATATATCTTATATATATTTAGGACCGGAGTGACTATACATATGAATTAGGTGGAAATAATGTAACTTATATTTGAGATTGTAGTAGTGGTATGTAATTTATTTTTAATGATATGAAAACTTTTTTCAAAATTATCCAAATTAAAGTGAAGCTAGACTTGTATAATTGTACATTGTGGGGAGAGGATGGGAGAAGGAATGCGAAGGGCGTGAGAAGAGAGCGTTGACTAGACGGCCAAATAATGAAGGGGCCAGGGGGGCCTCCACCTCCGCATGAGCGTCTCGTCTCTTTCTTCATGTTAAGGGCAGGGGCACCCACGGGTGAAAGATAAGGGAAGCAGGGGGTGGGACCCCTCGTCCTCCAATCACACAACGGAATGCCACGTGCCACTGTCCCTCCATTTTTCAGGGCTTTCTCTGCTCGCCTTTGTCTCCCGTTTCTTCTTTCAATCAAATTATTTGGCCCTCAATATATCATCATTTACTATTTATTTCGTTTCCATCATTAATTTCTTGTTACGTCTTCATCCTTCACTAACTGCATCTTCACCAACACTATCTAGTTCTTCACCCCATACGCAGCAGATGCCCTCTCACCATGCTAGCTACTACCTCTAGTTTTATATCAACACACACTATATATATATATCAAGTCAGATTTAACTATTATCATCACATGAATAATACCGGTACTTTCTATATATAAAAACATATTAGATTATCTGATTAAAAGCTTTTAAACAGAAATTTTTTACCGATTTTCTTTATGTCATATATCAATTCCTAAATAAGGGTATCAAAGGATGTGGTGGATGTATACATACATGGTTGATGATAATGCTTCAACTTAATTCAAAAAAAGGGGTCTTTAATATGAAACAAGGTGTTAAATCTCATATGTAGACGTACAGTGATTTTAAATCAAATCCCACTATTAACGATAACGTAGTGTAAGGATGTAGTATACATGGTTTAATTCAAAGTGGGAAAGACAAAAGAAGAGAGGAATTGACATGTATATATTACTGTGGCTTGATTCTAGCTAGCTATACTGGTTGATAAGAAATGTCCTCTTTATTATCCGCTTTGATGATCATCAGCCTCAAGTTGATGAGGTAATTACGAAAAAGAGGAAACAAAGAAATGGCGTAGGACTAACGAAGAGTTGGCAAGCCTAATTTTGAAGTTTTCATAGCCTCTTGTATTTATTTTTTCATAAAGTAGTTTAAAAGAGAATCGAATAGCATGAATGAAAAAAGAGAATCGAACGGCATGAATGAACATCACATTCATCTCTTTTTTAAAAAACATGAATGAAACCAAATACAACGAACGTTAAAAGATGGCGAAGATATCGTTGATATGTGTAATTCCTCAAACGAGATGACGACCAAAAGTTAATAAATAACGATTACACAATCACTTTTGTTCAAAACAAGAAAAACGTATATAGTAATAAAATTATTACACAGTTTTTCCTTTCACCTTAATTACCTTTTCGTGTCTAACTAAATTGTCAGAGTTAATATGGTTAAGAGTAAGCAAATACAAGCTGAAAGTTGAAGGCTTTAATTAAACTTAGTCTATCAATGAAAGCATTATATTTTTGTTATAAACACAAACTCAATTCCCGAAAACTACCGACTAGGAGGTAGAGTAGCCCCTTAATCTTTTAAACCCCACACTTGTGAATATCTCTCATGTGAGACTCATAACATTGAGCCAGATTCTATTAATTAATTTAAGTCAGTTTGACAGAAAGACAGCCTCAACTTATACTTATATCTAAATATTTAACAGCTGAGAGCTTTAATGAACGTCAGCATATTGTTTTTCAATGTATATAATTCATTAGGGCAGGTAGAATGAAGGAGGCATTTGATTGGCTCGTGTAAAAGTAATGAAATAAAAAGGTGATGATGTGGGAAAAGGAAAAGCAAAAGCAGGGAAAGGAGGGGAAATGAGTGGAATACGAATGGCTAAGAGAAAAGGAAGAGGATTTTGATTGAAGGGAACACAGTTAAGCTTCCTTTTCTGTGCTGAGGGAGGAGGCAACAATGAAAGAGACGGGGTGGCAATTGTATCTGTACAAGAATTAAACTAAGCGATATGTTTATATTTGATGATGGAAACAAGACAAGCGTCCATTTCACATGAGGCTAGCAAGTGCCAACAATAATGAACCGCACGATGATTGATAGACTTCACAGCTCCTCATATGATGCTCTCAGTATCTTTGTGTGTCTCTCATCCACCCTAGCCAGGTCCCATATATCCTCTACCCCCTTCATTAATTTTCACCGTCTCAATCCTAAACATTAGAGCTAGACAATAACTAATTTATAAGTATTAAAAAAATAAATTAAGCTAGTTATTTGTAATAAATATCTACTAATTTTTAGAACGGTCACTTTTGATCATTTTCAATGGAAATTCTCTCTTTGATTAAAACTCAACCTTACATGTACAACCAGCCGATATAGTTTAGAGAAAAATTATAAATTTAGAAGACAACGTAAATTGAGATCTATATATTTCGGAACAAAAATAAACTTCTAAATTAACTCATATATTTAAAATGATGGGAGGAAGTAGTATCACAGCCTTCCCCTCCCCATTACGCTTCTTTACTGCCTTCATGCGTATCTATCCTATATCCATTCCAAATTAATATATCCAATTCCAAGCCCTTTTCATTAAATAGTTCTTATTTCTAGCTCAATTCACACTTACCCAAAAAAAATTAAAAAAATTATATTTTTATAAAATTCAAATATTCTTATAAAAAAAATATTAAAATTTAATCACATTAATTTTTATTCTCTCTATCGTTATTAAATATAGACATCTATAAAAAATATTTAATTCTTGTTATAGTAGAAATCAAGGGTTTAACTTTCTCTTTCAATTTTTAGAGTGTAAAGGATTTTTGTCTCTTTCAATAAATGTATTTTTCAAAATTTGAATTTATATTCTTTCTTTTATGAAATAAAGCTGTTTATCACCTCAATCAATAATTTTTTTTTTTAAGAATAGAATTTAATAAATAAAGAAAATGAGAAAGTGGGATGCAGTGGCATGAGGCATGAGGAAGCAAAAAGAGGGGAGGGGAGGGGGCCAAAATGCACGTGAAGGCGGGAATGGTCGGGTGGTCGCGAAGCCACAAAATGGGGGAGTCACCTCACACGTGGTCGCCTTTGATGGAACAACACGCTCGACACCTACACGTGTGATCAAAGGGGATCTTTCTCTCTTCTCAAACCGTACCCACACGTGAGCATTTCCCCTATATATATCTTTCTCTTGTCGGGCCTACTCCCATCCTTCCTATCCATTCCAAATTAATCCAATTTCAAACCCTTTTAATTCTCTCATAAAGATATTCACATTAATTTCATATAAATTTGATTGTAAATTATGCTGAATAATTGTAACATTCATAACTTATAATTTTAATTAAATATGAACATGATTTGTTTTATAAGTATTAGTCGACATATATGACAAATATATTACCCTCTATAATTCAGAGGTGTTTTTTGTTTTAAGAAAAAGACATAAAAACATTTAGATGGATAGTATAACACGCTCACAAACAAATAGCTGAAGCTGAGGTTTAAAATTAAAAGTGCCTTTCGGATCCACCCAGGGTGGTTGGTTCGTTGAATTTGGCAATTTATAGTTTTAAAGTTTAAACTCACAGACGCCCACTACATGAGATGTGTTTGGAATAGAATTGTGTTTTAAAAATTATGTCGGTATTACACTGTGGAGTCTCGTCTTTAACTTCATGGTGCAAAATATGGCCATAGCTTATATCAAAATGTGGCATGCTATATGCTACTCCTGTTTAATCTATTAGCTTTACGATCAACTACTTGGTTTTTTCCCCGTTTGTTTTATATGCGATGGAGTTTAGTTCTTGTTTCTCTAGAGATAAAAATATATTATAAAGTGTATATTATATTTGCATGATATTTTCTTTTTCGTTTTCTCGTTTAAAAACCTTAAACTACTTCACTTTCATTATCAATCTTAACGACCAAACCAAAACATGTTTCATTATATTAAACTCTCTCAATCCCATGCATGTTTCATCATCACATTGCAGAACAGCATTATATAAATACAGAATTATCAGTAAGGTTTCACACGAATCATCTAACAATATACTACTCTATATATATATAGAGTAGAAATAGTTTATATTATCTTCACGTATATTTGGATTAAAATAATGGAAGGGTTAGTGCCTAACATCCTCCCCAACATCTAGCATAGTTGGACATATCAGTTGGACCATCTACCCAGTTTGCCCTACAATGATAGCAACATGAATCTAACCTCAGATAAAATAATTAAACTGCTTTACTTTGAACAATAAGATGTTGATGGGAGAGTCTATGTATATATATATATATTATACAACTGATGAGTATTATAGAATAAACGAAAGCTTACAAGCATAAATAATAAACAAGATAAGCCTATACTTACCATTTGCCGATCTGTCTACCTCAATGTTTCTGGACCACTAGGCAACTAAGACAGAACATTTTCAAAGAGCTTATTAGTTGAATCTCTCATCAATAGTCACTAGCAACAAGTAATAACTAAATATTGGTTTCTTTTAAAATAATAAGACATAGGATCGATCAGTGCAGGCTAAATTGACAGGCATCTATATATTTCTGAAATAATGAATCCCACTGGTCCAGTTGTTGACAATGATTCTGCATTAAAAGAAGAGGCTACTATATAGAGAAAATACAATGGCACTATATATATAAGCAGTTGGTTATATATATCCTTTGTATATTTTCCGTCCTATATAGGGCATATGTTCCTGTCAATACAGATAATAGCTGAAAGGTGAAAGGAATAATAATGGCTCCGAGCTTTATGCTTCAACTTACTCCTGACCCCATATTTATATATTTGTCGAGGACTAGAGGGAAAAGCGATATACAAGCCCAATGTCACTCTCCTGATTCATCTGAACTGGTAGCTTCAGGACCAGCAGACTTAAAGGTCTTTGAAATATGCAAAAGGCTTCAAGATATTGCTCAAATTATGAATTCCACAATCTCATGTGTTGGTGTTGATCATGATTAAACTTGACTACTTTTGTGTGTTGTACACAAAATAATACGACAGAATTAATTCTAGTTATTGGTTTTTCATCAAGTGAAACTTTTTAATATTGTTATCCGTGTTTTTTAATCATGCAGTCAGAGGACGACAAAGATTTCTTTTGGTACCTATCTGTTCATACTTACTTTGGCATCTAATTACTTTAGTGATTATGGTGCTTTCAGCAAGTCATCAAAACCATTGACGATTGTAGAAATTGAGATTCCATTAATTACTTCATTTTGAGGCAAGTTTTTGTTGGATGATGTTTCAAGATATATAAGATCATTTAGATTAATTATTATTTTATTATTAGGTTTAATTTTATTTTATTTTAGGATTAGATTTGGATATTATATGTTAGGATATTATAGTCAAAGCTTAGGATATTATATAAAGGCCCATATATACCTTCTTTTATTTAATGATTCATAATAATATTTCAGATGTGGTTATTCCCTCATCATCTATATATAATCCTTCAAATTTCAACAATTCTAAAGGAGATTTTAACCACCCTAAGCCTAATCTTAGATTGGATTATTATAATACTCTCTGTGTTTTTGGCTGTTGGGAAGCTTACATGCATCGAACTTTAGTAGAAGTTTTCTTTATATAAAACCCTCCAAAAAAAATTGTCATTTAAGCCAACTTCTCTCTTTCATGCTGACAGTTCGGTCTGGGGCTGCCTGAGATTGGACTAAGCAGCCTTTTACGGAAGACCCATAGACTTGTTCATCGCTGTCGGCCCATTGACTACCAACAGTTGACCCATTACTATATGGATTATATCCCCATTTGGTCAAGTTTTATTTTTTGGGATTAGTCCTCCGTAATAATAAGGCAAACTAAGTTTTGAATTCTTATTGAAACAAATGTCATATTTAATTTCTAACAGTACTTTAAATAATATTGCTTTCAATAGGAAGATACCTGTACCTAGCAAAAAAAAAAATGTTATACCTTTCTCAAATCAAAAAAACCGGAGTTGAAAAACAAGAAAAGAAAAAACCGACATTCCTTGAACACAAGTACACATAGATAACAGAGGAAGTTTCATGTTACAGTTTAGTTTAGCATTCAACTATGCTAACCAAAACTTAAAAAATGCGTGCTCCTGTTTGTTATCTATATATGTGAAATAAAATTTATGTTTGTTAAAATTGTTCAAGAATTATGTGACTTCAATTCATATCCCGCGCTTCCTGGTAAATTGGAGTTCAACAAATTGAGACATTCATCATTATCCATTAACTTCTTTTGAGCGCGCACACAGAAAAATTAAAAAAGAAAGAAAGAAAGAAAGAAATTTGAAGGAAAAGATACAACTAATCCAAAAAAGTACTTAAAACGAAGTAGCTGAATTTATATTGTGAAAGCAACGCCCTGTTTATTTTGAAACAAGCTGCGAACCTCTTCACTAGTTTTATCTATTTCCGAATGCTGCAGTCTCAGTTCTTAATTTGCTGTAAGCCCAAAACCCAACATCCACATTCCTCTTCAGATTCATTGATTCTGCCTTCTAAAGTATAGCTCCCATAAATCTGCTGCTTAACATGATCAAACTCATTTGGGTTCAAGTAAGCTCATTAAGATTTCAATGATTGAGCTACGTACTTTGCTTTTGAGTTGGAGAGTTGGAAGTATGTGGTTGAACTGAATCCTTTCCTTGAAAGAAACCAGGCTGTTTAGTCTCAGGAAGCTCAACTTCAATATCAACACTGCTGATGCTATGGTGGGCCTATCCTTTAAATGTTGCTGCTCACACAATAAACTCACATGAATGCATCTTAATTAATATTTCTGATACATTGCAAGTCTCCTCTATGTTCTTGTCAAGACCCTTCCTTCTCTCCACTGTATCCATGCCTGAAACATTTAACTTGCTTATCAGTTATCCCATTTCAGTTGGGTACAAATAAAAAAAGTTACCAAATTATATATTGATCACTCACGTTACTAATGAGATTCTGCTTAGAGTCTTCTAGATCAAACCCTTTATTTTTCTTTACACATATAGTCTCTAATACTAATATGTCATAACTAAAAACATCGGATTTCACTGAATATAGTCCATCTGTAGTGTATTTTGATGCCATGTATCCACTACAAAACAAGTTCAAAATAAGACAATTAAAGAGGATAAGAAAAGTTTGAAACATGATAATTTTAAAATAATAGTCATGCAAAAGACTTGTTAAGTTCAAACTATTTTATTTGTATTGCCTTCTGTTTGTTCTCTTCAAAAGTTTTAACCAGCCCAAATCTAATATTTTTTGGACTAACTTGTTATCAAGTAAAATGTTGCTTTCTTTTAGATCTCTATAAATAATTCTCAATCTTGATGAAAGTACATAAGACCTCTACCGATTCCCAAAATACTATGAAAGCCTGTTTGGATTAGCAGTGACAGAAGTTGCTTTTTTTTCAATATGACTTTTACAAACTTAAGATAGGATAAAAATTAGATGTAAATATGATTTGTGTTTGGATTGACGATGACAGAAGTGGCTTATTTTCAAACTGAAACTTGTTTGGATTATTATTTAAAAAGCAAGTCAAGATAGAAAATAATTGAAAAGGGTATGGATCTTATTGAATACTACACATATATGTTATTTTCATATAATTGAAGAGAAAAATTAAAATAACAATTTGATAAGATGAAAAGTTAAATTATTATTGAAAAATAAGTAAAAAACACAAAAGTGCAAGGTTAATATATTTAAAGGGAGGAGGAGTAGATGAGGCATATCAGCGTCAAGAGATCCCACGAAATAGAAGGTGTAAAGAATTTATGTTGGGAGCTCTCTCTCCTGGGCCGCCTCAAAAAGGTGGTTTCCTTTCGGGCTATTCGATAGGGGGCGTCAGGACTAGTTGGTTGTTGGAGGCCTTGGTAAATCTGGTGTTAGCCTTCAAGTTAATGTCGGATACCTGGAAGGTGGGTGCACCGAAGACCAAAAATGATTCATGGCATAAACCATAAAAAAAAAAAAGAAAAAAGAAAAAGAGAAGAGAAGAGGAGTAGATGAGAGTGATAAATGCAAAGGACACTGGAGGTATTCAAAATTTTAATGCCCCTAACACTGGTGAAAGAAAAAGCAGCTGTCATTCTGTTAATGAGCTTTTTTGACAAGTTGCTTTTTTTTGTTGAAACCATCTCCACAAACGTGAACCCAAACGGACCCAAAATACTGCCACCCAGCCTTTTCCCCCTCAACTACCCCCCCTCCAAACACCTTCCCAAACAGACTATGAATCTTTTGGATCAATCTAATCACTTTCCTTTGATGTCATCTATAAATATGCAAACAAGATATATGATGAGAATTAATAATTCAAAATTGATAATTTTTTTCATTAATCAGTACTAAATTACTAATACTAAGACAATCATGTAATTAAAAAAATGCATTAAATTTATGCCAAAAATGACGGAGTTCAAACTTTTATTGGGCATATATTCATACACCAATATTTTTTCTTGCTCATGGATGCAACAACAGAGAAGTTTTACCAGATTTCGATGTTGTAGTTTGGCAATAAATTTTAGTTCATTTTTAAACTCCACCGATCCTTATGTAGATTTTATTGAAAGCCTTTTCGCCGCAATTTCTCGTTCATTCAATAATTTTCCCTGCACAAATGTAAATAGTTGTGAGCATATCATGATAATATTTATTATGTATACCAAAATTTTCTTTGTTTATAATTCGGATGTTGAATAAATACCCAATAAACAGGTCCAAATCCACCTTCTCCGATCTTATTCTTGTTGGAGAAGTCATCAGTGGAGATCAAACAAAGGGAGATTTAGATCATCATCTGGACTCATGATATGGAATATCATCTCTTAAATCTTTCTGAAAGCATGGTAAAAAACATTAACTTTCTGTATAAGCATGGGAAAAAATATGAAAAAACAATCAATATTTATTTCTGTTGGAGTCTTTTTTTTTGGACAAAATTTCTGTTGGAGTCTGAAAACAGTCCATATTGATAAACATATTAAAATGGCAAAACATTTTAAGTAAATTAAATATAAGTCTAGTAGATTTTCATTTGATCAAACATTTATTTTGTCAAAACACAACCTTAATTACAGTTTACATAATTCACATATAATCTATATCCCTGTAGCTAAATGTTACTTGACAATAATTTAGCACCATATTTACAAATAACAGACAAATACCTAGCTTGTCATGCGGTATGGCTTCAAAACAATCATCGCTACCTGAAACTTTGGAACATAAGAAAATAGGAGCAAGCAACCTTACCAATCCTGTTTACGCGGACTCTGCAGATGATATTATATGACTCCAACTAAAAGCAGACCAAGAATTGCACCACAGGTGATAGTAACGATTATTGTCAACTTCTTTTTATTCCCAGATTCTGCAATTGTGTTGGAATCATTCAAACTTCAACAAACTAAGGTGAATACTGTAAAACATGAACATATAAATCAGAAAATAGAAATCTTTACCTAATTCTGAAGCATCCATTCAAACGTATAGATCTTGCCATCCTGACGCACAGTATCGGACATCAATTTGATCGCCAAACCATAAGGCACAGCCACTACCTCCCCCTCTAATATCTGAATTAGTATAGGCCGTGCAAGAACAATTCTCCAAGCACTTTTGTCTGCATTGCTCTAGATTCATAAGTCTCATCAAGCCAAGACAGAGTAGTGTCTGGAACCTTCATGCTCGTCAATTTAATGAACCCATATTTGCCTTTCTCAGAGCAGTTCAAAGGTTCATTTCACACACATCCTTCAGTTCAGTCCATCAAATTCCAATCTTGTGGTGACTTCAATGCTAGTCAAATCTCCAGGAGATGGATCATCAGGGCTCTTCCAAGCTGTTAAGTTCCATTGCCAACCAGTTTTTAAGTCCCACCCATATTTCATACCTGGCAATAACGTATCACAAGGATAGTCAAAGCTTTGGGTCTGCTTCGTTCTCATCCATCACTACGACTTCCAATGTCCAAGAGCCGGGCGGTCGGATGTTATGAGCCCATATACCTAAGGTGTTAATATGAAGACTATAGGCCCAAATAATGAGCCCACTCCAACCCAAGTGAGACGCAGTCACAGAGTAAGGAAACCCACTTGGAAGTTATGGGAATTGAACGAGGAAGCTGGAGTATAATGCTCCCTGCGAGGAAGTTAGAGGTGTGAAGAATTTGGTGTTGCTGACTTTTCCTTTCTGGGTGTTCTTCTCTTTCCTTTGGCGGATTTATCCAATTTCTGTTATTTCTGAGTTCTTGTTCCTTTTGCTTAGCTTGATCTAGTGAACGATTTGTATTTGATCATTTACTCCTTTGAGAATCAGAAGCTATACTAGTAAATTTTGATTTGAATCATTCACACTATCTTTGTATTTGAGTTTGATCATTACATTTTGGTGCTTTCGTTGCGTTCAGAACTCATTATGGCTGACAACACTCGCTTGAAAGAATTGCAATCAGACATGAAAAAGGTTAATGAGTTCGTCGAAGGGGCGAAGAGTCGTTTCGAGCTGATTGACAACCGATTCGACCAAGTGAATGGTCGATTTGATCATCTGGATGGCCGGTTTACTCAATTAGAAACTCTTCTTCAGTCTCTCGTCACGGATGTGTCTCGCAACTCTGTGTTTTCTCTTTCGGGGTCCTCTGCTTTGACAATCCCAGTTGTTTCTCCGATTAATTCCTACACACCGCTTCAGAAAACATTGAAGCTCGATTTTCCCCGTTTCGATGGCTCCGACGCGCTGAATTGGATCTTTAAAGCGGAACAGTACTTTTGCTACTTTGACATCCAAGACCCACAGCGTCTCGTCATTGCTTCAGTCCATATGGATGGCGATATTCTTCCGTGGTTCCAAATGTTGGAAAAAGCAGGTCGTATTCCGAATTGGGCTGCTCTTTCTAAAGCAATTGAAGCTCAGTTTGGTCCGTCCCAGTTCGATTGTGCACGATCTCAACTCTTCAAATTGACTTAGTCGGATATAGGAGGAGTCTTGGGTGATTATAATGCTAAGTTTCTCACCTTAGCTAATCGTACCGATGATTTTCCAGAAGCAGCTTTGTTAGACTGCTACATGGGTGGTCTGCTACCAACTCTTCAGCGTGATGTATTAGTGCAGCGGCCTACTACAGTTTTGAGTGCGATGGAGCTGGCACGGTTGTTTTCCGATGTTGCTACCGTTGGTTCTCAGTCAGTCCCCCCAGCAAGATTCACCAAACCATCGCCGCCGTTGGGACCGATCACGAAGGCTATCGTGCCATATACAGGTACTCTGACCTCTGTTGCATCTTCGCATATTGGATCTGGGAAAGCAAATTTACCTCCCCTGTTACCTACGCCAAATGTGCCACCGATTAAAAGAATGACTGCAGCTGAAATGCAAATACGGCTTGAGAAGGGTCTTTGTTACACATGCGAGGCCAAATTTACTCCTACTCATCGTTGTCCTAATAAGCAACTGATGATGTTAATTGGGGAGGGCGACGATATTGATGTTCCATTGGATGAGGCAGAGCCAATGGCCAGTGATGCTACTTTACATCATTTATCCCTTCATGCGTATTGGGGAACTCAAGGTGCTGCTACAATCCGTTTCCATGGTGAGATTTTAGGTACAGATGTTCAGGTTTTGCTTGATGGTGGTAGTTCTGATAATTTTCTGCATCCTAGAATCGTTACTCATTTGAAGTTGCCAGTCTATCCTACCACCGCTGTTCTAGTCTTAGGCGATACAGGACGTGTGTTGACTACTTCTGAATTGGTTAGGGATGTACCAGTTCAGATTTCTGGCCATGTTTTATTTTTGACCTGTCTAGTGATGCCTATTGCTGGAGTCGGTATGGTTATCGGTGCGGCGTGGTTGGAAACATTAGGCCCACATGTGGCCGATTACAGTAACTCTACCGTTAAATTTCTACATAACCAGGATTTTATTACTTTATCCGGTTACCGTGGATTTGCTGTAACACAGGCTCAGTGCCACTATATGGTACGACTTACATGTATGGAAGCTGTTGAGGAATTTTTTTTGCTTCATTCTTTAGAAGTTGCTTCTGATCAGGCTGAGGTTCCTACTGATTTGATGCCTATTATTCAATGATACAAGACTGTTTTTGATCAGCCCCATGGTTTGCCTCCTAGTCGTGGCTTGGAACATTGCATTGACTTGCAACCGGGTGTAGGTCCTGTCAAGGTCAGACCATATCGATACCCAGTGAGCCAAAAGGATGAAATTGAGAATATCGTTTCTGAATTGTTGTATGAAGGATTGATTCAACCTAGCTCAAGTCCATTTTCAGCTCCAGTCCTTTTAGTCAAGAAAAAGGATGGCACATGGCGATTTTGTGTTGACTTTCGTGCCTTAAATGCTGCCACAGTTAAGGATGCCTTTCCTATGCCAACAGTCGATGAATTACTTGATGAGTTACATGGCTCTATTTTTTTCTCTAAGTTGGATCTTCGCTCCGGATATCACCAAATTTTGATGAAGGAGGCAGATCGAGAAAAGACAGCATTTCACACTCATATGGGATTATATGAATGGTTAGTTATGCCTTTTGGACTCACCAATGCACCGACTACATTCCAGGCTCTTATGAACTCTATTTTTCAACCTTTTCTTCGTCGTTTTGTGTTGATTTTTTTTTGATGATATATTGATTTATAGCCGTTCTTGGGAAGCTCATTTACAACATGTCGAATATGTATTACAGTATTTAGAGTGTTATCAACTTTTTGCTAAGATGAGTAAATGTTTGTTTGGGTGCCGAAAGCTTGAATACCTTGGTCATATTATCTCTCAACAGGGGGTGGAAATGGATAGCACTAAAATTACAGCAATAAAGGCATGGCCTACTCCAACATCACTTTGTTAGTTAAAAGGATTTCTCGGTCTCAGTGGTTACTATCGCCGGTTTATCCATCAGTATGCTAGAATTGCAAGTCCTTTGACTGACTTACAGGGTTGTGATACATTTTAGTGGACACCAACGACCCAAGAGGCTTTTGAGGCACTTAAAACAGCCTTGGTCACAGCCCTAGTGCTACGTTTACCTGATTTTTCGAAGGAATTTATTCTGGAGACTGACGCTTCTGGTAAAGGAATAGGTGCTGTGTTGAGTCAAGAGGGTCACCCAATCACTTTTTTCTCTAAGAAGCTTTCACCTCACATGCAATCTCAATCTACTTACGTGCGCGAGTTATATGCTATCACTGAGGCAGTGGCAAAGTTCCGCCATTATCTTTTTGGCCGACATTTTATCATCCGGACTGACCATGCTAGTCTTAAACATATTACTTCTCAAACCATTCAGACTCCCGAGCAGGAAAAATGCCTCCCAAAACTCTTGGGATATCACTTTACTATCGAATATAAGCCGGGTCGATCAAACTTGGCTGCAGATGCTTTATCACGAATTGATTGTATGGCTCTATCGAGTTTGGCTTCTACTTTTTTGGACTTTGTATATGATCATGTCCATTCATCAACTTGGATTAAACAACGCATGACAGAGGCGACTTCAGGTGCAATAGGTCAGTCCAAATATCAGATTGTTAATGGCGAATTACTTTGGAACCACAGGTTAGTACTTCCCCCTGATAATTCTGAGTTGATTAGACATGTGTTGGAAGAATTTCATTCTTCCGTTATTGGAGGACATTCTGGATTTCTCAGAACTTTCCACCGAATTGCTGCTATATTTTTTTGGCCTAACATGAGGCATGATATTAAGGTTTTTATTAAACACTGTGTCATTTGCCAACAAGCTAAAGTTTCCCAGTTACATCCTAGTGGATTGTTACAACCTCTACCAATCCCGACTAATATATGGGAAGATATTGCTATGGATTTCATTACAGGCTTGCCGATTGTGCAGGGTTGTTCAATTATTATGGTTGTTATTGACCGTTTATCGAAGTATGCTCATTTTACGCCTTTGCCGGCTCATTTTACTAGCCAAATTGTTGCTGATTGTTTTGTTCGAAATGTTGTCAAACTTCATGGAATTCCTAAATCCATTGTTTCGGATAGGGACCACACTTTTACTAGTGCCTTTTGGCGCCATCTTATGAGATTACAGGGCTCTCAATTGTGCTTTAGTTCTGCATATCATCCTCAGTCTGATGGTCAATCTGAGGTCCTTAATAAATGTTTAGAGATGTACTTGCGCTGTTATATTTTTGATTATCCACGTCATTGGTTTCAATATTTACCATGGGCAGAATTTTGGTACAATACTTCTTTTCATTCGGCTATTGGTATGGTTCCTTTTAAGGTGGTGTATGGCCGTGATCCCCCACCATTACTACGACATTCCTCTCTTGCAGATACACCATTTGATGTTCTTAAACAGCTACAGCAGCGGGATGAAGTGTTATAGATTTTAAAACACAATCTGTTGAAAGCTCAGCAGCGTATGAAGTTTTTTGCTGATAAAAAAAAGGACTGAACTGGAACTGTTGGTTGGTGATTGGGTGTTAGTCAAATTGCAACCATATCGGCAACATTCTGTCCGGTTGAGAAAATTTCAAAAGTTGGCATTACAGTATTTTGGTCCTTTTGAAATTATTGAGCGCATTGGCAAAGTTGTTTATAAACTAAAACTACCTGACCATGCTCGTATTCATCTAGTTTTTCACATTTCCCTACTTAAGAAATTTGAAGGTGGGCATACATCCCAATCTTTTCTGCCACTTCCACTACTATCAGTTCCAGAGGGTCCCATTCTTCAACCTTTGGATCTTTTGGATTCTAGATGGATACAGCATAATGATCAACGTCGTCAACAATGTTTAGTACGTTGGGAGGGGTCTACATCTCCTACTTGGGAATGGCTTTCTGATTTGCGAGTATTATATCCTTCTTTGAACCTTGAGGACAAGGTTCCTATTCAAGAGGGGACAAATGTTATGAGCCCATATACTCAAGGTGTTAATATGAAGACTACAGGCCCAAATAATGAGCCCACTCCAACCCAAGTGAGACGCAGTCACAGAGTAAGGAAACCCATTTGGAAGTTACGGGAATTGAACGAGGAAGCTGGAGTATAATGCTCCCTGCGAGGAAGTTAGAGGTGTGAAGAATTTGGTGTTGCTGACTTTTCCTTTCTGGGTGTTCTTCTCTTTCCTTTGGCGGATTTATCCGATTTCTATTATTTCTGAGTTCTTGTTCCTTTTGCTTAGCTTGATCTAGTGAACGATTTGTATTTGATCATTTACTCCTTTGAGAATCAGAAGCTATACCAGTAAATTTTGATTTGAATCATTCACACTATCTTTGTATTTGAGTTTGATCATTACATCGGACTCTGTGCTTTTGCTGTGGAATTTGTTGGCCAAAGAACAGTGTTGTTTTGGGACAGGACAAGATTACCAGAAGTGGTCATTGTTAAGGTAACAGATGACTGGTTGATTGGGTTGAGGTGGTTTGCGACCCAGACAACGGTTTGGACCGGGATGTTCTTGCACCAAATGCCAAGATAACGTTTGTTGGAAGTACCAGGAGTGAAGAAACCAAGTTCAAAGGTGCCATCTTTGGAAACCAAGGTGGTTCCATTGTCGCTGATGAACTGCAACTGGCGAAGGGAATCGAGTGCCAGGGGAGGATGGGGGATGGGAAGAATGAGAAGAATGAAGATACTCGAGCAAAGAAGAAGGCCCATGAATAGTGGAATTAGGACAAGGCGTCAAAATTAGTTTTTTTTCTAAAACGAGAAAGTCACAGAGGCAGAAGTTGGTAACATCACGAAATAAGCTTGTAAACAAATGATTGCTCTATTTTATTCAGCAATTTATTGGTGTAATTCTGGGTTCACTTTGACTTGGAAAAATAAGGCTGGAAATAACTGAATTGAATTCAAGGGAGTGCAGGCGAAGTTTGTGGTGTAAGATCTGCGTTGCTGATGATGTTTTTCGTATATTTATTGTTGCCGTGGATTTGTTTATGGTTGTATTCTCGATGTTTCGGATATCAAAGGTCTGAAATGAATTCCGAATTCTCTTGTCAAAGCTAATTTTGCTATAGAAATATATCGAGGAAGAAGTTTATTGCTGTATCATATTAGGCCAAAAATCATGTGTATTCAGGGCCCTCTATTTCTTTTAAGTTTCTTTTTTGTTTTTCTGACCTGATCTTTTAAGTTTTTTAATCAGCACATTTCTCCTCATGGATATATTTATCTACCACTTAGTACCCATATGTAAGTCACTTGTAACCCATTCTTGCAGATTAAGCATTAAATGGATAAATTTTTTCATGTTCATCCTTATTTATGAAACTTTTTCTCTCTCATTCCTTTATCACTCTGCATTTACATCTCTTTTTCTCATGTACCCAACCAATAGTCAACAAGGGTAAAATTGGTAAAACCTCATTTAATACTCTACAAGTGACTTATATTTTGAACAAAACTTTTTGGGTACAAGTGACTTATATATGGGTACTGAATGATATATATATAACCGTTTTTTTTATCAATCATATATATATTGTCTGTCCAACATCTTTCCTGCTTTATTGGGGAAAAAAAAAAAGTGGTAAAGATGTGTGACAGGATGTATATAATATAGAGAGAGGTTGCATGTTTCAAATAATGTTAGTTTTTTGCAGTTGCGTTTTCAAATCAAACTAGTTCAGTTGAATATTATTGTGTAGCTGTTGGTTCAAAACCATTGGGGAATCAATGGACAAGAATAGAGATGCAATCTGAAGCGTTGGTGTTTTTCTAACGGCTGAGCGTCATGCTTCTTCATATTTACTATATTTGTGGAGGAGCAGAGTATACACTTTCTGCAACTAAAGGTCCTTGAAATGTGCAAAAGGCTTAGCTTCAAGGATATTGGTCAAATTATGAATTCCATACATTGGCATCTGCTTTCTCTCAACCAGTCAGCCATTAGACGATTGCAGAAATTGTGATTCAATTAAAATTACTTCTTTTTTAGGCATGCATGCCAGATGAGACATTGAAGAAACTTATCACAGCAGCCTACCAGAATAACATTTGGGCTGCCTCGTTTTTGAGCTTCGGTATCCACTATTACCTCCTGCCTAAATGTTTGATCTAGTTTTAACCGGAGGAGTATATATACCCACAATAATTTTAGTGTTCATCTATTAGGAAATTATATTGTTTGAACTGTGGGTTAACAAGTCCCGATTGATCATCAGTACCTAACTGATCTTTCTTCTTCTGCTGCTGCTGGAACCAAGGCTGCGCTTCTTTAGATTTCCTTTTTGGGTCCGAGGGTCTTTGGAGCCTTATAATTTGGTCCATGAATGATAAAATTTACCTATTGTTTAATGCACTAGAGAAAGGAACATCAACAATATATGAATTTCCCTTTATATATCCCCATAAACAATATATGCATTAAAAACAATTTAGATTGAGAAAATATAATGCATTCAGCGTTATTAAAATATTTAATAGATTCTAGCTGAAGAAAGAGAAAACTTGAATCCAAATGTTCAAACAAGTTTTTGTTACGTAGCCCCGTAGTCATAGAGACAAAGGTAAACATAAACCGGGGTTGAAACTTCTAACGTGTCCACTGTCTCTATTTAATGTTTTCTTTTTGGAATAATATACTAGAATACATTAATCATTCAAAAGGTTAATACAAAAATTTGGTTATAAAAACAATCATTCAACCCTCATCACTGACTGCTAATGATTTTCTCCGCAAATGATTTTTTCTGATCCTCTATAATAATTTTTCTCCGCAAATAATTTTTTCCCACTTTCTTATATCATTACTCATTAGGGTAGATATAAATATTTTGATATTATGTGCGTGAAATGATGCAATTTTAAATTTTATTTACCATTTTCAACAAAAAAAACTGCACAATTCTAAAGTATTTTTCTTTTGAAAAATCTTAAAATGTTCAAAACCACATCATTTTATGTCATAAGATATTAAGATATCATCCATTTGATACAGATTTAAGTAAAAAAGGGCAAACATGTAAATTACACAAAGCCTATAATCCTAAATTAATGCTCTTGGAGTGAGTTGGGATTTGCTAAATTTGGTAGCCTGATTTTGAATTTAACTACTTTTTCATAACATGAATTTGATTATTTTAAATGAATTTAAATGAGATTTTCCTATTAATTAATTTAAGATATAAAAAATATCACTAATTTTATAAATAATGTGATTTATTTTGAATGTCATATAATGTAAAAAAAATATTTTTTAAATGAATTTAAATGTGATTTATTTTATAACGACAAGGAGTATAATCTATTTCAACCGATATTAAAAAGATGAAAACTCTACAAGCTCTAAAATTTGAAAGAGGAAATTCTTGACCAAACAAAAATATATATATATATATATATCAATTAATACGAGATTGATTTTAGATAAAAAAACGTATAAAATATACTCAGACTAAATATTCACTGGTATAATAATCCCAGTCACACCTTCATCATCTTAACACACATTTATCTTTAAAATCAAGATTGATGATTAAAGATGACATAAATAATTTAAACAACTAATCCACGCATATATATATATATATATATATAACTTCAATGAAACTAAGTCTTGGTATCAAACAAATTTGACTACATTCCAATATGAGTTATCCAAAGTCAGTGTCATTGAAAGATTTGATGCCTCCCTTGCGTTCACGGAATAATGGACCTTTACCTCTGAATAAAACGCCACAATATATGAAGGTTAAGGAGGAGACTTATGATGAAAATGGGAAGAGAGTTTATTGGCGATCCAAAACAATAAGGGAAGAAGAAGATAATGATGATGAAGATTCAGAATATTATGTGACTCCCTATATATCGTGTTTTGAATTTTGTGACAGATTCTGCATCAGATCTATCAGATTCTGTATAGAGAAGCTTTTTGGGAAGGTCTTCAATTTGCCAAGACCTTAGTCTAGCGATTGAATTAAATATTTGTCGGCATTTGTTTCTACACAAAAAAAGTATTGGCAGTAATTTATTACGTTAACTAATCATTTGTTCAATGTCTACTATATGAATTTTACGGATGCTTTTATGTGTTTTTCCTGGTTATGATCCCATGGAGAACATTTTTCTTTGCTCTGTTCACTGGTACACGCTTTGATGTCTCTGTTGTGTACTGTGTAAAATGATTTTAGTTATTTTTAGTTATCAGCAGATATTTTACGTTTTACACATGTTAATAGATAAGTTGTAGACGACTAAAGAAATATTGTATTTCCTGGAGATAAGTTGTATATGGGCTCTTGGCAAATTTTAGGTATTCCTAGACAATAAATTTTTAGGAAAAATCACCCTTACCAAATTTCAGGTATTTCTAGACAATAACTTTGTAGGAAAAACCATATTGCAAGTAGATTTTCCCTTTTTTTTTTAATTAAATCCTTTAATTTTGCTCTTCTAGCACTATTAGTATATGTAATTTTACTCTCTTAATCTCATTAATCCTTGTATAAGAGTTAACTTATCTAACAGAGCAAAGTTAAAGGATTTAATCTAGAGAGAAAAAATAAAGATGCCAAATTAAAAATTGTGAAAAAGTATAGGTACTATCAAAATGGTTTTTCCATGATGAAACAATTTTGAGAAGGTTCTCTTAATTTTTTTTAGACCAAATTAAACATTCCCCCTTTTATGATTTCTCATTGCAATTAAACACGACCTTTTATTACCAAAAATATACTTAACATCCCGATTGACCATGACTTGCCGCTAACTCATTTAAGAATATTTAAATGAGTATAATTTATTATGTATTTAATAATACAAAATTAAACAAATTAAAAAGGGGGAAATTTCATTGCATCCTAAAACTGTAGCAATTTGATTTCAAATAACCCAAAAATTTCTGAAATTTCACTTTTAAAGCATAACTCTAGTAAATTTGCTACTTAACATGATTACATTCGTCAATGTTCGAGTATCATGTTGGTTGGTCGAGAGGTACAGTTTCCTCGCCACATATCATAGGTTCAATCAGATATGGGTAAAACTTGATCAAATTTATCTGGGTTCAAGTAAGCTCATTGAGACTTCATTGGTTGAGCTACTTTGCTTTTGACATGATGAGTTGGAAGTGAGTGGTTGAACTGAATCCTTTCCTTGAAAGAAACCAGGCTGTTTAGGCTCAGGAAGTTCAACTTCACTTTCCAACATCAACACTGCTGATGCTATGGTGGGCCTATTCTCTGGATGTTGCTGCACACACAATAAACTCACATGAATGCATCTTAGCATTTCTGATACATTGCAAGTCTCCTCTATGTTCTTGTCAATCAATCCTAAGACACTTCCTTCTTTCCACAGTATCCATGCCTGAGACAATCAACCTGCTTATCAGTTGTCCCATTTCAATTGGGCACAAATAACAACAGTTATAAAAATATAAATAGAATACTCACATGACCAATAAGATTATGATTGGAATCTTCTAGATAAAACCCTCTATTTTTCTTTCCACATATAATCTCTAATACTAATATGCCATAACTAAAAACATCAGATTTCACTGAATATAACCCATCCGCAGCATATTCCGGCGCCATATATCCACTACAGAAAATCCATGCAAAGTTTAGAATTAAACAGTTAAAGAAGATTAGAAAGTTTGGAACATGAGAGTAATAGTTAAGTAAAAGACTTACTAAGTTCCGACTACTCTATTGGTATTGCCTTCTATTTGTTCCTCTTCAAAAGTTTTAGCAAGCCCAAAATCTGATATTTTTGGGACTAACTTGTCATCAAGTAAAATATTACTTGCTTTTAGATCTCTATGAATAACTCTCAGTCTTGAATCTTGATGAAGATACATAAGACCTTTACCAATTCCCAAAATAATGTTGAAACGTGTAGACCAATCCAACCACTTTCCTTTGGTTTCATCTATAAACATCAGAAAACAAACATGATCTATGATGAGAATTAATAATTAAAAATCGATAAACTGTTTCTTTATCATTACTGGAAGTCTGAAACTAGGATAATCCATGCAATTAAAAACTATATTAAATTTATACCAAAAATGAAGGAGTCCAAACTATTATTTGGCATGTATTCATACACCAACATTTTTTCTTGCTCATGGATGCAACAGCCGAGAAGTTTCACTAGATTTCGATGTTGGAGTTTTGCAATAAATTTTACTTCATTTTTAAACTCCACCAGCCCTTGTCTTGATTGTTTGGAAAGCCTCTTCACTGCAATTTCTTGTCCATTCGATAATTTTCCCTACATGCATATAGTGATTTGTGAGCATATCACGATAATATTTATCATGCATAGTGCAGATTGTTCTTAGTTTATATTTCAAATGTTGCATTACCCAATAAACAGGCCCAAATCCACCTTCTCCGATCTTATTCTTGTTCGAGAAGTTATCAGTGGCGCTTGTTATTGTTGCCAGATCAAACAGGGGGAGATCTAGATTATCATCTGGACTCTCACGGTATGGAATATCATCTCTTACATCTTGTGATTTAGCTGAAAGCATGGTAGAACAACATTAACCTTTTGTGTTTTAAATAACTCTACTTTCAAGCATGTATTTTGTCAAAATGCTATCTTAATTACAGAAATTCATATATAATCTATGTCCCTGTAGTTAAAGTTGTAGGAAGAAAATGGGAGCAAGTAACGTAACTCTCACCAATCCTGTTTCTGCGGACTCTGTAGAAGATATAGCCCCCAACTAAAAGCAGACCAAATATTGCCCCAACGGTGATAGTAACAATCATTGTCAACTTCCTTTTCTTCCCTGATTCTGAAATCGTGGTTGCAATCATTCAAACTTCAAGAAACTAATGTGAAGTTCAATGCTGTAAAACATGGACATGAACATATAAATCAGAAAATAGAAGTCTTTACCTAATTCTGAAGCATCCATTCGAACATACAGATCTTGCCCCCCAGCAACATAGTATCTGACATCAATTAGATCACCAAACCATAAGGCACAACCACTACCTCCCCCTCTGATATCCGAATTAGTATAGGCTGTGCAAGAACAATTCTCCAAGCACTTGCGCCTGCATTGCTCTAGATTCATTGTCTTGTCAAGCCAAGTTTGCGTAGTGTCTGGAACCTTCATGCCCGTCAATTTAATGAACCCATCTTTATATTTCTCGGAGCAGTTCAGAGGTTTATTTCGCACACATCCTTCAGTCCAGTCCACCGAATTCCAATCCTGTAGGGACTTAGGCGCGAAACCTTTTAAGCATTGGCAAACAGGCGATTCAGAAATTATACAATTCCCATTTGGTCCACAGAGGCCATAAGTGTCGCAGTAATCTACAGGCTTGGTCGAATAAATTTGCCATGTTTTGATATTTTCCAGCCACACATAACGGTACCGAGTAGATTCTGTTTGGTTCAACACCAATCTTGTCAATACAGAATTGTTATTCCAAACGTCCATGTAGTAGATCCCACTCTCATTGTTGACAAAGGTGAATTGAAAAACAGGGTTGGGCTTTATTTCAGGACCACCACTCCCATGATCGCCATTCCATGGCCCAAATCGATAGAACTTTTTGTTTCCCTTCATCATATACGAATCGGGATAGCCATGGAGCACTTCAATGCTAGTCAAATCTCCAGGAGATGGATCATCAGGGCTCTTCCAAGCTGTTAAGTTCCATTGCCAACCAGTTTTTAAGTCCCACCCATATTTCATACCTGGCAATAACGTATCACAAGGATAGTCAAAGCTTTGCCATAAATAAGCCTCTGGGTCTGCTTCGTTCTCATCCTTCACCACAAGATTTCCAGTGTCCAAGAGCCGGGCGATCGGACTCTGTGCCTTGGCAGTGGAATTTGGAGACCAAAGAACAGAGTTGTTTTGGGACAGAACAAGATCGCCAGAAGTGGTCATAGTTAAGATAACAGATGACTGGTTGATTGGGTTGAGGCGGTTTGCGACCCAGACAACGGTTTGAACCGGGATGTTCTTGTACCAAATGCCAAGGTAACGTTTGTTGGAAGTACCAGGAGTGAAGAAACCAAGTTCAAAGGTACCATCTTTGGAAACCAAGGTGGTTCCATTGTCGCTGATGAACTGCGACTGGCGAAGGGAATCAAGTGCCAGGGAAGGATGGAGGATGGGAAGAATGAAAAGAAAGACGATACTCAAGCAAGGAAGAAGGCCCATGAATAGTGGAATTAGGCCAAGGCGGCAAAATTAGCTTTTCTCTGGACATCGACAGCTGAAACGAGAATGTCAGAAAAGCAGAAGTCGGTAATGTTAGGAATCATTCCCTCCGATTCTAAATATGTTCTAAATATAAGATAGGTGCGATTTTTTATTGGAGGGATTAAAGAAGTTAAAAAAATTATTTAATTATATCATATATTGTATATTCTTATATTATATATTAATTTATTGGTTAAATTAATTATTTTTTTTAAAAAAATAAAAAGATAAATACTTTAAAAGAATTTAATTAACTTTCTTAATTTCTTAAAAAAAAATCAATCTTATATATAACATCGGAGTAGCATGTAGACAAAGGTGCTGATTTAACATCATTTGTTGGTTTACTCATTGTCTTAGAAAAAAGTTAGATTGATTTAGTTAGCGATTTATTCGTGGAATTCTGTGTTTCACTTTGACTGGCAAAGCAAGGTTGGAAATGACTGAATTCAACGGAGTGCCCGCGACGCTTCTGGAGTAAGGTCTGCCTTGCTGATGAAGTTGCTGTCGATTTGTTTATAGGTTATATGTTCAAAATAATGTTAACGTTTTTCAAGTTGCATTTTCAAAGTCAAACTTGTTCAGTTGGATATTCCCGTGTAGCTCTATTAATTCAAAGTCCTTGGTGAATCAATTGACAAGAACAGAGACACAATCTGAAGCGTTGGTATCATCTAACGGCTGAGTTTCATCTGACGGAGGCCACAACAATCAACTGGCGCATACCTGACACGGTTACGCAGGAGGGTTCATTCATTCAAAAGCTGACTTGAAATGATTTGACTTTCAAGGGCCCAAGGATTATAGAGTAATTCTCAACCAAAGGTTCAGCATCAACGTAAAACTACTTAACTCGAGAAGTTAAAAGTTAAAACACAGTAAGATCTTACATATTTTGGTTATCAACGTGCTTCCAACTGAGAAATGCTTATTTCATTGGTTGATCCGGATTCCGTTTGAGTGGAGGAAGAAAATGCTTCAATTGGAATCCTTTTAACAAAGAAACCAGGTTGCTCAGGTGCACCCAATTCAATCTCACTTCCCAACCTTAAAACCACCGATGACATGGTAGGCCTATCTTCTGGATGTTGTTGTACGCACAAGAGACTTGTATGAATGCATCGCAGTACTTCTGATGTAATGCTTGCGTCATTCTCTATGTTCTTGTCTATCAGTTCCACACCCTTTCCTTCCTTCCACAGGCTCTATGCCTTGAACACACCAAAAAAAAAAAGTCATCATGCTGTAGTTCAGTTTTTTTTTTTTGGTCAATATGCTGTAGTTCAGTTTAACAAACTATGAAGTAAGTACGTGATTTATGTATTTTTATTATTTACAAAACTAATAAGGTTATAGGTGTGGTTTGCATGATAAAACCGATTTCTTTTGCCGTATATTATCTCCAACAACAGAATACTAAAGCTGAAAACATTAGATTTTTCTAAATATTATCCATCAGCAGCATATTCTGGTATCATATATTCACTGCAAGACAATTATAAGAGAGATTGTTCACAACAATAATATAAGCGTGCTATGAATAATAAAAGGTGGAAGAGTATAATGCTTACTAGGTTCCTACAATTTTGTTTGTATTTCCTTCAATTTGGTTTATGCCAAAAATCCTAAACATTCCAAAATTAGATATCTTTGGGTTTAGCTTGTTATCAAGTAAGATATTATTTACTTTGAGATCTCGATAAATTATTCATAATCTAGAATCTTGATGGAAATATAAAAGGCCTCGAGCAATTCCACACATGCTTTGAAAGCGCTGGGACCAATTTAGCACTTTACTTTCGTTGTTGTCTGTTCCATCGAAATCAGTGAATCAATTTTCAAAAATTGATGTCTTCAGCTGTCAAGTAAACTCAAAACATGTAAATCAGCACATCGTTGTACAGTATATAATGCCATACCAAATGAAGGAGTCCAGGCTGCCATTTGGCATAAATTCATATACCAACATCTTCTCTTGTCCATGAATGCAACAGCCCAAAAGTTTTACAAGGTTTCGGTGCTGAAGTTTTGCAATTAATTTCACTTCATTTTTAAACTCAAATGTTCCTTGTACTGAACTCCTTGAAAGCTTTTTCACAGCAATTTCTGTCCATTTATTATTCCCTGCATGTTCATTCATATATGTGTGTGTGCGCACGCGCGGGCGTGGAAACTATCAGTATATATGTTTATTCTCTTCATGACGTTATGGTGCAGTTCCTCATTTGTACTAATCCCAAAACTTTTAGATTTACCTTATATACAGGTCCGAAATCTCCTTCTCCCACCTTCTTGTTAACTGAGCAGTTGTCAGTGGCAATCACTATGGTTGACATGTCAAATAATGGGAGATCAAGGTTGTCTTCTTGCCCTTCGCTGTTTTCATCTAATACATGTTTTGATTCCTCTTGAAAAATGAAAAAAAAGGGATCAATCCAACTTCTTTTACAAGCTCTAGAATCAATGAATGTAGATAAATATACGTCTGCTTTGTCAAAAATGAAAAACAGATAAATACAAGTCTGATAGGAAAAAAGCAGGTTTCACAGCAGCAATTAAATATTTTGGAAGCAAGCAGTATATTCAAACAATAAACAATAAAATCAATTGTAGTTACAATAACATATGATTTTTGAGAGAGGGTGACTTTACCATTCTTATTTCTATTGAGTTTATGAATATAAAAGCAGCATCCAACTAAAAGTAATCCACAAATTGCAGTGACGGAGACGTAGGTAGCAACTATTATGATCAACTTCCTGCCGCTGCCGCCTTCATATTGCGAGATCAAACAGAAAAGCAATGATTAAATCATAAATTACAAGAAATGGACTCTAATTGAAAAGAGTAACATAGTACCGGAGGATTATTTGGCAAAGTTAAGTCCTTACCCAATTCTGAAGCAACCAATCGAACATACAGATCTTGCCCACCACCAGGAAACCCTCTGATGTCAATGAGATCACCAAACCACAGTACACAACCACTGCCAGCCTCTCTGATGTCTGAATTAGTATAGGCCATACAAGAACAATTATCCAAACACGTCTCTCTGCATTGTTTTAGATTCATACTCTCATCAAGCCATGTTTGTGTAGTATCTGGCACCTTCAATCCCTCCAGTTTGATAAATCCATCCATGTGTTTTTCAGAGCAATTCAGAGGTTTATTGCGGACACTTCTATCAGACCACTCACCTGAATTCCAATTCTGTGGTGACATAGGCGTGAACCCTTTTAAACACTGGCACAGTGGTGATTCAGTAATGACACATTTTCCATTAGGTCCACAGAGGCCGTAGTCGTCACAGTAGTCACTTGGCTTTCCAATAAAAAGCTTCCAACTTTATCAGCTTCCCCCCACACATAGCGATAACGTTCAGTTTGGTTCCTGACTGCTCTTGTGATCACAGAAGGATTCCTCAGTTGATACCTGTAGTAGACCTCATCTTTATTGGATACAGAGTTGAAATAGAAAGTGGATTGGGCTTTATTTCTGGCTCACCACTTGGATGCAGGCCATTCCATGGTCCAGTTCTGTAGTAGTTTTTATCTCCTTTCTTCATATAAAACTCAGGATACATGTTTAACTCTAGAGCAAATGAAAAGTCACCTGGAGATGGATCTTCCGGACTCTTCCAGGCTGTTATACGCCTATTCAGACCATTTCTGATGTCACATCCCTACTTCATCCCTGCCAGCACTGTGTCAGATGGGTAGTCAAAGCTTTGACACAAATAGGCTTCTTCTTGGTTTGCTTCTCCTTCATCTCTTACCACAAGATTCCCAGAATCTAAGAGCTCGGCCACCGGATTCTGCACTTGTTTCTGCAAAGTGGAGTTCCATAGGGCAGTGTCATTCTGGATAAGGACAAGGTGGCCAGTGTTGTCAAGTGTTAAGGAGGCTGCAGAGGAATCATTGATAGGGTTGACTCTGTTTGCTACCCAAACTACTGTCTGAACTGAGATGTTCTGGTACCAAATTCCCAGATAGTGTATCTTGGAGTTTCCAGGTCTGAAGAAACCAAGTTTAAAGGTTCCACCTTTTGAAACTAATGCCATGGCATCACTCACTGAGAAATCAGTCTTGAGGATGGAATTAACTGCCATGGAAGCTTGAAGAGAAAGGACAAGTATGGAAGCAAAGACAGTGATAAAGGAAAGGATGTCCATGAAGTTTCTAGTAATGCAGAATGAGTTGAGATGGTGTTTTGTTAGACGCGTTCCATTCAAGATATATAATCAAGCTTGAGATCTTGTCCTCAGCATTGTAATTACACACAACAAATATGGGTGGAATTTTAGTTGCCTTAGCACATAAGGTGATTACTAATTTGATCAAGGTTATTGTCACTTGCAAGGTGGTTGGTACAATGACCTCATAAATGATATAAAAGAAATCTCTGAAGTTTTTCATTGAAGTCTGTAAGAAGAAGAATAGCAGTTTAAAAGGTCAAGCATAAGTCAATTTGAAAGATTTAAAACTGGCTCTGGGAGGACAGTCCTTAGACGGGACAGTAACAGGTCAGTCATAAAAGCTGATAGATACCCTATCCCTGCATTTGTAAGCTGATACATAATCGTTACATGGTTCGATACAGTTTGTTGGAGTTAGATACACAATATTTAGTTCTTAAGTTGCATGTAATGCAATTGCAGTAGTGTATCAATATAGCATGAACCATATGTAATATGAGTAATTAACTTGTAAAATTTGGACTAACCTTAATATTTGTGTGGTGTACTGTAAGATCTATGAGCCTTTTCAATAAATGCGTGCTTGCTACTCGTCAAAATATATAAATAAGATTTTCTATGCTAAAAAAATGTGGTCTCGAGGGTTTGTAGTCACTTCATGATAGTTTTCTTCCATGCCTTGGATATTTTAAGGTCCGAAAAACTTCATCGTATTAGAATATCTTGTACACAAAGGAAAAAAAATTATTTCAGTTCCTTCTTTGCCGTGGCCATGCAGTTAGAGTACCCATCTGATATAGGCGAATTTGACAGAGTTCAGAGACAGAACACTAGCAGATACATATTTAAGAAATGAACAATTGTGAATTCATATCTCAAGCTTCCTGTTAAAGTGAGTTTCAACAATTAAGGCAATATATCATCAACCATCGCTTTATATCTACCCGAGGAAAAAAAATTGATGGAAAAGATAGAACTGGTAAAAAATGTATATAGACTCATTGTATACAGTAATATCTAAAAGAAAAGTGGCTCAATTTAGCTTGTTACAGTACCGCCTTTTTTACTCTGCCACGAGGTGAAAGTTTCTTCAATTTGTTTATCGATTTCTTGTACTGTTATCTCCATTCTTAATTCCCTGTGAGCCAATATTCAACATCTGCAATTGTCTTCAATGCCAATCCACGTGCTACTCGATCTGCAGTAATGGTTTCCACATTATTAGCCACCCCTAAGCCAATCACCAAACCATGATTTTCAATTTACTTGTACTTCTCAAGCATATTTACACTATATTTATTACTGCACAACATAATCAAATTTCATTCATCTGGCTTCAAGTAAGCTCATTGTCACTTCATTGGTTGAGCTACGTTCGTTCTGATTTGAGTTGGAAGCAAGAGGTTGAACTGAACCCATTCCATGAAAGAAACCTGGCTCTTTAGGCTTAGGAAGTTCGATTTCACTTTCCAACATCACAACCGCAGATGCTATGGCGGGTCTATCTTCTGGATTTTGTTGCACACACAAAAGACTCACATGAATGCACCTTAATACTTCTGATACGTTGCACGTGTCCTCTATGTTCTCATCAATCAATTCTAAAGTCCTTCCTTCATTCCACAGTATCCATGCCTGAAACTCACAGCAAATGAGTCATTAGTTATGCCATTTCAATTCAACACAAGGAAAAAAAAAAAAGGAAAAGGAAAAAGAAAGGTTAGAATATTGTATATCAACCACTCACATGACCAATAAGATTGTGCTTGGAGTCTTCTAGATAAAACCCTCTATTTTTCTTTCCGCATATAATTTCTAACACTAATATGCCATAACTGAAGACGTCAGATTTCACTGAATATAGCCCATCTGCAGCATATTCCGGAGCCATGTATCCACTATAGAATATCCATTCAGAAATATAGAATAAAACAGTTAATGAAGATAGGAAATGGTTGGGCATGATAGTTTTAAAGTAAGACTTGGATAAGAAACTTACTAAGTCCCCACTACTTTATTTGTATTGCCTTCCGTTTGTTCTTCTTCAAAAGTTTTAGCTAACCCAAAATCCGATATTTTTGGAATGAACTTGTTATCAAGTAAAATGTTACTTGCTTTCAAATCTCTATGGATAATTCTTAATCTTGAGTCCAGATGAAGATACATAAGACCTCTGCCAATTCCCATAATAATATGGAAACGCCTAGACCAATCTAACAACTCTCCTTTGGCTTTATCTGTTAACATTAAAAAGTAAACATGTTACTTGAACAGAATCATCAATATATCACATCAAAACTTTGATAAGGTGTATTGTTCATAAGACGCAAACAATGCGATTCATCTCAAAACTTTGCGTAATGCAAGTGAAAATATATCTTATTAATTAAAATTGATAAGCTGCTACATTATTGACACAAATGGTCCATGCAATTGAAAACCTCACTAAATTTATACCAAAAATGAAGGAGTTCAAACTTCTATTGGGCATGTATTCATACACCAACATTTTTTCTTGTTCTTGGATGCAACAGCCGAGAAGTTTCACCAAATTTCGATGTTGGAGCTTCGCAATATATTTTACTTCATTTTTAAACTCCACCAATCCTTGTCTTGATTTTATTGAAAGCCTCTTCACTGCAATTTCTTGTCCGTTCAATAATTTTCCCTGCAGGTAGACACTTAAAGGCATATTATGATAATATTCATATTACTCATTGGTTATTGTTCCTTGCCTATAATTCAAATGTTTAATTACCCAATATACAGGTCCAAATCCACCCTCTCCGAGTTTGTTCGTCTTGGAGAAGTTATTAGTGGCATTTACTATTGTGCCAAGATCAAACAAGGGGAGATCTAGATCATCCTGTGGACTCTCTTCGTATTGAATATCATGTTTTACATCTTCTGAGTTAGCTGAAAGCATGATACGAAAGCATTAACTCTATGCCCAAGAAGGGAAAAATTGAAAAGCAATCAATGTTGGTAAAGTTGTTAAAATGGAAAACAATTGAAGCACCAATTCACACTCTACTAATTTTGATGTCACCTAAGATTTTTTTTTTTTGCCCGAAGATGTCACCTAAGATTGAAATCATGCGACTGTAAGTTTAAATATGCAGAGGTAAGGATAAATCAACACTAATGTCAGTAGAGTGAATAATATCCTAATTTAACTTGATTGTCTAATAATATACTTATTCCTCGGACAGGAAAAAATGCATAACAAGAACATTGTGAATGAAGCCCTCTGTTCGGGTGCTAAACGGTATGCTACCTTATTAATTAGTCCTCGCCCTAATATCATATATAGATACATATATATATGCATAACTTTATTCACTTCACAAGTTTTTCAGCACCATTTAAATAAATAAGAGATAATACGTAGATGTTCTTGCCGTATGAGTTCATAACAGCCATCAGAGTTCTGGTAAGAAACCAAAAACGCTGGAACTTAACGACAGATAAGAACTTTACCTTTCCTGTTTCTGCGGACTCTGTAGAAGATAAAGCCCCCAACAAGAAGCGTACTCAAAATTGCACCAATGGTAATAGTAACAATCAGTATCACCTTCTTTTTATTCTCAGATTCTGCAATCATATTTAATCACTCAAATTGAAGGTGGTATCTCTAATACTCAAATATGAAAACGAACATTGTAAGGAGAAAGTAGGAATCGTTACCTAATTCTGAAGCATCCATTCGAACATACAGATCTTGCCCCCCAGAAGCATAGTATCTGACATCAATCAGATCTCCAAACCATAAGGCACAACCAGTACCTCCCCTTCTGATATCTGAATTAGTATAGGCCGTGCAAGAACAATTCTCCAAGCACTTTTGTCTGCATTGCTCTAGATTCATTGTCTCATCAAGCCAAGACAGAGTAGTGTCTGGAACCTTAATGCCCGTCAATTTAATGAACCCATCTTTGTATTTCTCGGAACAGTTCAGAGGTTTATTTCGCGCGCATCCTTCAGTCCAGTCCACCGAATTCCAATCCTGTGGGGACTTAGGCATGAAACCTTTTAAACATCGGCAAACAGGCGATTCAGAAATGATACAATTCCCATTTGGTCCACAGAGGCCATAAGTATCGCAGTAATCTATTGGCTTGGTCGAATAAATTTGCCATGTTTTGATATTTTCCAGCCATACATAACGATAGCGAGCAGAGTCTGTTTGGTTCAACACCAATCTTGTCAACGCAGAATTATTATTGATAAGGTCCATGTAGTAGTACCCGTCCTTATTGTCAACGAAGGTGTAATCAAAAACGGGGTTGGGCTTTATTTCAGGACCTCCACTCCCACGAACGCCATTCCAAGGTCCAAATCGGTAAAATTTTTTGGTTCCCTTCATTATAAACGAATCGGGATAGTTATAGAGCACCACAGCACTAGTTAATTCTCCAGGAGACGGATCATCTGGGCTCTTCCAAGCCGTTAAATTCCATTGCCTACCAGTTTTTAAGTCCCATCCGTATTTCATACCTGGCAATAACGTATCAGTCGGATAGTCAAAGCTCTGCCATAAATAAACCTCTGGGTCAGCTCCGTCCTCATCTATCACCACCAGATTTCCAGAATCCAAGAGCCGGGCGGTTGGGCTCTGCGCTTGCGTTGTGGAATTTGTAGACCAAAGAGCAGTGTTGTTTTGGGAGAGAACAAGGTTGCCGGAACTGGTCATAGTTAAGGTAACAGATGAATCGTTGATTGGGTCGAGGCGGTTTGCAACCCAGACAACGGTTTGAACCGGGATGTTCTTGTACCAAATGCCAAGGTAACGTCTGTGGGAAGTACCGGGAGTGAAGAAACCGAGTTGAAAGGTGCCATCCTTTGAAACCAAGGTGGTTCCATTGTCGCTGATGAACTGAGACTGGCGAAGGGAATCAAGAGCAAGGGAAGGGTGGAGGATGGGAAGAAGGAAACAAGAGAAGATAGTGAAGCGAGCAAGAAGGTCCATGGAAAGCGAGCCAAGGAGGAAGAAGGAACTTTTTTCTGCAGTTTTGTATTCAAAGTTTCAAACGACATTGTCAGGTGTCTCTAGGTGGGAGTTGGTAATTACGCGGGCACATGCGCCATTTTATTGGAACATTTTCACCATTTGACTTTGAAAACTTAATTTTATATATATATATATATATATTTTATAAAATACTCAAACTACTAATTACATGGACCTCCTCTCTATTTTGAAAGATCTCATAAGCCTCTCTTAAAATTAAGATATATGTTACACAAATCTTCCTTATATTTTGATATTCTATTTCTATCCATTCAAATAGTTAGTTAATAGTTAAATTTGACTTTTATTTTACCAAAATATCCCTCTTTAATATTAGAATTATTTAAACATACATATACTCCATTCGATCATCAATATAGGAAAGTTATGAAAGAAAGGCATGATCCAACATAAGGGTTTGTTTGATTATATTTCCTGTTTTTTGTTCTCCCAAACAATTTTTGGAAATGAGTTTTAAAAATAAGAAAACAAAAAAAAATCTATTTAGATAGATTATTTTAAAAAATCTGTTTTTGAAGTGACGTAGTAATGTTGTTGCCGGTGATGATGTGACGGTAGTCATCATTGGTAGTGTAATATTAATAGTAGATAAGCGACAGCCTTAAAAAATTAAAAAAAAAAATAAGAAAACAAAAATAAGAAAATAACTAAAAACTGTTTTTATTTTTTTGTTTTCAAAAACAATTTTTTCAAAACAATTTACCAAATATGTCTTATTGGTTTTTTTTAAAAAAACATTTTTTAAAAATAAAATCAAACAGTCCCTAAGTCACCTCTAGTTTAATTAATGTTGTTTTTCTAGTTTTACCTCTATAATTAATATTTACTTTCTAACTTTGTCCACTCATTATATCTTATCTTTCTCAAATAATAATCCCAATACAATTAAACACGTTTCTCAAAAAAGGCAAAAGTGAAAAAAATGTACATTTTAAGACATAATAAATAACTTAATTATTATTTCTTGTTTTTTGAGATATAGTTAATGTGACATATATTATGGATTGAAGGAAATATATATATGGCCAAAAAATATTTATTCCACCAAATCTTAATTCTAATAGATTTTTAACTTTCTAATATGTTAGAAATTTATTAATTTTGAGATTATAAAATTTATAATTTTAAATTTTCACCATATTTATTGAAATTTATTTATTTTTAGTTGCTTAAATGACTAAAAATATATATATCAAAATCAAATATAATAAACCATATAGTAAATAAATTTTTTTATATAAATTTTAGTTACAAAACATATTTTTAGAATCTTTTTAGAATATTCTCAACGGAACTAATTGTTTGGACTTAAATTTATGTCTTCAAAATAGAAGGGAGTCTGTGTAATTAAGGTAACATAGAAAGATAGTTAGAGTATTTTATTATAATTTTTTTTCTTTTGAAGTAATTTTGAGTTTCGACTTGATTTGGAATAATAAGGTGGGCTATTACCGATTTCTCTCCTTGGGCAGTCCGGAGCGTTGATATCATCTGATGGCTATGTTTCGTCAAACGGAGGCAAGAAAAAAACACCTGTATATGCACGAAAGTGCCGCCACTAAAGTCAAATTTTGTCTCTAAAGTCTAAACATTATTCATTTATGAATCCAACCCCCTCAACGTCAACTCCCCCCATACGTTAAATAGTATTCTTATCCATAGTTTTAAATATAAGGTATAATTAATTTTTTTAAGAGATTAAATAAATTAAATAAGTTACTTAATTATATCATATGTTATATATTCTTAAATTATATATTAGTTTATTAGTCAAACTAAATTGAAGAAAAAATAAAAATAAAAATACTCTAAAGTAATTTAATTCGTTTATTTAATTTTTTTAAAAAAATTAAATTTACCTTATATATAGGACCAGAGAAAGTACCATTCCATCCGAGTTTTCAAAAACATGCATGTTTATATTTATTTCTTTTTAAAGATTGCAATATCAACGAAAGGTTCCTAATATAATATAAGACATGTACATATTTATTGGACAACAAGTTTGAATTTTGAAAGGGTAAACATAATTTTTAGTCCTCCAAGTTTGGACAAGTTTTGTTTTTGGTCCCTCAACTTTAAAACTTGTGATCTTGGTCCCTCTAGTTTCAACCGTTTTCAACCGTTAGTCCCTCTAGTTTCAAAGGGACTTGCGGGCGTTAAATAGTCCTATTTGGCATTAACGGTGTTAAACTATCCTATGTGTAATGCTGAGTGGACAGCTGATGTGGAAACTTTAAATATATAATTTGTGGTCTGAAAAAAAAACAACAGTTGAGAAAAAGGAATATAAAACACTCTTAAGCCAAATGTGGGAAAACGATAGAGGAAGACGATTCAACAACAACGAAAAGGAGGGAGGGTTAGGTCAAAGAGGACCCACAACCGGCGAAGTCTGAGAGGAGCGGCCAGCTTCGAAGAGTTTCAAGGGAGGCTCTGAGGTCCAAGCGGCGGCGATAGTGCATGGTGAAGTTCAGGGGAGCTGCGATTGAAGTTCAGGGGAGGTTGAAGGTGCGATCGTCTGTGTGGTTAGAGGTGATGGCTTCTAGTCGAAGCTCTTCTTCATACTCGGTGGGAAGAACGGTTGGCGAAAAATGCAGATGTGGGGATGATCTTGTAGTTCTCACTTCATGGACAGAGAAAAATTACGGTCGGAGGTTTGTCAAGTGTCCAAACTATAAGGTAAGTGGATGGGGTTGATCTCTGTGAAAAAAACTTGACATTGCATAGTTGTTTTTATCACTTCATGTAGTTTTGATGAGTTGGGTACCCAATTTTTCTCATGTATTTATCAATTGGCTTCCTCATCATTGCATATTTGTTTTTATCACTTCATGTAGTTCTCACGAGCTCGGTACCCAATTTTTCTCATGTATTTATCAATTGGCTTCCTCATCATTGCATATTTGTTTTTCCTCTGTACCGATTAAAGTATTGTTTGGAGCTAGGAAGCCATATGATATACAGGTAACTAGATGGAAATTGTTTATTTTGTGTATATTGACCAAGTTAATGGGATTTAGTTTTTTGTCATGATATATAGTCACGCTGGGGGTGCAACTATTTTGATTGGTTTGATGGACCAATTGAGAATCCATTGTTAGAGGAGCTGAAGAAGATGAAGGAAGACAATACTGAGATGAAGGAAGACAATATTGAATTAAGGAGGAAGCTAAAGCTTGTGAAAGGAATGTTATATGTAATGGGCTTTGTGAATGTTTATTTGATTTGGAAAGTGGTCAATTTAGCTTATATATAATGGTGTAAGTCGGTGTTACTCTATGTTTGGTATTTTGTGAATGGAAAGTGTAATAGATCAGGTTATGTATAATGATGAAGTAGCATGTACTCTTGTCATTACCTTTTGCTTTCTATTTTGTCCATGAGGCATCCAAAAACAGTGAAAGCCACTAAAACCTTTGTCTGTTGAGGTTATGACATTGCCATTGTCTGTTGTATATTTACTGTGAGTTTACCATTCCATAATGGGCATCCACAAATGAATGGAACAAAAGTCAAACCTTTGTCTGTTGTGTAAAATTGTATGTTGTAACTACTAATCACCAATGAATGGAACAAAAGTGAAGTCAACTGGACTTCAAATAAATCAAATCCAAAGCAGCGCACAAGTAGGAGAAAGAATTAACCATTTGTTTCAATTTAACAAAGCAGCGCATCAACGAAAAGTCAGAAGCAGAGTATTCTCTGTTGGATATGATTAGTTTTGATGATGTCAAATATAGATATTAATTATTGAAAGCAAAAAGTTTACATAATGTATTTATCTCCTACGTTGACTAACTACTGTGTTTAATATGAAATATCTTGTAGATTAGTCAAGCAAAGAGAGAAGATATCAAGTTGGGTTGAAAAGATTCATGTGATTTAATACTGTGGATTATTCGAATAGTCAAATTGTTATTCGAATAGTAAAACTTGTTTTAGGTTAAGATATATTCGAATAACTCTCAATTTATCCGAATAAACAAAGTATTATTTGAATAATGAATATGCTATTCGAATAGAGGAGAACTGTTAACAGTTGAAAGTATTCGGATAAGCACATTAGTATTCGAGTGTGTTTGGATGCACTTAAAAAAAGCTATTTTGAGCCCAAACCATGGTTTGGGAAAAAATCATCCAAACACTCAAAAATTTTCCCAAACCATAGTTTTGCAAAAATCATCCAAACACCTTAAATTTTCTCAAACCATGGTTTTGAGAAAATCTAATTTTTTTGCTTTTTTCATATGTGGGCCCCACCATCTCACTCTAATTGGTCCCTTTTATTAATGTGGGCCCCACACGGCCACACCACACACACACACACACACTCTCTCTCTCTCTCTTTTTGAATTTCATCAATTTTTCTTTAATCCCTTTTTTTTAAGAATTTTAAAATTTTAATACTCCCTTTTATCTTATAAAACCTATTTATCCAATTTGATTATATTAGAAAAATTAGTTAATCTGCACACGAAGGTCCCATTTGGCAAATAAGTTGGCAATGAGGGATTTTTTCACAATTTTCCTATAAATCATTATTCTATTCATAATCTATTCTCCAAAAGCTATTCTGCTCAAAATCTATTCTTCAGAAGCTATTCTCCATTTTTTCTCTAGAATCTATTCTCCTCATAATCTATTCTCCAAAAGTTAATCCAAACACACTCTTCGAATAGTATGCTTAACAAATTTTTCTGAAAATAATTTAAGTGAAAAAGTATTCGAACAGTCAAGGTATTATCCGAATAGTCATTGTGATTTCAAACTCAGTTTCTAAATATGGTATTCGGATAGTAGGATAACTATTCGAATAGTAAGGGCACTATTCGAATAGTATGATGATTATCCGAATAAGCTTTTGATGAATTTCAACATCCAATATCACAAGACTATCAGGATAGTAAAGTTCCTATCAGAATAGTAAGATTACTATCAGGATAGTAAGGAGACTATCAGAATAATATTTGACATATTTCAAAGAGGACTATTCGAATAGTAATGGAACTATCAGAATAGTCTCAGTGCAAAATTATCAAATATTATTCAAATAGTGGAATGACTATTCGAATACTACAAGACTATCAAGATAGTAATGGAACTATTAGAATAATCTTAGTGCAAAATAATCAAATACTATTTGAATAGTGAAGTGACTATTCGAATAATCACAAGACTATCAGGATAGTAAGGTGACTATCAGGATAGTAATTAAACTATCAGAATAGTCTTAGTGCAAAAAATCAAATATTATTCGAATAATGAAGTGACTATTCGAATAGTCCATAACTGAAAAAGGGTGATTCTATTCGAATACAAGAAATGCTATTCGAATAACAGCAGCAGACACTGTTTCTTTCAGTACGGGTGAAGTTCAGTAATTTGGTCATATCTCCCAAACCACAACTCGGATTGAGGTGAAACCAGTGGCATATGAAACTAGACTTTCAATGCGTCATTTTGACACCAAGATCAAGTTGAAAGGAGCTCATATGAGAGAGATATGATCTGTTGAAGTTGACACATGAATCAACGTCTTATTCCAAAACAGCTTTGATATTTTGGACATAACTCCTAAACTACACATCGGATTGAGACGAAACTAGTGTCATATGAAACTAAAATTAAAGATCTTTCCATGGATAGGTCATGGATCATATTTAGAGTTATATTCTAAGAGATATGTCTTCTGGAAGTTTGTGATCGAAATCAAGCTCTATTATGTTCCAGACCAATCGATACACATTGAATCTTAACTTTTGAAATACAAAGTATTTGTGATTGATTCCAGTTGCTGTGCAAAGAAGACTTAAAGAGCTTTATAGGGATAGTTCATTTGCCATGGATTTATATCCAAAGAGTTACACCCTCAGAAGTTTATTCAAATATAGAGGTTGTAGTTTTCGTTTGTGAACATTCTTTCTCAAAGGTGCACTATTCGAATAGAGAAAGTACTATTCGAATAATATCATATATTTTGTGTGAAAGACTATTCGAATAACGGTTGGAATATTCGAATATGAAAGTTCATTATGAAGAATATTATTCGAATACAAGTGACACTATTCGAATAAGATCATTTGTTTTACAAGGCAACTATTCGAATAAGAAATTCACTATTCGAATACACTTCAAGTTCTAAAAGTTTATTTGAATAGAGGATAAAGTATTCGAATAAAGATTACTCATTATCAAAGAAGGATATTCGAATACAACAGATGTTATCCGAATAACTGATTTTCTAGAAAACAAAGTATCACCTTGAAACTTCTGAAAATCATTGAAATTTATTGATTCTAATCATTCTAACACTTCATTATATTAGTGATTAAGCATTTTCCAGGTGATCAAACAAGGATTAACACACAAGATAGAGAAAGCACTTTTGTGTCAGAAGCTTCCAACGGCTAGTTCAACAGTAATATTTTAAGTGCATTAAGTGGCATTCCAAGAGGTTAACTAAAATGCTATTACATCCAAAACATAAGTGGCATTCCAAGAGGTTAACTAAAATACTATTACATCCAAAACATATTCAGTGTGTGACATTCAAAATACATTGTTTAAGTTATACTAAGGGCCCGTTTGGTACGCTGGAATTGATTTTGATGGAAATGGAAATGGGGACTAAAAGTATGTTTGGTATGTCATGGAAATGAGATCTAATTTTTGTATAAAAATACCAAAATGTCCTTCAATTTTTTATTTTTTATCTTTTTGAAGGTAGTGGAGGGTAATAGATGGAAATGATCACATGGAATTGTAAATCTTAGGTATTTTGATGGAATTGATTGGGTGGAATTGAGTCTATTTGGCTTCCACATGGAATTAGAAAATTTTCCAATTCCATCATACCAAACAAGCATCATGATGGAATTGATCCTCAATTCCATTTCCATCACCCCTAATTCCATCATACCAAACATGGCCTAAAAATATCCCAGTCCATAAAAAAAACATATGCCACATCAAGGTTGACTCCCTCCTGGAGGAGCTTCATTTATCGACTCTTGTGTGGAAGAAGCTTTACTAACATTTTGTGGTTTTTGAAGTGACCCCTTTGGTTCCTTACAAGACCTTCGGTTATGCCCCTGCTTATAACAGTTGGAACAAGTCACAGTTGTATTTTTCCGTTTCTCCTTACAAGCTCCTATTGTGTCCTCATCTGCTCCTCTTTTTCTTTTCTTATGTGGTGTCCAGGACGTTTGTGATATGGTGGAGGCTCAATTGGTTGACCATCTGCCTACTCCTACATGTCCTCTCCATTGATAGGCTCGACGATTGTGTATGAGGCATTCTTCCCCTTTATAGACACCCCACAAGTGTGTTTAGCGTATAGTGTCTTTAAGCAATATGTTAGCTCACTACCCCTTCCTTTACTCACAAGTGCTACCCATTTGCATTCTGCATCTCACCTTATCATTCTTTACAAATTTTAACTCATATCCATTGAGTAGTGCATATTCTCTGACTGCAATCTTAAATTGTTGAAGTGAAGTAGACTCCATCCCTAACTGAAATTTAAACTCTTTGCACATCTCTGAGGGATTATATTTGGGGAGTTGTTCTTGAACCACTATCTCATCCTCATCATCACTCATTCCTTCAACTTCTTCAATATCCTCAGATTCATAGTCAGATAACATAGCCAATATATTCTCCTCCCTAACCTCAACTGCATTTGATGGCTGAGGTTGATCAGTGTTGACGGATATCAATTGTGAACAACCAACAACTTTATCTAATACATCACCCACACCAACATCAACATATTGCCTAAAATAGTCATCGTCTATATTTTCTTCATCACTGTACTCAAAATCTGATAGCAAGGCTTCTGAAGCACCACTCTCCTCTACTGCACTACTCTCACTACTGTCTTTGCCTAAATCCATATTTAACCTATGAAAAACACAACATTTGATATAAAAAAAACAGAGCATCACATAAAACAGATCCAACTTTTGTGAACAGAATGCAAGATGTGTAATCTAACTTCCAATGTCAAATGGAATTAAACTATTGCCTACTATTTGTCATGGCATGAAGAAAATGTTAAAACATGTTTCTTCAATTAAAAATTCAAATACCCATATTTGTTGTAAAGCACGACTATATAAATTCTGAAGCGTGGATATAGGCTGTAGCTGCTCTTTTCTTAAAAAATTTGCTTTCCCAATATATAAAAGCCAAAACTCTACTGACAGTGATGAGAAATTACTGAGGAACAACAAAACTAGGGTGTGAGGGATCAGAGTGAAAAAGGATTGGATGCAGCTTATATACAGATACATCTACTTATGTATAACCCATTTCCATAAGATAATCAGTCATATGTAGCTCACGACTTAACTAATGTTGCAGAGCATTAGTTACGGGCACCATATAAAGATAATCAGCTAAGGACAAAATAGGCAGGTTCAGCCATATGCAAGTAAGAAAAAAAAACAAAGCATTGAAAGATTGAAAGTTCAGATATTCCTCACAACTTTGCATTAAACAAGAAGCTTCAGCCACGATATTCACATAAACATGAAGTTTCTTACCTTTAAATGAAGCGAAGGTACAACTCTGATCTTCACTCAACGGTCGCCGTCAACGATTACTCCTTCGGCAACGGCCATGTCAGACTTCGCCGGCGTGGGTCCTCTTCGACCAAACCCTCCTTGCTTTTCTTTCTCGATAAAGTTCTTTCCCGTCGTTTTCCCACATTTGATAAACCGCGTGTTCTGTTGCCTTTTTCCTCTGCTTTTTTTGTTTTTTTTTCAGACCACAAATTATATATTTAAAGTTTCCACATCAGCTATCCACTCAGCATTACACATAGGATAGTTTAACACCGTTAATGCCAAATAGGACTATTTAATGCCCAGCAAGTCCCTTTGAAACTAGAGGGACTAACGGTTGAAACTAGAGGGACCAAGACCACAAGTTTTAAAGTTGAGGGACCAAAAACAAAACTTGTCCAAACTTGGAGGACTAAAAGTTATGTTTACCCATTTTGAAAAATACACTAGTTGAGAAAAATAAAAATTTTTTGCACTCTAAACCTGCATCAGTAGGAAAACCCCTCATATCATCCATTATACTATATGCGTAGATAATGTAACCAAACTACTACTATAATCCGAAATTATGAAGTTGCGGCTGCTATTTTGACCCAGTTCCCCACCAACTCAAATTTTTTATTTTCTGCCATCATCCCCCCCAACCTTTGATACCTTGGATCTCACATATATACTTTTTTTTAAAAAAAAAATGTTAGTCCCCTTAATTAATTATATGTCTAACAAATTAAAAAGGGATTGTTTCTGGATGTATTCAGAGTGCCGTAGAGGCAAATATGAAAGAATTCAGACACAAAATACGAAGAAAGGAGTAAGACCAAGACAAGTGTAAACTACTCATATATCATCATCCACCGTTTTCTTTTAATAGAAGTAGGAGGGGAAAAAAAGCATATTTCTTCTCATAAAAGTAGGTCCATGTGACAATGAAAACACCTGGCCAATGAGATAGAAAACATTATTTTTTCAACATCATTAGCCCAGATTCTACTCAATTCTGCAACAAGGGTTTCTACAACAATAGCAACTCCCTAAGACAATCTACAAACAATCAATTTATGTATGTGTACATTCTAAAGTATATTTGCATTAAACTCACGGCCCCCACTGTCAAATTCATCTGCCATCAAGTAAGCTCACAGTCATTTCATTGGTTGAGCTACATTCCTTCTGACTTGAGCTAGAAGTATGCACTTTGAGTGAGCCCATGCCATGAAAGAAACCAGGCTGCTTAGGTTCAGGGAGTGCAACTTCACTTTCCAGCATCAAAATTGCAGATCCTATGGTGGGTCTATCATCTGGATTCTGTTGCACACACAACAGACTCACATGAATGCACCTTAATACTTCTGTTACATTGCACGCTCCCTCTATGTTCTTATCAATCACTTCCAAAACTTTCCCTTCATTCCATAGTAACCATGCCTGAAACATACATCTTGTATATCAGTTATTACATTTTAGATTGACATGCAAAAAAGTTTATAACAATGTATCTAAAGTACTCACGTGACTAGCAAGGTTGTCCATGGAGTCTTTTATATAAAACCCTCTATTTTTCTTTCCACAAATGATCTCTAGCACTACTATACCATAACTAAAGACATCAGATTTTACTGAATATAACCCGTCTGCTGCATATTCAGGAGCCATATACCCACTACAAAAATATCAATGGGAAGATTAGAACAAATTAGACATGGAAAGGTGTGAAGTTAGCTAAAAGTAAGATTAGGTAAAAAAAACTTACTAAGTGCCCACTACTCTTTCTGTATTGCCTTCTATTTCCTCTTCTCCAAAATGCTTAGCTAGCCCAAAATCTGATATTTTTGGGATTAACTTCTCATCAAGTAAAATGTTACTTGTTTTCAAATCCCTATGTATTATTCGTAATCTTGAATCTTGATGAAGATATAAAAGACCTCGACCAATTCCCATAATAATTTGGAAGCGCTTAAACCAATCCAACAATTTCCTTTTGGTTTCATCTGTATTAGCATAATAGAGTAAATTAAATCTCTTGTCAGAATTATTAATTCAAATGTTAAGTGTCATAACATGTTTATCTATTAATATTGAAACACTTCATGTGAGCAACTATAAACTTTCTTGTGTTCGTACCAAAAATGAAGAAGTCCAAACTTCTATTTGGCATGTGCTCATATACCAACAATTTTTCTTGGCCTTCAATGCAGCAACCAAGAAGTTTTACAAGATTCCGATGCTGCAGTTTGGCGATAAATTTTACTTCATTTTTGAATTCAATCAATCCTAGTTCTGATATTCTCAAAAGCCTCTTTACAGCAATTTCTTGTCCATTTAATAACTTTCCCTGCATGTGGAAACTTTTTAGTGTATTAAGATAGTAATATTTAGAAAATACACAATTGATTATTCCAAGTTCATGACTCAAATATTGAATTACCCAATATACAGGTCCAAATCCACCTTGTCCAATTTTGTTATTTTCTTGAAAATTTTCGGTGGCTTGTGCTATTGTTGGAAGATCAAACAGTGGGAGATCTAGATCATCTCTTTCATTGTTTTGAATTTCAACTTCTGCATGTTTTGATTTCTCTGGGAAAAAACATAGAATCTGTGTAAGGGCAAAGGATGGACGATGACTGTGTGCATAATTGTTCTAAAGGCCCATGGAAAACATAAGTGACTAATGTAGCAAGTGGAAAATCAAATTCTAATTAAGAAGTACAGGGTGAGGATAAATAAACACAAGTATAGTAGTGTGAATATATTTCCCACTAAGTCCCCATCTTCAGCAATTAATTAACTGATTCTAGGACTGGATTAAATACAAAACAAGATGATGATGAAGGAATTTTGAAGTTCATGTTACTAAATGGTAAGCCATCTTAATCTCAACCCATAATTACAATAGATATGGACATGGCCAATCTAATTATAGTAACTATCTCATTATTTTTCTAAGGAGAAACCTAAAACAGTGGGACTTGGTTGAAATTTAAAAATAGGAGCAAGGAACTTTACCAATCCTCTTCCTGCGGACTCTGTAAATGAAATAGCCCCCAACTAAAACCATACATAAAATCGCAGCAATGAGAATAGCAACGATCATTATCAACTTTTTATTGTTCCCAGATTCTGCATAACCGTAGTTGAATGATTAATCATACATTAAGAAACTCGGGTGAAAGTTCAATCATGTAAATGTAGCATATAAAGCAGAAAATAGAAGTCCTCACCTAATTCTGAAGCAGGCATTCGAACATACAGATCCTGTCCTCCAGATGCATAAGATCTTATATCAATCAAATCACCAAACCATAAGGCACAACCACTACCTCCCCCTCTAATATCTGAATTAGTATAGGCCGTGCAAGAACAGTCTTCAGCGCACTTCCGTCTGCATTGCTCTAGATTCATTGTCTTGTCGAGCCAAGAATGTGTGGTTTCTGGCACTTTCAATCCTTCCAATTTCATAAATTTGTGTGTGTGTTTTTCAGAGCAGTTTAGAGGTTCATTGCGGACACATCCATCAGACCACTCCACTGAGTTCCATTTCTGTGGTGACTTGGGCGCAAACCCTTTGAGACATTGGCATGGGGGTGATCCAGTGATGACACAATTCCCATTTGGTCCACACAGCTTATATCGGTCACAATTGTCACTTGGCTTTTTAGTATAAATCTCCCAATTTTCTTCACCTTCCAACCACACATAGCGAATTCGAGCTTCCTCAGTTTGGTTGATGACATACCTTGAGATAATAGAACTATTCTTGAGGCTGAGCCAATAATAGTATATATCATACTTTGAAGATACGAACCCGAAATCAAAAATACGATTTTGAGCTAGTTCTGGGGAGCCACTAAATCCCACGCCATTCCAAGGTCCACTTCTGAAGAACTTTGATTCACCTTTCATTATATATAATTCAGGATAGTTACGAGGGTCTACAGTTATAGAAAAGTCACCTGGAGATGGATCTTCTGGAGTTTTCCAAGATGTTAGACTTCTATTTAAACCTGTTTTCAGGTCGCATCCCAATTTCATCCCTGAGAGCAGAGTGTCAGTTGGATAGTCGAAGCTTTGCCACAAATAGGCTTCTGGATTATTGTCTTTCTCATCTCTTACCACAAGGTTTCCAGAATCTAAGAGCTCAGCCACTGGATTCTGCACTTGATTCGGAGAAGTTGAGTACCAAATAACAGTATCATTTTGGGTGAGGACAAGGCTGCCTGTGGTGTTGAGTGTTAATGAGGCAGTGGCAGAGGAATCATTGATTGGGTTGACTCTGTTTGCGACCCAAACTACTGTCTGAATTGGGATGTTCTTGTACCAAATTCCCAGATAGTGTTTACCAGAGTTTCCAGGACTGAAGAAACCAAGTTCAAAGCTTCCACCTTTAGAAACTATTCTCATGCTATCACTCACTGAGGAATTGGACTGAATGATAGAATCAACTGCCATGGAAGCTTGGAAAGAAGGGACAAGTATGGAAAAAACAAAAGTGATGAAAGAAACAATGTCCATGGAATTGTAGAGTGTATATGAAAGGCCAGCACAAGCTCAATTCATATTGTTGCAGAAAACTGTTGGATTTTAGACGGAGAAACAAGGTTATCCACGAGGCAATCCGTCCATCTAGTTCCCAAGATCAGAGGTTGTAACAAGTCAAGGACGTGTCAACGACAGCTGTTATAACAAAGGGTGTGGATTAATCTTTGCATGGACTTGAGAATCTTAAATCTAGGATTAAGTTTTTATAAGAATAATCGGTTAGATGCTACCTGCCAAAGTATAGTACTGCGTACTAAATATAAGACATAATTGATTTTTTTGAGAGATTAAGAAAGCTAAATAAGTTACTTAATCATATCATATGTTATGTATCCTTAGATTATATATTAACTTATTAGTCAAACTAATTAGTTTGAAGAAAAAAATAAAAATATAAATAATCTAAAGTAATTTAATTAGCTTACTTAATTTCTCTAAAAAAATCAACTTTATATTATAATTAGGACCGGATGGAATATTTTTTTGTGAATCTATATAAAATAACAATATTGTTCCCCTAAAGTTACTGTTTATAAAGAATCTAGGGCTGAGATTTTTCCTAGTCTCTTTTGACCAATACCTCGATCATGAATCAAAATATCACCTAATCTCTTTTTTATTTCCTTTCTCTCTCGTCATTTATATTTTTGTACAACGAAATTCAGAAAAGACAAATCAGGCGGGTGTCAGAAAAAGGAGGAATCTGTCCTTTTGAAATTTCGGCCAAATTACTAAAATGCCCTTCAGCCCTCAGTCACAATAACAACATCAGAGTTGTTAATGACGAATCATGAGTTGTTAATAGCGAGTTATGTGTTGTTATTGGTCCTGAAATTTGTTAATTGTCAAAGAAGAATTGCAGCTGTTAATACCGAATCCGAAGGTGTTCATTCCGATGATCATGTTGTTATTACGACTGAGGGCTGAAGGGCATTTTGGTAATTTGGCCGAAATTTCAAAAGGACAGATTCCTCCTTTTTCTGACACCCGCCTGATTTGTGTTTTCTGAATTTCGTTGTACTGATTTATCCTTTGTATATTTTGAGTATAATTTTTTGGAATTTTCCCTTATATTTTTGTCTCTTCCTTTCTTCCTTTTCTGCAATAAAAAAACCTGGCTTTTCATTCTGCATCACTCTCGCTCTCTCTGCCTAACCTTCGCCCCCTTTTCTTCATTCCCCAACTTTCCCCTAAAGAGAACGGACGATCGGCAGATCTGGTGATGACGCCGGCAGAGAAGCTACCACGATGATGGCGGCGACGGAATGGACGCAAAGACAAGGATGCGAAGGTAACGGTGGAGAATTTGTGACGGATTTGTTTTTATCTTTAAGGTAATCTTTTTCTGCTGCCCACACTCTATCTCATTATTCTCTCTATATCTCAAGGTAATGGTTTCAATAAGTTCGTAGAGGTTCTACACCATTTGCGATACGGGGTTCCCTGCATTTTTTTCAGTGTTTGTTGGTGGGTGATCGGATGAGTGGAAGGGAGCTCTTATTGATGAAGAGATGGCATGACCACGACACTCCTCTACATCTTTAAATTCTGATCAACGGTTCCATAATTTGTTGACAATTAGGGGGATGACAATCCCACTTCATTTGCGGATTTGTCGAAGACGATTATGGTTGTGGCTCATTTCTGATTGTGAGGGTAAAAATTATTTATAATGTGATAGTAAAAATTCCTCACTTTACAAGACGTCATTTTTTATTGTGGCATCGCCACTTCAATCTACGATGTGATGGTAAAAATTCCTAACTTTCCATTAATAAATTCTGTTATATTTTATTACAATCACACTGTTATTGTTTTCACAAAGATTCAGTCCATATAAAATAGGTCAGTTTCTTTGTTCAAATCAGGATTAAGGTAAGTAAAGATTATATCAGTTTGATCGTGCTATAAAATTCCTTGGCTGTGGATCCTAAAGTTACCGGTATATGCATTTGTGGGTCCTATTTGTTAGAATCATGGCTACATAAAATGAGAGGCAAACATGTAGCTCGTGCCAAGGGTTTTTACAAATACACCGGGAGAATACTTTAGGTTGAAGAAAGGAGGGCATATGTTTTTGAAGTTTAGCTTGTATTTTTCTTTCTTTTGATGATGTAGTGTCCGTTTTGAATCTGTACATGCACTGGTATCAAAGCTTAGGCAAGAGTTTCATGCTATGCTATGATTCAAACTTGTAGTTGTACTGATTATTTGGTTTTTTGTTGCTCTTGGTTTATTTCCTTTCTTCTTGAAGTTGTCTGCCTACTTGGATTTATGTTGATGTTGAATTTATTTCCTTTCTTCAACCTTGCAAAATGTATAAACATGATTCTTATGAATCATCCTTGCAACTAATTATTACTTTAAATAAAAACCAAATAACATAAACAATAGATAAAGCAATATGACTTTAAGAAGAACATGATTATTATGCCGTTAAAAGCAACTCTATTGAATGCTGAAAAAAAGATGTGAGGCTGGTTCAAAGAATAAAGATGTGAAATTAAAACAATGTGAAATAAAGAGTAGTAACTACAATAAGCAGGTTCAGTAGAATAAAGATGTGATGCTGGGGTTCTAATATTGGCCACTTGGTCCAATGAACAACATGCATAGGCTAACATTTAACTCAAACTAAGCCAACTTAGTTGGGGTCATCTTTTGCTTCACTAATGAACCCAAGCTTAATGCTTTTGGCACAATGTGTTATGCATTTATCCTTTGGTTAATGTCCCTTATTTAAATGCAGGCCGAAAACTTTTTGCTCTATCTGTTTATGTTCTGAACATGCAAGGATATTCATTGAATAGGTAATATTTTTTGGCCTTACGCAAAAACGTGAAGGATTTAGTTATGACCATTTTCATGTTAACAACCTATTACTACAAGCATTTTGGTAGGATTCTGAAAGGATTAATGTTGTTCATACCTTTTTTGCAATGTGAGCAATCAAGATTCCTTAAATATAAAAATATACCTTTTGATCTAACCAATACTATCAACCAGGTTCTGTATAATGCAGAAAAGGCAGTATGAGACATCCCTTTCATGCAGAAAAGGTTGGAAGAGAAAAGGGAGCATTGCCATCATTTGAATCTACAAGAGGTCAATGTGTTTTGTAGCAGAGTTTTTGTTTTTTCCCGGCATATAAAAAAGAAGTTTTTAAATTTTGTTTTGAACAAGTCAGTTATGCAAGTTGTCTATGCACACACGTCTCTTTTGTTCCTTTCATGTGTAGGCCCTAAAGAATGAAATTAGTCAATGCTGGTGTCATCAATCTGTGTTGTCACTTTTTTTATCGTGATATAAATAATGCTTATTTGTTTTGCATTCTCACTGACTGTTTGCACTCTGTTTTTTAAGGATAGCAGTTTCAGCTTCCTTAAACATGAAATTAGTCCATACTGCTCTCAAATATGTGATCAAACTTTTGTCCTTGTCATATAAATGCTGAAAACGTGTTTCACATACTTGCTGCCTGAGTAGACTCTCTTTTTTAAGGACAAAAGTTGCAGTGAACTTAAACATGAAATAAGGGATGCTTCTGTCTTTAGTCAAGGCTGAATCTTGGTCAGCTTTCAAGGAAACAGTGCTTAAAAAAATATGATATTATGAAGGTATGGATAATAATTCCAAGGAAAAAAGGTTAGCTCCAAGGGAAATTCCATTTAGTTAGCACTTGACCATAATAGGTTTCCCAACTGATTTAGTTAGCTCCAAGGGAAATTCCATTTCATTTGAGACCATAATCTTAACATATAGGAATTAGTTCCATCTGTCACTAATTCCAATTACATGGTGATGAACAGATGACGTACTTATGTCCCTCTGATTTTCAATATGCATACCATCTTTACATGGCACTCATGCACTTTATTAGTGACTTGATCATCTGACTCACTTTATGAGTAAAGTTCCATTCAAGCAACGTGGACAATTTTTTTTTTTTTTTCATTTAAACATTTGATCAAGACCTGATTATCTGACTCAAAAATCACGTCCTCCGGCTGATTCTGCATCATATACTACTGCCCCAAGTATTGCCATACATTCTCCCATAAAGGCTGAGTTTACCAATATTTTTTTTGCATTTCCATCTAATACCCAGCCATAAGAATCACGAACCACAAGTGAGATTGCTGCTTTACCTTCATTTTGATCATCGGCATAATCCATATTGATTTTAAGCTCATTCCCTTGAGGCTTCCGCCATGTCCTGGTTGTGTGATGTTGTGGTCTTGGTTCAGAGGGGGGTTCTGCATCTGTCTCAGCCACCCACGAGTTTCTCTTTTATACTCCTTATTTATTGAATGTTTCCTAAATTACTCTTTGTCTATATATGCAAATTTTCGGACTTCAACTTTTGTGTATGGGTATATTGGCATACCTAATTCTAGGTACTCTTGGACTTGGTGATATGGATTTGAGCCATCAAGTTACGTTTTCCTACAATAGTTTCCTTTTTTCGTGTTTTAATATGGTCTACTTTAAAAAATATTGATGTTCTGTTGCCCATTTAAGGTTTCTCTTGCTTTGAACAAACAAAAAGGAAATGCCCATGCCTTTTAAATCCTTAACATTTGTCTTATTATATTGAATAAATTTATCAAATTTCTGGATATCCTGGGCGAACACTTTAGTAAATACAACTCTGCATACAGACTCAAAATATGAATATGCTGCATGCTTCTGTCATTGTTGCTACATACCCCAAAGTGACTACAACAACTCACATCCAACCATATCTGCAAGGATATACTTGTTGTTTTGCTCCTTGTCTACGTTCACTAAATTTATTGGCTTTTTTGGGACCTTTGCAGGAGTCAAAGGACATGTTATAGCAATGGTTGATCATTAATTTTATCAGTTTTGTGAAAGTTCTTTATTCATTTTTTTTTTGCAATTTTGCATATTCAACCCCTTCTATTCCGATTAGAGTGGCGGCTACACTCTCCTATGTTATTGTTTTTCAATAAGAGAGAGACAAGATCATGGGCTTAGTTAGTCAAAAAGGAGCAAAAGCACTATATTATTTTCATATGTGAATTAATAGCTATCTGACAATGATAAAGTGGATGGCAATCAGTCTCCTGCCCTCTTCTTATCCTCCTTTTCGATCTTGAGAGGTTTGTCTAACTGTGCATTCAGATATGTGACCTCTAGATTTTAAGATTTGGTAATGGGACGAGGTATAATAGGTTGGAGTTTTATTGTCTTCATTTCGTGCTGTGGATGAGTTGGACAAACTAGAAAGGAAAGATATACTGCTTATTTGTGGATGAGTCTGATGATGGTTTGTCCTACTACATTGGGAAAAAATATGCTGATGATATGTGGACAAGAAAACTCCTATTGATTTCCTTTCTGGTTTGTCGAACTACAATTATAGTGAGCTTATGCTACAATATTCTCAATGTTTTCTTGTCTCAATCGTGCTATGGATGAGTCTTATTACTTAGATGGATGGTAGAAAGACAAACCAGAAAGGAAAAATATGCTGCTGATATGTCCTCCTTAAAGGAAGCACGTGCCACCAATGGGAGCATTTCAAGCTGAATTTTTGGTGAGTTTGGTTGGGTGTACATTGTACAAACCCTAGGACATCAACATCAAACCTTGAGCTACATAAGATTTGAGTAACTTATCTTAGACCTTATTGATATGTAGATTGTTGTAGAGAATTGCAAGTTTTAATGGCTAAATAGTTTTAATTTAACAAATGCAATTCATATGTGTTGTTTGAAATTGTCCATGGGGTCAACCTCTTGGATTTATTTTTGTACTGCTATACTTTTTTTTTATTATTTGCGTATATGAGTGTACTCTCTTGTACTTTTTCCTTAATTATTTTCATTTAATAAATTTAAACCTACCTATTTATTCACTTTACTTTCAATATAATATGTAGGATATTGTTTGTTATTTGAGATATTGGAACATTTCTGTCAAATCTCAGCTGCCACAAATATGTTTATAAGATATATATGTTTATATTTCACAGAAAGAACAATATCATCATGATTTTGTTGCATAGTAGAATATGTTTATATAAATAATTATGATGGTAAAAAACTCAAATTGATCTCTGTGCAATATGAAATGTACTCTTGATTATATTCTTCAAAACACTTGGGCTGCTTGGAGGAGGAACAAAGGACAATAACATCTTGCCTGTTTATTTATGTGTCAATGCGTATATTAGTAGTAAAGAACTCTACATAATTCTCCTTATATTATGTAGTAATAGGTTTTCTTTTTGAGAAGTTGTTTCTAATTTGATACTTTGAAGTTCAGGTCCAAAAAAAAAAAAAACATTTGATACTTTGAAGTGGAATTTATTTTACCCTTAAAATTTGCTCCCCGCGCAACGTGCGGGGGAGTTCATGCTGTTTATCTTTGGTAGAAGGACGAAAAAAATAGTTTTCATGCTGTGTTTGGTTGGAGATTTTATTAGGTTAGGGGAGGGTTGGAGATTAAAAATGGGTGTCTGGTTGGAAGGAGGGAGTTGAGGGGTGGGAGGATTTTATTGTCTTTTAGTGGTCACTTCCCTCTTTTATAAAACCTCCAAATTTGGGGTTTTTACTAGGGGAGAGAATATTTGCGTCCAACTGTGACTAATTTGCCCATGACAATTTTTCAATATTGCACCACTACCCTCGCCTTTAAAATACCTTTTTCCCTCTGCCATTCCGTTTTTTCATCCATTTCTCCCGCTTGAAATCCATTTTCCCCTTGTCTCCTTCGCGCGTTTGGTAGTTGAGCGTCATCTCCGGCCGCAGTCACCGCTGCCACCGCCTACTTCTGCAGCCCACCATCGGTTGCTAATCGAAGGTCGCTGCCAATCCATTTGTCCTGTAGATCGCGTCGAATCCTTCGCTATTTTGCTCCTCCAGGGTCATCTCGGGCCCCTCCACCAGCTGCCACAGCTGCCTGCTCCGTCAGTTGCTCCTAGATCAACGTCTGTCATGATTTTTCTGGTTAAATCTGATTTGAGTTGCATTTATGCTTTCTGCTGCATATATAACTCTCAGATGTTGTTCAAGCCTCTTGTTTGACATATTTATTCTGGCTTTGCGTTTGGTTGTAGTGAATATTTTTTTTTTGTTTTGAGCATGACTTTGTCCCTTCTTCCTTCATAGTTCGTTCATTTAGATTTTGATTTATGAACTTTGGGGTGCATCTCAGTTCTACTCTTGAATTAGAATTCGAGTTATCTAACTTACAACTATAATATAGTTTTCTTGTATTTCATAAAATGAGCTGATAGTTCCGTGCTGTAAAGATAACGATTTTTCCAATTTCTGAAAAAATTGCATATTACAGGATTGCTGAGTGTGTAGTTGTTAGAGCTGTAAGGGATAGGATGAACCTAACTCCTTATGAATATGGTCTATTGAGTTTATGACACAAATTTGCGCCTTGATCTCCATTCTGGCGACTTACCCTTGCCCACGATTTAATTAATTAGAAAAATTGAAATTTTGTAAATACTATGTTCTATGACGGATTTGATTAAGCAAAATTTGGCGTAAAGGAATTTGGTGAATCAACTGGATGGTTGTGCACATTCCTAGAGTTTGGGTTTTCTTCCATTCATCTTTATTTGCTATACTATCAGTTGCTCATATTTATAAAATTTGATGTAAAGGAATTTGGTGAATCAACTGGATAGTTGTGCACATTCCTAGAGTTTGGGTTTTCTTCCATTCATCTTTATTTGCTATACTATCAGTTGCTCATATTTATAAAATTTGATCTTGTTTTCAGATGGTCTCAAAGTGAAGAATGGGAAATTTGTGGTAAGAGCTCCGACTTTGCATGGATGCAGATTGCTGAACCTGTAATGAAACAATATACAGAGGCAACTGATGGTTCTAGCATTGAAAAGAAGGAAACTGCTTTAGTCTGGCAAAATAGGGGTGCATTCCTTGATTTTGGGATCTTCTCAGGCCAAGGAAATGTTAGATCATCTTGAGGGTGTTTTGGCCAACGAGCCTGTTGCCGTGAAGAGTGGTCAGTTCATCGTTGAAGTAAAGCCCCAGGTATCTATATGCTTAGATTTTCAGTCAACTATGTTCGAGAAAAGCTTTAGTGTGTGTTTGACATCACTTATTTTTGAGCAATAAGTCCTTATTATGTAAGTTGAGATAAAACTCCTCTCACATATTTATCTCGTATATCGTAAATCACGATTTATAAGCACTTATAAGTAAAAAAATAAGCTATCACAGACGAGCACTTAATATTTCAACCTATTAAGATGAAATTTTATTTTATTTTTTTGTCTCATGGATTTTGAGTTTTCAATTCTGTGTCATACTTCTAATGGGATTGTATTTTGGATTTCCCTGATTTTTAATTTGTCCCTTGTGCTCTCAAGTGTTCCTGATAGGATATGCTACACCTATGGCAGACAGCATCTTAGCTGTGATAAAACACCCACCTTTAGCTTTTAATTTTGTTTTCTCGTGAAGGAATATGCCTATAACTTGTTGCCTAATAGGCAGAGGCTGAAGTGTGAGCAGTGTAGAGCTCAATTATGCTTGTTGAGGATTTATTTATTTTAGGAGTGTTATTCATGCTACTTCCACCATTAATTGTTTTTTGAGTTGACTTTCTTCATTCCGTTGTTAGAATTTCCATTTTTGTAGTTTTTGTATCAAGGATGCCTTGTCCACCCAATCAGAGTTGTATAGACTTGAAAATAGCTTTAAGGTTTGAGTTCACTGGATTTAATAACCTTCCCTATCTTATCCTATGAGATTTTGAATAGTTAGCAGAGCCTTGAAACTTTTCTTCTCACATTCATCCTATGTTTTGGCTTGGAGTAACTTAGTGGTTAAAGTTTCCGACTTTAAATTCAAATTTTATTGTCAGTAACAATGGAATTGCTGAATAGTTCCGCACTATACAAGGAAGGACTCATTCTTCTGTGATTGTTTTCTGGGTGTATTTTGCCGGATGTGAGCAAAGGATTAGTTGCAGAGAAGATCTTTTCCACAATGACTGAGAGACGCAGACAGGCTGACTTTGTGTTGTGTGTGGGTGATGACAGATCAGACAAGGACATGTTTGAAATAATTTGAGGGCCATGTCCAGAAATATTCTTGCTGCCAAATGTTCAGTATATGCTGGCATAGTTGGACAAAAACCCAGCAAAGCAAAATATTATGTGGATGATACTACTGAAGTAATAAGCATGCTATAATCTTTGGCTGAAGAGTCAGAAGAGGATTCAGGAAGCCCTTGAAAAAGAAAAAAGAAAAGCATCTTCCGGATTTTTTTTTCTGGGATTTAGATGATGTTGTTGATGATTCTTTTTTTCTGAGTGGAATGCAATACTCTTCCTCATGAAAGCTTCTTCCAACTTGTGCGGTGGTGGGCACAGTATGGAGGTTACTTAGGGCCTGTTTGGTACAAGGAAAATTTGAGGAGGGAGAGGAATTTAGAGAAGGGAAAGGAAAGAAAAGGAAGATTGTAAAGGGTGATGGACGATTGGTTGAGGGAAGATGAGTTGTTTGATAAGAAGAAAATTGAGGGTGGAATTTGGGGAAAAAAAAGAGAAAGACCCATTTTACGCTCTATAAATTAATAGTTATATAGTAATTAAATTTATATTTCAATTCATAAATTAAATAATTAGTAGTACAATAATTTAAAAATTAAATAAAAATAATAAATTATATATTATAATTTAAATAAATAAAAAAATTATTTATTTATTAATGAAATTGAAATTATTTTTTTATTTGATAATTTATTCAAATTTGTAAGGTGGAAAATAAGCAAGTTGTGTAGTAAATTTGAATTTTCCGTCTTTTAATTTAATTATTTTAAGGGTATACTTGTCTTTTGGATCGTTGTCCATTGAAGGAACTTAGGATCCCACCAATTATGATGGGATCTCATCTTATGAATAAGGGAACATTGGTGGGCTTAGGATGGGCCCATGAATTTAAGTTCTTTGAAAGATTGAGTCAAAATTGTGTACCAATCATGGGAATTTATATATGTTCCCTTCCCAGATCTTCCTTATACCAAACAGGCCCTTAGGAATTTCCTCATTTTCTTTCTCTCTATTTTTCTTCCGTCAATTATATTGCACAGTTTTGGAAGAAGCCATCCACTATTATATTCATATATCTTCATTGATGACCTTAGTTCTGAAAGAGAAGACAGATGTTGATTTGTTCTTTCTTTCATTTTTCTTTTTAAATATACATATATTCTGTAGCAAAGGAAGGAGGAATTTGTAAACTCTTGCCTAGCAACTGTTTTCAAATTTGTTTTTGGAGTACAGTACTAACGTATGTAGGAGGATGTGAAACAAGTGTATATAATTATTAGAAAAATGATTTTACAAATAATAATTTTATGAATATTAATTATTAATAAATACATTGTAAAAGAAAAAGGAAAATATGTAAAAGGGTATTTTTATCCATTTATAATTAATTCCCCTCATCTCCTCTTCTGAACTAAATAAGATATCAAACCTTCCCTCATTTCTTCTTAAACCAAATAAAATTATAATTTTCCCTTACCTAAAATAAATCTCACCTAATATAACCTCCATTAAATCAAAGCACACCCTAAAATTTCTTGACAATATAGCACCAGTGATCCTTTTTTCTGCGTCACTTGTACGTCTTCGTACCCCAAAAAAAGGAGAGTCACATGTGATAGAGGCTGCAACTAGATGACCAAATCGTCAATTTTCTTTATATGGTTTCATATTCAAACATCCTACCTTTGGTTCCCCGGAAGCTTCAATACGTTGGTCATATTTGAGAGAAAAAGAATTAATTCATTTCCATCTCAAATATATCAAAAATAACTCTTTATGGATTATAAAAAAAAAAGTTGAATATTACAGTGGACGTGGATGGCTAACACACAGCTGAATTCCTATAAATGCAGCATGAGGTTGAATCTTAGCTGAAACAGAGTTATTTTTGCGAGGCAATCGATCCATCCAATGACTGAAAGAACTTTCAAACAGTCAATCACAAGTCTTTGTACCGTTGCTGTGAAATACAATGTCTGAGCTATATAAAAGCTCAGAGTGGTTCAGGGACATCAAAAGTATGTTGCTTCAAATTATAGATTTATAAATAAAAACACATTTTTGAGCGTCTGCAATGATCTCAAGGCCAAAACTTATTCTTTTCCTTCTTTAAGCATAGCTCCGGTATCCATGACAAGCCAGCAACAATTTTTGCTTTACAAACAGTGTTCCAATATTGTGGTAATGTGAAACAAAACAAGTGCATTGTTCCATGTAGGATTCAATGCAAACAAGGAGTCTTTCCGTCCAATTTGCATATTATTAGAAGGGTTGGACATATGAGGAATACAAGAATAAAAGATGAAGAAGAAAGTAGTGCACAATGTCTTCAAGACATGAGCAACACTTTCCTTTAGGCTTAATTCACCTCCACCTATACCTATCTTATGGAGTGCAAGTTGGACTGACAGGTGAATTTCTTGTAGGATACAACAAAGAACCTTGAGTATAGATTGCATTCCCAATACTCAATCAAAACAATAATATCTTTTACAAGGTGATAATTTGACTTTATCTTTATGTGCACTCAAAAATAAAGACAATGGGTTTGATCTTTTGTTGTCGTGTTATTTCTAATGCATCGTATGTCACAAATGAAGTGATAGGACAGGGTATTTATAAACCAAAAAGTGATACCTTAAAGTGGTTCCTTTTGAGGCAACACCTTTTCAATTAAAAGTCAGCCACATGTTAGATTCATGAACTCTTATGAATCAATATAACTTTAAAAACCAATTGTTATTTAAAATAACTCTTTTATGAAGTGTTACAACTTTATAGTATGTAAAGTTTTCTTAAAAACCAACTCAATCTCCCACCAAGTAATACCTACTACACATTTTCATAGGTGTCTTTATAAACTAAAAGGATATAACTTTGGTGACCTTTAATTGTTATAACTCGCTACACAATCCTTCACATAAGTTCCTTAATTCATAAGGACATGAATTTCCAACAAACACATCTCTCACATTTCCCAACACATGTAAAGGAATGTACCACTTGACTTCTATTTATAGCTTGATCAATTAGTTTGATACTCTGATTACCATCGATTGAACCAGATTGCACTTGACCTTAGGATGAAATTGCTACGCCCTATAAAGAAACCAAGCTGTTTAGGTTCATTCGATTCATTCTAACAGCTCAGGCAATCAAATAATCGCCCATGGTCTTAATATATCATTGTTTCAAAAAAGGGTTAAACGGCATTTTGCCCCGGAAGTTTTTTCCAAGGGATAATTTTGCCCTGAAAGTTTTTGGGAGGACAATTTTGCTTCGGAAGTGTAAAAAATAGAGCAACTTTGCTCTGACAGTTATTCCAATTAATTTTAACCTTTTAATTAATCAAATATGTTAAGATAACGGTTTATATGACATCCATGTCATTTTTGTTAATGTGTAAATGTCCCAGAAATTTCAAATCTAACTTTGAAAAAAGATGAAGTAGATAATACATTGACTTTTGACACAAATTTATATATTAACAAAAATGACGTGAATGACATGTGAACTGTTAGCTCAGTATATTTAGCCAACTAATGATCAAAATTAATTGAGATAATGGCTTGGGAAAAATTGCTCCCTTTTTAACACTTCCTAGGTAAAATTGCCTCCTGAAAAACTTTCAAGACAAAATTGTTCCTCGGTAAAAACTTCCAAGACAAAATGCCCCTTAATTCTTAAAAAAAAAACCATATAAAATAATCCAAAAATTTACTGAAACAGTTTGTACATCTGTCAACCAATGTGACTTAATTTATGTTGCAAGCGTGATAGCTCAAAACCCAAGAATTTCAGTTGTGTTCAACATCATTCTGCATTCTACTCAGTTATGCGATACAATGATACTTTCAATTTATGTATGTGTACATTAGTTTACAGCCACCACATGTAGTCAAATTCATCTGGCTTCAAGGAAGCTCATTGTGATTTCATTAGTTGAGCTATGTTGCTTTTGACTTGAGTTTGAAGTATGTACATCGAGTGAGCCCATGCCAAGAAAGAAACCAGGCTGCTTGGGTTCAGGAAGTGCAACTTCACTTTCCAACATCAAAATTGCAGATGCTATGGTGGGTCTATCATCTGGATTCTGTTGCACACATAACAGACTCACATGAATGCACCTTAATACTTCTGATACATTGCACGGTTCCTGTATGTTCTTGTCAAGCAATTCCAAGACTTTTCCTTCTTTCCATAGTAACCATGCCTGAAACATATAACTTGTTTATCAATTATCATGTTTTAGTTTGACATTTAAAAAAGTTTATCACATTGTGTCTGAAGAACTCACATGACTAGCAAGGTTGTGTGTAGAGTCTTTTAGATAAAACCCTCTATTTTTCTTTCCGCTAATAATCTCTAGCGTTAATATACCATAATTAAAGACATCAGATTTCATTGAATATAGCCCGTCTGCTGCATATTCAGGAGCCATATACCCACTACAAAATATACATGAGAATATTAGAACAAATTAGGCCTGGAAAGGTAAGAAGTTGGCAAAAATTAAGATTAGGTCAAGAAACTTACTAAGTACCCACTACTCTTCTTGTATTGCCTTCTATTTCCTCTTCTCCAAAATTTTTAGCTAATCCAAAATCTGATATTTTTGGGACCAACTTATCATCAAGTAAAATATTACTTGCTTTTAAGTCTCTATGAATTATGCGTAATCTTGAATCTTGATGAAGATACAAAAGACCCTGACCAGTTCCAATAATAATGTCGAAGCGCTTAACCCAATCCAACAATTTCCTTTTGCTTTCATCTATTAACATAAAAGATAAATGATTTCCCTTGTCAGAATTATTAATTCAAATTTGAAGAGTCATAACATGTTTAACTATCGCTACTAAAATGCTTCATGTAAGTAAAAACTTTGTTGTGTTCATACCAAAAATGAAGGAGTCCAAACTTCTGTTTGGCATGTACTCATATATCAACAACTTTTCTTGTTCTTGAATGCAGCAGCCAAGAAGTTTTACAAGATTTCGATGCTGGAGTTTGACAATAAATTTTACTTCATTTTTGAATTCAATCAATCCCAATTCTGATTTTCTTAAAAGCTTCTTCACAGCAATTTCTTGCCCATTTAATAATTTTCCCTGCATTTTGAAAATTTTGAAAGTATTGAAATAAGTGTTATTTATAAAATACACAAGTGATTATCCGAAATACATGACTAAAACATTAAATTACCGAATACACAGATGGCCAAAAACATTACCCAATATACTGGTCCAAATCCACCTTGTCCGATTTTGTTCTTCTCTGAAAAATTTTCAGTGGCTTGTGCTATTGTTGGAAGATCAAACAGTGGGAGATCTAGATCATCTCTTTCATCATTTTGAATTTCAACTTCTGCATTTTTTGATTTCTCTGAAAAAAGCATGGAATTTGTGTAAAGGCAAGGGATAAAACGATGATAATGCATAATTTCTCTAAAGGCCTAGGGAACATAGGGGCTCATTTAGCACGGGGAAAAATCAAGTTCTGGTTAAGAAATACAGGGTAAGGATAAATAAACACAAATATAACAGTGTGAATATATTGCCTGCTAAGCACCCATCACCAAAAATTAACTGATTCAGGGACTGGATTGAATACAGAAACAGGATAATCATGAAGGAACTTCCCCATTAATCTTGCCCTACAAAATCATAGCAACTCTCGCATTTCTAAGAAGAAACTTGGAACAGTGCGAACTGGTTGAAATTTAAAAATAAGAGCAAGGAACTTTACCAATCCTCTTGCCGCCGAATTTGTAAATGAAATAGCCCCCAACTAAAAGCATGCATAAAATCACAGCAATGGTGACAGCAACGATCATTATTACCAACCTTTTAGTGTTCCCAGAATCTGCATAACCGTGGTTGAATGTTGTGAAAATTCAAGCATGAAGAAGGTACTATCATAAAAAGCAGAAAATACAAGTCCTCACCTAATTCTGAAGAAGGCATTCGAACATACAGAACCTGTCCTCCAGATGCATAATACTTGATATCAATTAGATCACCAAACCACAAGACGCAACCACTACCTCCCCCTCTGATATCTGAATTAGTATAGGCCATGCAAGAACAATTATCCAAGCATTTCTCTCTGCATTGCCCTAGATTCATTGTCTCATCAAGCCAAGAGTGTGTAGTTTCTGGCAACTTCAACCCCTCCATTTTGTTAAATTGGTGTCTGTATCTTTCAGAGCAGTTTAGAGGTTTATTGCGGACACATCCATCAGACCAGTCCACTGAGTTCCATTTCTGCGGTGACTTAGGCACGAACCCTTTGAGACATTGGCATGGAGGTGATTCAGTAATGACACATTTCCCATTGGCCCGCACAGCTTATATTGGTCACAGTAGTCACTTGGCTTTTTGGCATAAAGCTTCCAATTTTCATCACCTTTCAACCACACATAACGAACCATAGCTTGCTCGGTTAGGTTGACTGTATACCTTGAGATTACAGAACTATTCTTGAGGGTGTACCAATAGTAAGACTCATTTCTTGTGGATACGAACCCGAAATCAAAAATGTAATTCGGTTTTAGTTCTGGTGAGCCACTGAGTCCCACGCCATTCCATGGTCCATTTCTGAAGAACCTTGAGTCTCCTTTCATTATATAAAATTCAGGATAGTCACGTGGGGCTAGAGTTAAATAAAAATCGCCTGGAGATGGATCTTCAGGAGTCCTCCAAGATGTTAGACGTCTATTCAAACCTGTTCTCAGATCGTATCCCAATTTCATCCCCGAGAGCAGTGTGTCACTTGGGTAGTCGAAACTTTGCCACAAATAAGCTTGGGGATTATCATCCTTCTCATCTCGTACCACAAGGTTTCCAGAATCTAAGAGCTCAGCCACTGGATTCTGGACTTGTTTCATGGAAGTTGAATTCCAAATAACAGTATCATTTTGGGAGAGGACAAGGCTGCCTGCGGTGTTGAGTGTTAAGGTTGCAGCAGAGGAATCGTTGATTGGGTTGACTCTGTTTGCTACCCAAACTACAGTCTGAATTGGGATGTTCTTGTACCAAATTCCCAGATAGTGTTTACCAGAGTTTCCAGGATTGAAGAATCCAAGCTCAAAGCTTCCATCTTTGGACACTAATCTCGTGCCAACACTCATTTGAGAAGCAGGCTGAAGGATGGAAGCAACGGCCATGGAAGCTTGAAGAGAAGTGACAAGTACGGAAACAATGACGGTGATAAAGGAAACAATGGCCATGGAATTGTAGAGTGTATATGGAAGGCAAACACAAGCTAAATTCATGTTGTTGCAAAAAAGTGTTGGATTTTAGGTGGAGAAACGAGGTTATCAGTGAGGCAATCCATCCAGCTAGTGTCCGAGATGAGATGTTGTAACGAGTCAAGCGCAAGTGATGACGGTTGGTCTAGGGAACATAGTGGTTGGGCAATTAAAGCTCAGAGTTGAACAGGGACTTTAAAACTTGTTTGATCTGAGTGGGAGGTGTGGGAAAGTGAGTGAAGGGAAAATATTTTTGAGTTGAATTTTAAAAAAAGAGAAAAGTGGAGTTAAAAATTTTTAATTAATTTTTCTTACTCTTTTATCTTATATATTCTTTTTATTAAAATTTTATTACCCCACTTCATCAATCTTTTAAAATTTAACTTATAAAAATTTCCCTCCCCTCCCCTCCCTTCTAAATCCCTCACACCAAACACACCCTAAACGTGTATGGTATCAACAAAGGATGTGGATGCTCCTCTCCTCTGTGAGAGCCTGGTGAGGTCCCGGTAACCTTTGATGGGCGTTATTTGAACGACGATCGTCATTTGTGTTTTCTTTCTTTTGGTGTGAGTGAGAGATATGGTGCGAGTGTGTGACTACATCAAAATCACAAGCCAACAAAACCCAAAAAGAGAGAGTGAGTGTGTAAGAGGCTATGTAGGAGTTCCTAGTTCAAAACCAAAATACAAAATAAAAAGTGAGTGTGAGACTCTGTGTGTGTGTGGGCCCGTGAAATTGGTGACTAGGAGGTATGGAGGCGAGTAAGGAGACTCGGAGTCAAAAATCAACGGAGGTGCGTTTGAATCTGGGAAAAAAATTGGAGCAATTAGGTATGGCTTTAGTGGGAATGATCATGACGCGGAAAAATCTAAACAAGCCAACTGTGATCTCTATGATCAAGAAAGGATGGCAGTTGGACGAAGACGTGGAGGTCCTTGAGATAGATAAAAATAAGGGACAATTACATTGTAGTCCCATGGAAGACAATATACGAAGAATTGGTCCCAGAAGATTTTGAAATTATTCTCAAGTCCCATGGGACTATTTTGTAATAAATTTAAGTTGGGAAAAGACATAAACACCCTTACGAATTGGGCAAAAAACAGAGTGTGAGGAGCTTCTTTCCTCATTCGAAATTCGAAATTGAACCTGAAAGACGACACAACTTTGGGCAACGGAAGCTAGCATGGTGTGTGATAGTGTTCGTGGGTTCTCTTGAGTGAGGTTCAGCGGGTGGCTGCGGCGAGGTTTGTGGGCAAGTCTGATCTTCTGTCATTCGTGAGCAGGCTGCAGTGAGGTTCTTCTCGCATCTGCGGCGAGCTTCAGAGTAGGGCTTGCTATGTTTAATTTCATCATCGTCGAAGGAGCGTTAGCGCTGCGTTGCTCCTACGGTGGAATTATTAAAAGTTCGTGTAGTGTTTCTGCCATTAGATATTTCGCAAGTTTAAGCCATAATGGATTGTTTATAAATTCATGTTTTTCTCACTGACATTAACCGAGAGGTAGGAATGCTAATGTCAAAGCCTTTCTACCTTGGAAGATCATGATTAGATGTATTGATTTGTTGTGGGCTACACTGAAGAAATACTGTAATTTTCATTTTCAGCCTTACTTTTATAGATCCCTATAACTTTGATCCTGTGTGTCAAATTGTAATCCCATAGTACCATGTCTTCGATAAATGATAACATGTATTGTATATACAAAAGGAAACTTATGGCAAAGGTGTGCAAGGATAAAACACTGCAGACATCCCGAAGTAAAGAAAAAAGTAGATGTTTAGTTAATTTCTTTGATAATGAAAAATTTATGGGCAGAATGGAGAACTAGACATCTAAGGTAGTTTGTTAGGGTTGTTACCTGACATGTGCCCCAAGCACTTATTATGATTAACCTACTTTAGAAGTGATTTTGATCAATACTAATCTTTAATGATATCATCTAAACAAATGATATTTTGGAAATGATAATGTGAAAGAAATTTGTTTCTTAATGCATTCCATCTGATTTCCTTACTGTGGATTTGTTTTGTTGGGTGCTGCTCATGATTTGATGACATCTTACAGGTTTATCTTTATCACATACTGAGTTATGCCATTGTGTGCCATTTTGCCCCCCTTTTCTTGATAGCAATGTTATTCATAAGGATATATTAAAATAATTTAAGTTTTTTACCATATGGGAAATTACATCTTGTAATTTTACTTTGGAGTGTTTATTCCTAGAGCTTAAACATGACAAATAATACTAGCTATTCACCGAGGCTAGGAATTGAGCTAATTTAATAGAAGTAGATGCTGGCTTATGTGCAAAAGGTTATTTGTGTGTGGATTACTCAGTATAATCCTCCTTAGACGTAGTTCTCTTTATGGCTTTCAGCTTCTCAGTGCCCGGGACATGGCCCAAAAGGCAGTTATTGGACAGGATCAAATTTTGTACTGTACTGACAAAGACTTAGTTGAGCAAGAGTTTGAGGCTCGTGATTGGGACAAAAGATTTAGGGATCTTGAGAGATCTGATTGTGCAGGGCCAACTACTGGATCGGTAAATTCTTGATTTCTTTCCTTATTTCAGTACATTGAATAGCCAAATTTCATCAGAAAAATGGATAGCTTTGCATGCAATATTTTGGCATCCTCTTTATTTAGCATTAACTATATAGACCTTCTTTCTATGTATCTAAAAAATACAGTGAATAAATCCTTTAATGAAGTACATGATATTTTGGAAATAGTAATTTGAAAGAAATTCATTTCTTAATGCATTCCATCTGATTTCCTTACTGTGGATTTGTTTTGTTGGTTGTAAGATGGAAACCTACTCAGTATTAGTGTACATTAATGTGTGCATATATATTTTTTCAACAACATTGTTCAGCTGTGCCATTTGTATTATGCAAGCATCTTTCATACCAACTTTTAAAAAGCTTATACTTTATAGCATTGAACTGTTAGTGTCACGGACTATGTTGTAGATTTCTCTCTCATTCTCGCAAGTGATTCGGATCAAAGGCACAAAGCCATCCAAGACCTTGGCCAAGCTTGTGAAAATTGGGGTTGCTTCTTAGTAAGAAATCTAGTATGCTATTAGCTTAGGGTTATCTATACATGCTTTCACAAAAAACATAATTCTTCTCTCTTTTGCAGTGAATTAATACCAAAATATCAAATGGATTGACCTTGATTTAATTTTCTTTTGGACAAAACGTTGATTTAATCAAAATATTTTCTTTTTTTTCTTTTTGGTTCAAAATCACAAGTTCAATGGTTTGTGAAAATAATTTAGGACAGTTGGTGAATGATGAATATTTTACTTCCAATGATATTTTTTGGCATTATTATTGTGTATTATATGAAGTAAGTTAATTTAGTTTAATTGTAAACTTATGTATTTTGACATAGAGTATGGGTATTTTAATATTTTAAATATGACTCTTTCTTTTGCCCAATTTGTTTTCTCTCCTCCATTTAACTAGGATGAGTGATAACTTTTTTTTCAAGTTTTCTCCTCTCTATTTTCACTCCTCCCGTTTACTTTTCTCCAAATGTTTTCTTCTCATCCAAAAGAATGAAACTTTTTAATTGTTATGCTATAAAGAGTGGTGAAAAAACATTGAAATGCTATTGATTAAAAATCATTTATCCAAATGCTACATTGCAAGAATATATCATGCTCCTTTAGAGCCTTTATCTGAAAATGGAGTATGAGGCATCTTTTTTACATCAAAAAATTAGTCAAAATACACTTTGCTATTTGGATTTTGAAATAAAATGAAAACATTTTTTTGGCCTGTGTTCATGTACCAATTTTGTTGGCATGCCTTAGTTTAGGAGAGTAAGTAGTTTTTCCTTTATGTTTTTATCCAACTGTTTTATGTCAGTCATTAATTAGTTGTGCATTTGTGTTACTTTTGAGCTCTCATTTGGGTGATGTTTTTCGTTTTACTAGACTGAGAGAATAATAATGTGCATGTTGTTGTTACCATATGATAGTGTATCCGAGTTGCTTCTTGGGCCAAAACAATATACCAGTGTTGTTGGTATCCTTATAGTTTAACTTTCTCATTTTTTTAATATTCCAGGCAGTCAAGGAGCCAGCAGGGAAGTTGTTTGCTTTTATAATGTTTGCCATTCGAATTATTAAACTGTCATACTGTTGCATCTCATGGTTAACTTAAGAGTGTTACCATGAAAAAATTATCATGTTCTCTATATCAAAATAAAATCATTATTTTCTCATTGATGTACATCAAGGGTTTTTAAATCTATCTATTGTTGACAAGATACCTAGTTTCATTTACCCCTAGATCGACTTAAGATAGTTGCTTGAATTTTAAATGGATTTTACTAAATCTTAGATTTGAGGAAGTATTGAGGGTCTACAAGAAAGATAAACAATCATGAGGCATTTGAATATCTTTTATGTGCTTACAGATCTAATTTAAAAAGTGACCACACCTAATCCATTTCAGGTTGTCATTAAGTAACCTTTAGCTTTCGGATTCTATTTTTTGGTGGTTGCTGCTGTCATGTTGTGATATTTAATGTTTGTATTGGTATTACCTTGTCCATTTTGGATTCTAATTCTATACTGGGGACTAAAAGGTTAGAATTTTACTTTACTCAATGCACTGTTTATTCCATTTAACTTCATTATCCTGTTGCTTAAGAAGTTGATTCATCATATTGATAAATCACCACTAGATGCTAGATGGTAAAGTTTTTGATAAATCACCAAAAGGAGGAGAAGCAGAAGGAAAAGAAGAAGGAGAAACAGAAGGGGAAGGGGAGTCATTCATTGTAAATATGATGTATGGACAGCATATTAGGGGATTATAATGACCATGTGCACACTCATTATAAATATGGTTACTTTTTTGTAATGATCAAGTGCAATGACATTTTATAGATGCGATGTTTTTGGTTATGATCAACTTCAAACAACTTGTACTAAAGACGTTTTTTGTAATTATGAATTACAAAGTCATTTTCATGAGTTAACGTTAGTGCTAAAGTTATGTAATGCACATATGATACTTTTCCTTGCACATTGTTTGACTCCATTAACAACTGCAAGAAAGTCCGTTAACAAGTCGAGGAGACTCCGTTGACAACTCCAGGAGCCTTCGGTGACAAGTCATTGGGCTTGAATGTAGTTGCCAATGGGCGTCCATTGATAAGTGGAAGAGTTTTCATTGACAAGTCAATAGGCCTCAGTTGACAACTCCAAAGGCTTTCTTTTATAAGTCCAAAAATTTCCATTGACAATTCATAGGGCCTCCATTGACAATCAATGGGCATCTATTAACAAGCCAATGAGCCTCCGTTAACAAGTCATAAGGCTTCCACTAACAACTCCATAGGCATCCACTGACAACTCAATGGGCATCCAATGACAAGTCAAAGAGCATCCACTGACAACTCCATAGGCCTTCACTGACAACTCAATGGCCTTCCATTGACAAGTCATAAGGCTTCCACTGACAACTCAATGGCCTTCCATTGACAAGTTAAGGAGCCTTCAGTGACAACTCAATGGGCCTCTATTGACAACTCAATGGCCTTCCATTAACAAGTCATAGGGCCTCCACTGACAACTCAATGGCCTTCCATTGACAAATCAAGGAGCCTTCATTGACAAGTCATAGGGCCTTTACTGAAAACTCTAGGGACCTTTATTGATAACTTAATGGTCGTCAATTGACAAGTGCAGGAGCCTTCATTGACAAGTCATTCAACCTCCACTGACAACTCCATGGGCCTCAACTGACATCTCAATGGCCTTTTATTGAAAAGTCAATGAGCCTTCATTGATAAGTCATAGGGCCTCTACTGAAAACTCAATGGCCTTCCATTGACAAGTCAAGGAGCCTTTATTAACAAGACATAAGGCCTCTACTAACAACTCCAAGGACCTCTATTGATAACTCAATGGTTGTCCATTGACAAGTGCAGGAGCCTTCATTGACAACTCAATAGGCCTCCACTGACAACTCAATGGGCTTCCATTGACAAGTCAAGGAGCCTTCATTGACAAGTCATAGGGCCTCCACTGACAACTCTAGGGACCTCTATTGATAACTCAATGGCCGTCCATTGACAAGTGCAGGAGCCTTTATTGACAAGTCATTCGGCCTCCACTGACAACTCCATGGGCCTTTATTGACAACTCAATGGGCATCCATCGATAAGTCAATGGGCCTTCGTTAACAAGTCATAGGGCATCCACTAACAATTCCATGGGTCTCCAATGACAACTCAATGGGCATCTATTGACAAGTCATATAATATGACCACCTAATTAATATTAAATATCAACCACATAAGTTATCTATAAATATATACACATAAACTATCATTTTCTAATGTGATCATAACTGTATATATATATTAACAACTTTATATGCGTACATTAACAACTCCAGGTCTATATATCGACAACAGAATTAACATCATATTACAACTTTCCATAAATGACAGTGGGATACACATATGTCAACATAACTGTGTATATATATATATATATTAACAACTGCATGGGCGTTCATTTACAAGTCAATGAGCATCCATTGACAACTGAATTTACAGTAGGTTACAAATTTTCATAAATGAAAATGAGATACAAAACTATATTATATCCAACATTTATTTACATATGCAAATGTGTGCACAAGGAACTAACAACAAATTCATAGATCATGGCCAAAAATCAAGTAGTCTAGCTATCTATCTAATCACATTTTAAAAAATAGTATGACATGCACTTTTTAAAATCAAAAGTCCGCCGCTCTCTTTTCCCACAATAGAGGATATCATTGTTTTAAACTCTTCTAAACTTGTCTTTGACAGTTTTTCCTTTGTCCATATTGCTACTCTGGAAAAAACAATTCTCACCATTTTAGCATTACATCCCAATTTCAGCTTGTCATAAAGCTTTAACTGCTGAAAAAAGATGCCTCATACTCTATTTTCAGATAAAGGCTCTAAAGGAGTTTGATATATTCTTGCAAGTCCAAAGTCAGCAATTTTAACAACTCAGTGTTCCTCTCCTTCACCCATAACTTGGTCATAAAAAGTTCAAGTACAAAAATAGTAGACTTAGATATTTACACACAAAAAGAACAAAATGAAAAAGTGTACTAAACACAAGGGGACCAAAAAGGAGGTTGAAATGAAAATGGCTATATATAACGGTAAAAGAATATATAAGTATACAATGGTAAGGCAGCTGGAGGCATACCAATATATTCGATGGCTTAAGGTCTCAATGAATTATCCAATTACTACAGCATAAATGAAATATGTTGAGCCTATTTATGTAAAAAAATTGAAAATGAATCATTTTCAATGTCATAAAAGAATACTCACCTATGCAAATAGTTTAGTCCGTTGAGCAACTGCCAAAGTAATGATTTAACAGTATAGTGATTAATAGAATATGGTTGACTTTGTTCCTGTGATGTCGAATGATTTCCTGGCAATCATAATAGAAAGTTTTACATTCAATTTGTCCAACAAGAAAAATATATTTCTTTCCAACTATACATTTATTCCCAGATTGACTTAAAAAAACCAGGGCTATGATAAAAATATAAATCCATAGTAGAGCTACAACTTTAAGCATTAGTGTAATATAGGAAAATAAGGAACTGATTTATTTGTGAAAAACAAAATCCAAGTGAGACTAGAAAGTAAAACATATGCCTTTTAAAGTAAAATCTACATCTAGTTTCCAGGGAACATCAGAATATGAGGAGACAGACATCATGCCAAATATCAAAGAATACATATTTCATTAGATCTTTTTTTGCAGAGTTCTATATGAGATTACATTTTTAATTTAAATGCTTAAATTTGAATTTGCTCTAAATCATAGGTACCTTTTACAACTATACTTACATAAAGGTCATGTTCAGCATAATCAAAAGCTAGGTACAGAGACATATCCGCATGATTGATGTGAACATTTACAAGCTTCACGACATTTTCGTGCATTATCTCCCTGAGTAACTGCAGCATAAAAGAAATTACTCAAAATGAACGCTCAAGGCACCAGATGAGCAAAAGTGATAATGATCAGGAGAATCGAAAGATTCTTAAAGTATGCCTTCCGGTTGCATTCTAAATATTTGATTTGTCAAATGAGGTTGCATCCGTTTGCTGACGATCTCATGTATCGATGATCACAGAGCTGACACCTTCCATTTGTAGACGATTTGGTTTACTCAAGCAGCATCCACCAAACCTCGACGGTGATAACTTATGACCAAAGCTGCTCATGATTATAGCTTCCGTTTGCCAAGATTGTCGCCTGTGGGAACCAGAAAGCAAAGCGAATTCCGTCCAACTACAACAAGAAGTGAGGTTTAATTAAGGGAAATTGGATGTATGTTTTTTGCCCAATTCTTAAGGGTGTTTATGTCTTTTCCCAACTTGAATTTATTACAAAATGGTCCCATGGGATTTGAGAGTAATTTCAGAATTTTCTGGAACCATTTCTTTGTATATTGTCTTCCATGAGACTACAGTGTAATTCTCCCTAAAAATAATCTCCTTTTTCTCTTTAGGTTCAATAGGATGGAGGACTATCGTCGTATTCTTCAGGGGCGACCTTGGTCTATACAAGGCATCTGTTAAATCTACAGGTTTAGGAAAAGTGTATGGTGATGAGTGATGTGAGCTTTGACACTTCACCTTTCTGGGTCCAATTTCATAGACTCTTACTGGAGGCTTTTGACAAAGAGAATGTTGTAATCCTGGGTGATGTGGTGGGCGAAACTATGATGTATGAGATCCCGGAGGTTGAAGGGAAACTGACCCGCAATTACATCTGCGTGAGATTGCTCATTAGGTTGCAGGAGCCATTGATCTCTGGATTCCTAGACAAGGCAAGGATCCAACATGGGTCACCGTTAAGTACGAGAGGCTGCAGGCATTCTGTTATAAATGTGGGAGAATCAGCCATGATACATGTGGTTATCAGGAGGTAGTAGTGGATAAAGAAGAGGTGGGTGAAGGAAAGCGATATGGAGGTTGGCTGGGATCTACACCGGCGAGAACGATGGAAGAGGTTCTGGAGATACACAAGGCGGACTGGATGGAGGCATTGGGGAGACCAACGAGTAAGATATCAGCCAAGAATAACCAATCTCTGCTGCCATTATTTATTGGGGAACATTCTGCTAATATGAATTCAAGTAGGGTGGCTGAAAAGGAAAATAATTCCAATGGAAGTACCTATGCAAAAAATGAGCATCTGATTGGGGGAGGAACTTCCAAAGGAAACTACAAGATTTTGGGGTGCAATAATGTGTTAATCTCAGAAATTAAGGAACCAGTTGACATAGGAGGGCAATCTCAGTTAACTATGACTATAACTCACCTGATGATAAGAATCCCCAGGATACAGGGAGCTTAATTTCTAGGGGGAGGAAAAGATGGTTGTATCGGCCCAAAGTAGCATTGGCCCAGGAGCACAAGAAGGGTTTGGGCCTAACGAGTTTACCATTGAGCCCCATAGAAGAACCAAACTATAAGGTAAAGTCGCCAAAGGAGGATGACGTATCGTCTAAGGCCATAGTTCCTTTCATGGGCTTATCACCAATGTCGGTGGTCATTGTGGGCCTGAGTAGGATTACTTTAAAACGTCCCCCATCGGAATTAACTGATCTAAGAGACTCAAAAAGATATAAGAGTTTAATTTTTGAAGAAGAGGAAAATGAAATGCGGGCTACCTAAAGACCTTAGAGGACAATCACGGCCTGCACATCGCCAGAACATTCGAGCACTCAAGCAACAGCTGTGAAGCAAACAGGTATCCACAACTTCCCCAAATGCGAATAAATCTATTACACCTACTGAGATAAACTTTCCCCCGAGTTGGTTCGAGGGTAATGGCAACCATAATCACATCACTTCCCCACTTTTTGAAAATGCCGGTGGTTGAATGGGACCAGCCACCGGTTTGCCATGAAAATCTTATCTTAGAACTGTCAAGGCTTGAGGGTGGCCTTAACCATAAAGAACTTGAAAGCAGAATGTTAGAAGAATTAACCCCCAGCTTATTTTCTTAATGGAAAATAAGCAAAAATATACAGTTGTGAGGAATATTAGGAAAACATGTGGATTTATGGAAGAGTGGTTAATAGAACCAACTGGAAGAAGTGGTGGTTTAGCTATCTGGTAGACAGAGGATGTTCATGTGAATGTTCTTCATTCTTCTAAGAATATTATTCATACAAGTGTGTTAGCGAAAAATGTGAGTACCCCTTAGTATGTTACCTTAGTTTACAGTCCTCCTAAGGAGCGTGAACGTTATATATAATGGGAAGATATTAAAAGAATTGGGCGTGGAATTAACCAATTGTGGTTATGCTTGGGAGATTTCAATGACATTGTCTTTCTGACTGAAAAACTGATAGGCAAGCCTAGAGCCAAAAGGAATATGCTTAATTTTCAGAATTTCATAGTTGACTGTACTTTAATGGATATGGTTTATAATGGTTACAAGTTTACTCGGTGCAATAAGAGGGAAGGGGAGCATACCATTAGAGAATGAACAGACAGAGTTTTTGGAAATGTCTACTTCTGGAGGAATTTCAATTTTTATAGGTTTTTCGCATTGACCCCATGGGTTTGGACCATCATCTTTTACTCATAGATTGCTACTATAAACAGAAGAAAAGACCCTGACATTTTAGATTTGAAGAAATATGGGCCTCTCATACTCAGTATTCACTAGTTGTCGGCAGAGGGTGGAGAAGTAATCATGTATATCATGACTCAACTCTTAATAATTTTCTTCATAAACTTCATACATGCAGGTCAGAGTTAACTAAATAAAGCAGGAGGGAAGTTCCAAATAATAAAAAACTATTGAACAGCTTACGAATCTGTTAGCGGAAATAACCCAAGGGGTGATTACACTGGACTCTATTACACGGGCTAATGACTTAAGCAAGAAAATTGAGAAGGTGATGGACAAAGAAGAACAATATTGATGGCAACGGTCGAGGATTAGTTGGTTAAAAGTAGGTGATAGAAACACGAAATTCTTCCATCTCTCTACAATTAAACGCAGGCAGTTCAATGGAATTTTGAGACTGAAGGATAATAATGGACACTGGCTAACTGAATTGAATGAAATGGCATCGAATATTTATTCCTTCTATAGCGATAAACTCACCTCCTTTAGGCAACGAGGTATGAATAAGGCGTTAAGCTTCATGGATCCTAGAATTACTGATCAAATAAACCAGCTTTTAATGCTTCCCATCAAAAGGGAGGAATCCGTGAAGCTGCGTTTAGTTTAGGCAGCTCAAAGGCTCCAAGGCCGGATGGTTTCTCAGGTAAGTTTTATCACTCTGCCTAGACTGAAATTGGGGTTAGCATTTGCTCTTTAGTCTTGGAATTATTTGCTGGCCAATCTGTTTTGCATGATCTGAACGAAACAAACATCTTTTTAATCCCCAAGTCACTAAGCCAGAGCACGACTCGCAATTTCGACCTATTAGTCTGTGTAACTTTATCTTTAAAATTATCTCAAAGATCATTGCTAACCGTATGAGGCCCCTTTTAGAAATTTTCATATCTATCAATCAAAGTGTGTTTGTACCTGGAAGAATGATCCATGATAATATCATAATTGTACATGAGTTGTATCATTACTTGTGTACGAAGAAGAATGGGAAAAATTATGAATTTGCATTGAAATGGATATGAGTAAAGCATATGATCGAGTAGAGTGAGATTTTTTTGAGACTCACCTTACTGAAATTTGGTTTCTATGATGCTTGGGTAAGGTTGATTATGGGATGTGTAGAATCTGTGAAACTTAATCTGTCTCAGGAGAAAAAATCAGTATGATCATTCCTAGCCAAGGAATTTGACAGGGAGACCCACTATCTCCATATCTATTCATATTGGTGGCTAAGGTTCTTTCTTGTATGATTAATAAAAGCCAACAGCAAAGGAAGCTTAAAGGGATCAAGTTGAGCAGTTCCTATCCAGAATTATCTCACAATTTCTTTGCAGATGATGCCTTTTTCTTTATGAACACTTCTCCATAAAATTGTCAATAACTTGCTTATTTATTAAAGGTGTATTGTATGGCATTAGGGCAAGCAACCAATTTAGACAAATCATGCCTCATTTTTTAGAGAATACCCCATAAAACATCCGGCAGCACATTGGCCAAGCTCTGGGCATCAACGTTACGTATGATCCAGGGAGGTATCTTGGAATTCCAAGCATCTGGGGGAAAATAAAGCACTAAGCCCTTGCTTATATAACAGAACGAGATCCAAGGGTGGTCTAAAGCTACTTTATCCTATGCTGGGTGAAAGGTAATGATTAAATCAGTTGTGAGTGTTATACCTACGTACCCCATGAATTGCTTCAAATTTCCAATCAAGACTTGCAAGGAAATCAATAGCCTTATCTCCAATTTCTGGTAGGAGGGCCAGTTAGCTGGTAATAAAACTTACTGGGTCTCGTGGGATAAGCTGATGTCCTCTAAAGCAAGTGGTGGACTGGGGTTCAGAGACTTAATAACGATGAATGAAGCTTTACTAGCGAAGATAGCTGGAGGCTTTTGAATAACCTGGACTCCTTGTGGGTTCGAGTTCTTAAAAGTATCTACATCCCTAAAGATATGTTTTTGGATGCAAAACGAGGTCATCAAGCATCATGGTGCTGGGCTAGTATCTTAGAAGGCAGAGAATTTCTACGACAAGATCTATTTTGGGATCTGGGATTAGGCTCTTTAATCCAAATTTGGGGAGATAACTGGTTGCTGAATGTTCATCTACCAGAAAAACCTCTGAATACGCAGGACTCTATTTTTGAACATAGAAGGGTGAGTGATCTCATAGTAAATAGGTGATGGGATCTTAGACTGGTTCAACACCTTTTACCAATGGAGATATTGACGGCCATCCAGCCCCATCCTAGAGGCAAACATCCAGGATAAGCTAATACGGACCCCTACACCAAACGGTAGATATTCGGTGAAAGGCGGCTATCATAATAGAAGACAAAATGTAGTTCTGGGGCAAGGAGGGTTGGTACATCATGTGTAATCACAAAATATGGATTGGAAGCATATCTGGCATCTTGATGTTAGCCCCAGGATTCAGCACTTTATATGGAGAATTCTCGCCCAAGCCGTAGCCACTATAGAAGCTTTGGCCAGGTGGAGACAGGCTCTGAATAATCTCTGCCCTATCTGTGATTAGGGAGTGGAATCAATTGAACATTTATTTTTCTAATGTCCCTAGATGAGGGGTATATGGTTCGGATGTCCTCTGGGCATTAACATTTTGCACCCCTAAATAACAAGCTTTAAAGCATGGTGGCTGCACATAACTGATAGTAAAAATGGTTTGACTAGAATTGATATTTCACTTATATGCTGGATACTATGGTTCATTTGGCGGCAGCGAAATGAGAAAGTATTTAATCAGAGTGAACCAAACCCAAGCTTCGTCATTGATACTGCACAAAAAGCAAACACCGAATTCTGGAATAGCTGCGACAACTCCCCAACAATGACGGACGTTGCAGTACATACAGAATGCCTTGATACTTGGCAGCCTCCACCTACTGGGTTTTTGAAAATAAATGCTGATGGTACTTTTGAGAGCATGTCATAGGGTACGTCTATAGGAATTATCTGCCGTGATGAATGGGGGTCCTTCAAATTGGGATTTATTACTAAGGTTAAGTCCATTTCGGCCTATATGACTGAAGCCTTAGCCCTACAACGAGCTCTGATGTTGGCTACCGATTGCGGGCATAACAAGGTGATTTTCAAAACAGATTGCCTTCTACTAAAGCTAAGTGTTGAAAAGAAAGCTCCTGATTTGTATAACTGGAAAAGTCATTGTGTTCTTCATGACATTCTCAACCTTGTAGCACCGCAAGCCGGGTTTTGTGTCCTTTTCTCCTTGGAGGAATAATTTAGTAGCTGATCATCTTACAGCTATAGCTCTTAAGGGAGTGAGCCCGTTAGGGTGGGTTTCTCATCCATCACTCACTTTGTCATCGATTTTAGCTGAAGATGGCTCTCAAGGTTGCGAACTTCCTATAGAGCAAGATCTTCCAATTAATGATTCAAGTGTTTGTTAGTTTCTTTATTGCTTTTCGATGTATTTTTTCAGTTTTTCTCTTTTTCCAAGTTTTAAGATACTTAGAGACGTTTCTTGTTTATTACTAAATGAAAGTGCACTTTTGATCCCAAAAAAAACAAAGGATGTGGATTATTCTCTATAATTCAAGGTTCTGAAACCCGGATCTCAAATCGGTCATTGAACCGGTTGAGCTACTGAATTAAGGGTCATTGGGTTAAACCGGAGTCAAACTGGAGCTAACCCAGGGCCAAACCGATGAGAAGTTGAAGATTTTAGGGTTATTAATATGAAATTCTAAACTTTTTTTTAAAAAATAATTGATTTTTTAAAATAAAAAAAAATAGCGAACAGCCCAGACCAGACTGATTTACCGACCAATTCATCGGTTTCCGAGCCAAACCTGCCAGTCAGGTCCGAGTTTCAAAACCTAACTATAATTTGTACCACTTGAGAGCCTTAAATCTAGGATTTAGTTTTTTAAGAATAATCGGTTAGATGCATACCCATCAAAGTGTATCTTTTTTTGGTGAATTTGTATTTGGTAGAAGGGGGAAAAATAGCTTTTGTGAATATAGGAGAAGTAGGGAGAAGGACTTGAAAAAGAAGAATTTATTAATAAGGATCTTAAAAATTATAATTATCTTCAAGGAACAAAAATTAAAATATAAATTTTTAATTACAAAATTAATCCTAACCAAATTCCCTATATTTTCTCTAGTCTTATCTCGATTATTTCACGGTTAGTTATCTAATTTGATGATATCTCCATATGAAAAAAAACATCTATATGCAACCCAATATTTTATGATATACTGCTCCATGTACATTGGATTATTTTAAAAGTTATCTAAGTTGAAATAGCATCTAAAATCTAAAAATAATAAGAAATCTACCTTTTTAGGTTTTGATTATTTTTAAAAACTTAAAAAACTCTAAAAAAAATTATATTATTGCACCTTATCTTAGAATTGTGACTTACAACATATTTAGCTTCTCTATTATTGCTATATCAGATTTAAGATCAATAACTAACAGTCAAATAATTAAAATAGAGTTAGAGAAAATATATGAAGTTTGGTGAGGGTTAATTTTATAATTAAAAATGTATACTGGGTCTTTATCCCTAATTTTATTTTTATGAATTTCCAATTTCTTGACAATATTGCACAAGTGGACTCATATCTCTTCGTACTCGAGAACGAGCATCACATGTGCTCGCGTTCGCAACTGGAAGATCAAAAAGTCAATTTTGTTGTATATGTTTGTTATCACTTATGAAAGGCTTATAAGTGCTTACGCACATCACTCGAAATAATATTCCTCTCACATATTTATTTTGTATATTATAAATCACGATTGAAAAGCTACTTCTAAAGATTTTAATCGTTGTTTCAAACAAGTATATATAGGTTTCATGTGGAAGCATACTAGAAAGCTTCAATATGTTGGTCATATTTCAAGAGAAAAAGAATTAATTCACTTCCATCTTAAATTTATCCAAATGAATCTTCATGGATTATGCAAAAAAAAAAAAAAAAAAAAAAAAAAAAAAAAAAAGTTGAATATTAGAGTGTGCGTGGATGGCCAACACTAGCTAAATTCCCATAAATGTGGAATGAGGATTCACATTGAAAGAACATATTCAAGTAATAGATCTATAAATAATAGACATACATTTTGAGCATCCGCTATGATCTCAAGGCCAAATCATTTTCTTCTTCTTCTTGTTTTTTTGTTTTTTTTGGGGTGGTCAAGCATAGCTCCAGTATCATGACAAGCGACAAATTTTGCCAATCAACGAACAATGTTCAAATATGGTGACAATGTGAAAAAAAAACAAGTGCATTTATTCCATGTAGGATTCAATACAAAGAAGGACTTTTAGTCTTCCCGTCCAATTTATACATAATGGGAATATATTTTTGGAATAAATACAAAAATAATTCCTAAATATAGAATATATAAACTCTAAAATAAAAAACAATAGTGGAAGACTTGATCAGTAGTACATCTAGATATAGTAATTCTGCATATTATATCTCACAACTTGAGAATTGAAAAAGGGAAAAAGATATTAGAAGGAAATAACTCAGGATTCTTCTAACGGGAAGATGAGGCACAGTGATGATCTGGGAATAGCCATCACCCGTCAGGGAACCCCTAAGGAGCAAATAAGGGGGTTTTCCACACTACTTCTCTAAGACCCAGCCAACACTATTTATAGCCTCCCATCAAGATTTTTGTAACAGCTCACCAGCTAAGCAAGTAACCCTAAACTAAATTTCTATCAAAATCATGTGTGTTTCATAATCAAGGGATACTTTATTCAAAAACAATTATAAGAGAATATCTAGATATAATCTATATTAAATAATAGTAAAATATATAATCTTAAATATTAAAATATCTTACATGTACCACTTTACTTCTATTTGTAACTTGATCAATTACTTTGACACTCTGCGATTATCATCAATTGAACCAGATTGCACTTGACCTTTGGATTAGATTGCTTTACCCTGTAAAGAAACCAAGCTGTTTGGGCTCATTCAATTCAGTCTAACAGCTCAGGCAATTAAATCACCATCCATGGTCTTAATATATCATTTGTTTCAATAAAACCATCCAAGTAATCAAAAAATTTACTCAAACAATTTTTATATCTGCAAATCAACGTGATTTAATTTATGTTGCGAGTGTGACAGCTCAAAAACCCAAAAATGAAGCAATTTTCATTGAGAGGCAATTTTGCTCTGAAAGTTTTTCGGGGGGCAATTTTGCCCTGGAAATGTGAAAAATGGAGCAATTTTGCCTGACCATTATCCCGGTCAATTTTGATATTTAATTGACCAAATATGCTGAGCTGACAGTTATACGTCATCCATGTCATTTTTGTTAAGACGCAAATTTGCCTTGAAATTTTAAATATAAATTTAAAAAAAGATGAATAGATGACACATGGACTTTCGGCGCATATTTACACCTTAACAAAAATGACATGTGAAATGTCAGCTCAGCATATTTGATAAACTAACGGTTAAAATTAACTGAGATAACAGCCACGACAAAATTGGCCCTTAACAGTATTTTCAATTTATGTATGTGTACAATAATTTACAGACACCATATTTTGTCAAATTCATCTGGGTTCAAGTAAGCTCATTGTCATTTCATTGGTTGAGCTACGTTGTTTTTGAGTAGAGGCATTATGTGGTTCAACTGAATCCATTCCATGAAAGAAACCAGGCTGCTTCGGCTCAGGAAGTTCAACTTGACTTTCCAACATCAACACTGCAGATGCTATAGTGGGCCTGTCCTCTGGATGTTGTTGCACACACAATAAACTTACATGAATGCATCTTAAAATTTCTGATACATTACACGTCCCCTCTATGTTCTTATCAATCAATTCTAAAATCCTTCCTTCTTTCCACAGTATCCATGCCTGAAACAGTCAACTTGCTTATCAGTTATCCCATTTCAATTAGGTACAAATAGAAAAATTAAAAGGCATATGTAGAATACTCACATGTCCAATAAGGTTATGCTTTGAGTTTTCTAAATAAAACCCTCTATTTTTCTTTCCACTAATAATCTCTAGCACTAATATGCCATAACTAAATACATCAGACTTCACTGAATATAGACCATCAGCAGCATATTCTGGTGCCATGTACCCACTACAAAATATCCACACGAAGATTAGAATAAATTAGACATTGAAAGATGAAAAGTTGGCTAAAAGTAAGATAAGATCAAGAAACTTACTGAGTGCCCATTATTCTTGTTGTATTGCCTTCTATTTCCTCTTCTCCAAAATTCTTAGCCAGCCCAAAATCTGATATTTTTGGGATCAACTTGTCATCAAGTAAAATGTTACTTGCTTTCAAATCCCTATGAATTATTCGTAATCTTGAATCTTGATGAAGATATAAAAGACCCCGACCAGTTCCCATAATAATGTGGAAGCGCTTAAACCAATCCAACAATTTCTTTTTGGTTTCATCTATTAACATGAAAAGAGTAGATTATTTCTCTAGTTCCCCAGTTTAACTATTGGTGCTAAAGGACTTCATGTAACTAAAAACTTTATTGTGTTCATACCAAAAATGAAGGAGTCCAAACTTCTATTTGGCATGTACTCATATACCAACAACTTTTCTTGTTCTTGAATGCAGCAGCCAAGAAGTTTTACAAGATTTCGATGCTGGAGTTTGGCAATAAATTTTACTTCATTTTTGAATTCAATCAGTCCTAATTCTGATATTCTTGAAAGCTTCTTCACTGCAATTTGTTGCCCATTTAATAATTTTCCCTGCGTGTTGAAATTTTTTGAGAGTATTGAAATAATTACTATTGGCAAAATACACAAGTGATTATCCCAAGTACATAAATCAAACTTTAAATTACCCAATATACAGGTCCAAATCCACCTTGTCCGACTTTGTTCTTCTCTGCAAAATTTTCGGTGGCTTGTGCTATTGTTGGAAGATCAAACAGCGGGAGATCTATATCATCTCTTTCGTTGTTTTGAAGTTCAACATTTGCATTTTTTGATTTCTCTGAAAAAAGCATGGAATTTGTGTAAGGGCCAGGGATGGACGATGATTGTGCATAATTATTCTAAAGCTAAAGGCCAAGGGAACATAAGTGACTAATGTGGCACGGGTAAAAAATCAAATTCTGGATGAGAACTATAGAGTGAGGATAAATAAATATAAATATGCCACAGAATGTTCATGAAAAAATTCTCGCCTTCATACTCCTAAATGGTATGCTACCTTAATCTCAACCCATATTTACAAAAAGAAAAATATAGCAACTATCGCATTTATAAGAAGAAATCTGAAACAGTGGGACTTGGTTGAAATTTAAAAATAGGAGCAAGGAACTTTACCAATCCTCTTCCTGCAGACCTTGTTAATGACATAGCCCCCAACTAAAAGCATGCATAAGATCACAGCAGGGGTGATAGCAACTATCATGACCAACTTTTTATTGGTCCCTGATTCTGCATAATTGTTGTAGAATGACTCATACATAAAGAAACTCGGGTGAAAATTCAAGCATGAAAATGCACCACATGTAAAGCAGAAAACAGAAGTCCTCACCAAATTCTGAAGCAGCCATTCGAACATACAGATCCTGTCCTCCAGATGCATAAGATCTTATATCAATTAAATCACCAAACCACAAGACACAACCACTACCTGCCCCTCTGATATCTGAATTAGTATAGGCCATGCAAGAACAATTTTCCAAGCACTTCTCTCTGCATTGAGCTAGATTCATTGTCTCATCAAGCCAAGAATGTGTAGTTTCTGGCACTTTCAACCCCTCCAATTTCATAAATTTGTGTGTGTGTTTTTCAGAGCAGTTTAGAGGTTTACTGCGGACACATCCGTCAGACCAGTCCACTGAGTTCCATTTCTGCGGGGACCTAGGCACAAACCCTTTGAGGCATTGGCACGGGGGTGATTCAGTAATTACACATTTCCCATTAGGTCCGCACAGCTCATATTGATCACAGTAGTCACTTGGCTTCTTAGTATACATCTTCCAATTTTCATCACCTTTCAACCACACATAGCGAATCATAGCTTGCTCAGTTAGGTTGATCATATATCTTGAGATTACAGAACTATTCTTGAGGGTGTACCGATAGTAAGTCTCATTTCTTGTGGATCCGAACTCGTAATCAAAAACATAATTCTGTTTTAGTTCTGGCGAGCCACTAAATCCCACGCCATTCCATGGTCCATTTCTGAAGAACTCTGTCTCTCCTTTCATTATACAAAATTCAGGATAGTTACGGTGGGTTAGAGTTAAAGAAAAGTCACCTGGAGATGGATCTTCTGGAGACTTCCAAGATGTTAGACGTCTATTCAAACCAGTTCTCAGGTCGTATCCCAATTTCATCTCCGGTAACATTGTGTCACTTGGGTAGTCGAAGCTTTGCCACAAATAATCTTCTGGATCATCGTCCTTCTCTTCTCGAACCACAAGATTCCCAGAATCTAAGAGCTCAGCCACTGGATTCTGCACTTGTTTCAGAGGAGTTGAGTACCAAACCAGAGTCCCGTTTTGGGTTAGGACAAGACTGCCTGTGGTATTGAGTGTTAAGGTGGCCATGACAGAGGAATCGTTTATTGGGTTGACTCTGTTTGCAACCCAAACTACTGTCTGAATTGGGATGTTCTTGTACCAAATTCCCAGATAGCGTTTACCAGAGTTTCCAGGACTGAAGAAACCAAGTTCAAAGCTTCCACCTTTAGAAACTATTCTCATGCTATCATTCACTGAGGAATTGAACTGAAGGATGGAATCAACTGCCATAGAAGCTTGGAGAGAAGGGACAAGCATGGAAACAACGACAGTGATGAAAGAAATAATGTCCATGGTGAACACAAGCTAAATTCTTGTTGTTGGGGAAAACTGCTGGAATTTAGATGGAGAAACAAGGTTATCATTGAGGCAATCCATCTCCATCCATCTAGTGTCCGAGATGAGAGGTTGTCACAACTCAAGCACAAGTCACCATAACAGTGGTTGAGTGTAGGGTTTCTAAAGGATGTGGATTGATGACTTGAGATTTGAATCAAGGATTTAGTGTTTAGACTTTAGAATAATCGGTTGGTTGCGTTGCCGTCGGTCCAAGTTTAAGCTTCATAAATTTCCAATTTCTTGAAAACATTGGACACGTTTTTCAAATTGCTTTACGACAAATATCTCCTGTTGTAGAAAATTGAGCATAACAACAATTTGCGCAAGACCGCCACTCATTGTTGGGTTAAAAACTAACGGTTTTTCTAGTGGACTCGGGTGATGTGTGGGCCCCCACCTCTAATTTTTCTTTTAAATATATCAATGGATCTTTTTTTGTCTGCAATATATCGATGGATGTTTACATGTGGTGGCCGAAGTATTGGAAGTTGAAAGTTTTGTATCGATGTTGTATTTTTTTAAGGGAAAAAAAAAGTGACGAATTAAGCATTTAATTTTTTTAAAAATATTTATATCACTAGTCATGATCAAATATATATTTTGGCAACTCCTTTGATCTCAACTCCAAGTCTTGTAACTCGTCTCTAAGCATAGCTCCGGCATCAATGACAAGCACCAAATTTTCCTTATAAATTACCAAAGCCCAAAATCAGAAAACAAAAATCAAGACAATATTCCAATTCAATTCACACGTACAGAAAATGTGCTACTTAGACTTGTATTTGTAATTTGATGGATTTGTTCGTTGCACATATAAAGCATTCTCTGAGATTATCATCGAGCTTCTAGTAAGGTGAAGGTTATTTCATTAGTTGATCCAGATTGCATGTGATGATTTGATGATGAAGTTGCTTCAAGTGTGGTGTTCCCAGTAAAGAAACCAGGTTGTTTAGGCTCATTCAACTCATTCTCACTCCCCAACATCAGAACAACAGAAGACATGTTGGGTCTGTCTTCAGGATGTTGTTGCACACACAGAAGACTAATGTGGATGCATCTCATTATTTCTGACCCAACATATGTCTCCTCTATGTTTCTGTCTATCAATTCTAAAGCCCTCCCTTCTTTCCACAGCAACCATGCCTGAAAAATACAATCTTCCTTATCATATGTCAATTCACAAACTATAACGTGATTAGCAGAAAGTGTCTCATACACTTACATGGCATATAAGGTTATGAGAATGATCTGCATTGTAGAACCCTCTGTTTCTCTTCCCATATATAATTTCCATAACCAAAATACCAAAGCTAAACACATCAGATTTTATTGAAAAAGATCCATCTGCTGCATACTCTGGCGCCATGTAACCACTATAAAACACCATTTTTAAAGTAATAGTTAAAAGCTAGTGGTTGTTTCTAATTGTTCAAGAAGCTTGGTATAAATAAATTTAAAATTAAAAACTTACTAGGTGCCCACTACTCTATTTGTATTGCCTTCTGTTTGCTCTCCACCAAAAGTTTTAGCCATGCCAAAATCAGATATTTTTGGATTCAACTTCTCGTCGAGCAAAATATTACTTGCCTTTAGATCTCTATGAATAATTCTTAATCTAGAATCTTGATGAAGATACATGAGGCCTCGAGCAATGCCACAAATTATGTTCAGACGTTTAGGCCAATCCAGCAACTTCCCTTGATTTTCATCTGTTACAAATTCCATCAAAAGTAAATAACTTCTCTAATTTAAAGTACGTTTATCATGAGTTTCTACATAGTAACCCTAAAAATCAGAGATATTTTCTTATATTAGTACCAAAAATGAAGGAGTTCAAGCTTCCATTTGGCATGTACTCATAAACAAGCATCTTCTCTTGTCCTTGAATGCAGCAACCAATAAGTTTTACAAGATTTCGGTGTTGAAGTCTTGCAATTAGTTTCACTTCATTCTTGAATTCAATTGATCCCTGTCCTGAGCTCCTTGAGAGTCTCTTCACTGCAATTAATTTCCCATTCACTAATTTTCCCTGCACAATTACGTGGAAATTATATTGATACATTAAAAATAAGTATAGGACGGCAATGCATTACACACGTGATACAGGCAGATTGTCACATCTTTAATTAATCTACAATCATCACGTTACTGATAATAATACCTTATAAACAGTTCCAAATCCACCTTCTCCAATTTTGTTCTCTAGCGAAAAGTTATTGGTGGCATTAGCTATAGTAGGCAGGTCGAGCAAAGTGAGGTCTACATCATCTTCAGATCCTTCACTGTGTTGATCTTCTTCTTTGATTTTTGCTTTATTTGCAAAATTAAAAGGGAAGTATTCAAATACTTGACAAGCATGAAACGAAGCTCATATAAATTTGTCACAAATGCAAAAAAATAATAATAAAGTAAATTTACCACTCATCTTTCTGCGGACCTTGCAAATAAAGTAACATCCAACTAGAAGCATCCCTGAAGTTGCAGCAATGCTGGTAGCAGCTATTATTATTAATTTCTTTCTGCGTCCATATCTCACTTCTTCATGGTTGAGTCAGGTCAAACAAAAAGACTGTTCAATATACAGATTGAAAGAGGGAACCTGAATTTTTGAAAAATGGGAAAGGATCCTCCATAGTAAAAAAGAAAAATTGAAGAACAATAAAAGTGACAAAAGTTTATGCAAGTCCCTACCTAGTTCTGAAGCAGCCATTCGTACATACAGATCCTGTCCTCCAGAAGCAAACTGTCTAATATCAATAAGATCACCAAACCACATGGCACACCCACTCCCTTGTCCTCTTACATCTGAATTTGTGAAGGCCATACAAGAACAATTATTCAAGCATCTCTGTCTACATTCCTCTAAACTCATCGTCTCATCAAGCCAACTATGTGTTGTATCCGGCACCTTCAATCCTTGCAATTTGATAAACCCATCCTCAGAGCAATTCAGAGGTTTATTTCTTATACACCCAGCAGACCAATCCATAGAATTCCACGCTTGTGGTGACTTAGGACTGAAACCTTTTAAGCACTGACAAACTGGTGATTCAGTGATGATACAGTTCCCATTGGCTCCACATAAACCATAACGGTCACAGTAATCAACTGGCTTTGATTTATAAACCATCCAGTTTTGATTAGCTTCCACCCACACATATCGATACCGAATGTAATCAGTTTGATTCATTACAATCCTTGAGTATACAGAGCTGTTTGTTAGATAGTATGTGTAGGAGATCTCCTCCTTGTTGTAGACAAACTTAAAGTGATAAACAGGGTTGGGTTTGACGTCCGGTGAGCCACTTGTATGGAGACCATTCCATGGTCCAAATCTGCTATAGACCTTATCTCCTTTCATTAATGCTGAATCTGGATAGTTATGGGTATCTGTAACGCAAGAGAAGTCTCCTGGAGAGGGATCATCTGGGCTCTTCCAAGCTGTGAGAGTCCAGTTCTTTCCTGTCTTCAGGTTATATCCAAATTTCATACCTGGCATGAATGTATCCGACGGAAAGTCGAAGCTTTGCCACAAGTAATTTTCTGAATTTGCTTCGTTTTCCTCTCTCACCGCCAGATTGCCAGAGTCCAAGAGCTGCGCCACTGGATTACGGGCTTTTTCTTCGGAGTTTGCCTGCCAAACGACAGTGTCGTTTTGGCGTAGGACGAGGTTGCCGCTGGTTGTTAATGTTAGAACGCCTGATGAATCGTTGATTGGGTTTACTCTGTTTGCAACCCAAACTACAGTCTGAATTGGGATATTCTTGTACCAAATACCAATATAGCGTTTCTTTGATTTGCCCGGACTGAAGAAACCAAGTTCAAAGTCTCCACCTTTAGAAACTAAGGTCATGCCATCTGTTATGGACTGGGTCGGAGCAATGGAATCTAATGCCACTGAAACTGAGAAGGAAGGGAGTAAATAAGCAATGATCATCAGGAACAGGAAAGAAAGAATACCCATCAAAATAATACAAGGTAGTTTGCTGATAAATAAGCTGTAGCTGAAGAATAAGAGATGATGCAGTGACTGAGTTTTAGGTATTCTATATGAGGTGTATGCATTATGATAACTCCAACAGATCTTCACAGTTATATCTTCTCACGACAGTGGTACTGAGAATTTTGTGGAAATATAATATTGCTCTGGCAATTCATTAGTGTCTACCACTAAATTCAAGAGTCAACGCTGATGTCTAATATTTCAACCCCAATAATTTCGGCTTCGGGCATGATTTTCTTTTCACAAATGATCCGTCGTGGCCGCCATGGATGAATATGATAGAGGAGTTGGCTGAGACGCACTATGTTTTGACTATCAACTAACTTGTTGAATGGAGTGAACCAAACTTTGGAGATATATTAAAAAACTTAGTGATCGGACTAAGCTTAATGGTTGCTGTTAAAATCTCGCGTACTTACTTGTGTACTAACTCGTTCCATGAAATGAAATATTTCAGTAATTTACACTGTTAGTGCCTTGGTACGTAGCGTGCATGCTCGTTGTGGATTGACTACAAGGCAGAGGAATCACGGTTCACTGATTTGAAACGTATCAAAATGGGACAATATGATCATTAAGTTGAATATCATAGCATCAGTTATTGCCGTGCAAAGACAAGTCCTATTCTAAACCAGAACACTTGTAGGCTCATCGGAGCAGCTAAAGGGGACTAGTATTCCATGTCTTGATGACTTGAATTTCAAACGCCATTCGGTCTATTTTTTATTGTTTCCTTCTCCTTCAATTTGTGGTGAAGATTGACTATCTACATCCCCTTCATTTTCCTTTCTTTTTCTTTTATCTTGATTTTTAGATAATTTCCAACAAGAGCTCTGTTGAAAACGAATAATGACTACCAGGAAAGTTACTGCATTGACCGAGTCAGTTGCGTTGCCTTGAGGATGAATCTGTGTACATATCTTTCTGAACAGAGCAGGATGTTCTTTTAGCTTATGTCAAAGTCTTTATAGCTGTGTTTGGAAACACGTTTTGGGGGCAAATAAGTCCTTATTATGCAAGTCGAGATAAAACTCCTCTCACATACTTATCTTGTATACCGTGAATCACGATTTATAAGCACTTATTGCCCAAAAATAAACTTCCAAACGAGCACTATATTATGGTTACTGAAATTCACTGGAGTTTCCCAAGGAGGAGAAAAACGAGCTCTAAGTGAATTAAGTCACCACTGGATGACCTTATTTGATACAACTTACAATAAATTCATGATTTAGGTTTTTTGAAAGAGCATTAAATTGATTTTGAGAAAATAAAATAAAATATCTGAATTTAATCTCTCAAATATAATTTTTCAGGATCAAAATAGTTCCTCAAAGAAGTATTTATGACTTTCTTGTAAAGATCATAATAAATTGAGGGAAAATATCTAGAGGGGCAAATCAAGAAATTTTAAATCGATAAAAAAACTTACAACATCAAATTGAAACAAATATTCCTTTCAAGGCACTACGTTATTCATTATAATTTAAGTATTGGAAACATTTCATTTTAATAGATGGGTCCATTTTAAGCAAATTTTGGAATGATATCTTGATATGTTCCCAAAAACAAATATATAAGGTGATAGGATAAGAAAAAGAACTCTGAAGTAATGTCAAAAGAAACTTACAAATTAATCAATTCAAGTACAACATCTCAAACGCACCCTAAATATTATCGAGCTTCTAATTGAGAAATTGTTATTTCATTGGCAGATACAGATTCTAATTGAGTTGAAGAAGAATTTGTTTCAACGGAAAATTTCCTCTCATAAAAACCAGGTTGCTTAGGCTCTGTCAATTCTATATTGCTTCCTAACATTAGAACCACGATTGACATAGTAGGTCTATCTTCTGGATTATGCTGAACGCACAAAAGACCAATATGTATACAGCGTAATACTTCTGGTTCATTACACGAGTCCTCAATGTTTTTGTCAATGAGCTCTAGAACCCTCCCTTCTTTCCATTGTGTCCATGCCTGAAATGAGAAATTTACTTGTCACACATCAATTTCACAAAGGCAAACAAACAAAATTATACTAGGTACTTACATGACCAACAAGGTTATTAGTATTGTCTGCATGATAAAACCCTTTGTTTCTTCTACCAATTATTATCTCAAGCATTAAAACGCCAAAACTAAAAACATCAGATTTTATTGAAAATATCCCATCGGCAGCATATTCTGGCGACATGTAGCCACTGCAAAAACACATTTACAACAAGAACTATTAGCACGTACTAAATATATGATAAAGATTATGTAGGGTGATTGCTTTAAAGTACTCACTAAGTTCCCACTACTCTGTTTGTGCTTCCTTCAACCTGGTCACCTCCAAAAGTTCTAGCCAATCCAAAATCTGATATTTTGGGATTCAAATCATCATCCAGTAAAACGTTGCTTGCTTTGAGATCCCTATGAATGATCCTTAATCTAGAATCTTGATGAAGATATAGAAGACCTCGAGCAATCCCACAAATAATGCTAAAGCGCTTGGACCAATTGAGTACTCTACCTTTATTGTCATCTGTTTCATCCATGTTGATTATTTATTTTTAGAAGTTCAAGATTCATTATGATTCAAAATCAAATGCATTATATTCAAAATTAGCATACTAATGTCGACAATTTTGCAATATTCATACCAAATATGAAGGTGTCTAGGCTACCATTAGGCATGTATTCATAGACTAGCACTCTCTCTTGCTCTTGTATGCAGCATCCAACTAATTTGACAAGATTTCGATGTTGAAGTTTTGCAATAAGTTTTACTTCATTCTTGAACTCATTTACTCCTTGTCCTGAAATTTTTGAAAGCCTTTTCACAGCAATTTCTTGCTCATTTTCTAATCTTCCCTGCACATGAATATTTTTTCAGTACATAGAGCTGGATGTAGTTTTGGTAGGTTGTTACTTGTTTCTTATATTCCATCCTAAAACTTACCCTGTATACAGTTCCAAAGCCACCTTCTCCAATCTTCTTTTTCATTGAGAAGTTATCAGTGGCCGTAGATATTTCAGACATCTCAAGCAACGGGAGATCCAGATCTTCCTCCTGTCCTTCACTACTTTGCGCTCCTGAATTTTTTGGTTTCTCTAGGAAAATGGACAAATTTACCTTTGTTAAAACATACAAACATGATAAGATGATTTTAATGAATACGAGTGTTTGATAAGGAAAAGATATATATCAATCTATCAGTACTCTCATGATCTTTCAAGTTACAGAACTCCAGAAATTTATCAGAAAAGCATTAAACTTAAACAAACGGCTTCTCCTGCTGAGGGGAAAAACAGCTTTTTTTTTTATATGCAGAGAAGCATTAAGTGTAACTAAGAGGTGCATCACTTGGAAAAGATTAAGATAAATAACACGGGAAAAAGGTCGTGTGTATTAGTACTTGGATTCCTGAAAAATTTCTTGTCCTAGGCAATTTAATATATAGATTACTCTAATTTGATTAGATAGATGTTTTCTGCTTCAACTACTTTCCTAGAATGTACTTAAAGTTAATGAAAAGCCATAAAGAAAATGCATCCTTAAAAATGAGCAAGTGATCTTACCATTCATTTTTCTTCTCACATTTCTGATATAACATATCCCAAATAAAATCATCCCAAAAAGAATGGGTATAACGGTAGCAACTGCTATTGTCATCTTCCTCCTGCCCTCCTCATTTTGAGAGCCTTCAATGAACAGGGAAAAAAGGGCCAAAAAAAGGAGGAGGAAGAGCACCAGAAGAAGAAGCAATGGTTAAACTTCACGTTGAAAGAATGAACTTGAGATATCATAAATAAACAAATTTTTAAAAAATTGAAAACTTGATAGAGGAAAGATATAGTGCTCGTTTGGATAAGCGATTCGATTGCTTATAAGTTACTTTTTAATAGTGATTTACGGTAAACGAGGTAAGTATGTGAGAGGAGTTGTGTCTCGATTTACGTAAAAAGCAACTTATAAGCAATCTGATCGCCCAAACAAACAGACGCATAGACCCTACCTAGTTCTGAAGCGTCCATTCGAACATACAGATCCTGTCCCCCAACAGAAAACTGATTGAGGTCAATCAGATGTCCAAACCACATGGCACAACCATTACCTTGTCCTCTTATATCTGAATTTGCGTAGGCCATACAAGAACAATTGTTGAAACACTTTTGTCTGCATTCCTCTAGGCCTATTGTCTCATCCAGCCAAGTATGAGTAGTATCAGGCAATTTCATCCCACTCATTTTGAGAAACCCAACCATCTTTTTGTCCTCACAATTCAGTTCTACTTTCCTGACACAACCATCAGACCAGTCTATTGTGTTCCATTTTTGCGGTGACTTAGGCTTGAACCCTTCCAAGCATTGGCAAACTGGTGAATTAGAAAGGATACAATTTCCATTTGGTCCACATAACCCGTAAGTGTCACAATAGTCCTGTGGAATGGTCGAATAGATCCTCCAGGTTTTATCAGTCTCTGCCCACACATAACGATAACGAACAGAATTGGTTTGGTTCATCGTTAATCTTGTGATTACAGAATCATCCTTGAGACTGTACGAATAGTAGACCTCACTTTTGTCGGACACGAACGTGTAACTGAACAGAGGATTTGGCTTTAATTCTGGGGAACCACTAAATCCCATGCCATTCCATGGTCCAGTTCTGAAGATTTTTGAATCTCCTCTCATCAAATAAAAGTCAGGATAATTATTGAGGGCTACAGTCATAGAGATGTCTCCTGGAGATGGATCTTCTAGACTCTTCCAAGCTGTGAGACGCCTATTCAAACCTGTTGTCAGGTCGCATCCTAATTTCATCTCCGGTAATAGTGTGTCAGTTGGAAAGTCGAAACTTTGCCACAAATAGGCTTCTGGGTTTGCGTCTTCCTTATCCCTTACCACAAGATTCCCAGAATCTAAGAGCTCAGCTACCGAATTCTGCGCTTGTTTCAAAGGAGTTGAGTACCAAACCACAGTCCCGCTTTGGGTGAGGACAAGACTGCCTGTGGTGTTTAACGTTAAGGTTGCAGCAGAGGAATCGTTGATTGGGTTGACTCTGTTTGCCACCCAAACTACAGTCTGTATTGGGACGTTCTTGTACCAAATTCCCAGATAGTGTTTACCAGAGTTTCCAGGTGTGAAGAAACCAAGTTGAAAACTTCCAGCTTTGGACACTAATGCCATGCTACCACTCATTTGAGAAGTAGGCTGAAGGATGGAATCAACTGACATGGAAGCTTGAAGAGAAGTGACAGGTACATAGGAAAGGAGACCCAGGAAAGAAAGAATGGTCATCGTGTTCTAGAAATTGCAGAAGAGGTGTGACTGATGAAAATGGCTTCTTGAATCTGTCAGGCTCTGATTAACCGAGACTCGTGTAGCAGTGATTATGGAGCGAATTTCCAACCTTACCATGCGTGACACATAACTCAACACCCACCGGGCCACCAAGCTTGATGGATGGGAAGAGAATCAATGTTGCTTCCGGGTGGCAGGTTATGAACGGCTGACCTGCGGTCAAATATTGCCTAATGGTCAAAAAGATATTAAGGTTTTTTCAAATTTTACTTCTCTGCGCAAGCAAATTCGTGAGAAGTGACGTCAGGGAAAGACTTGGTGATTAATAAAATTAAAATCATGTTTTGATATTGATTTACCACCAAAATCCTGAAATTTAATGTTAGTCTGCCTCTAAGGTCAACAACCGGTGAGTTGCAAAGGATTAAATGATCAGAAAGTGTCTTTTTATGGGGTAAAAAATCTTTATTTAAAAATTGTATTGTTAAGGAGCCTTTCTTATCAATAAAACTTACAAACAAAAACTTTTAACCAATTTTTCCTTTTTCTGGGCTTATATAAAAGATTTTATAATTTATATATTTTTATAATATATAAATATTACCCATTTCCCCATCATTTTTTTATAAAAAATTGTGGACTTCAAATGGTTGAATGAGAAGCAGTTTTCTTTTTTGGTCTGGCTGGAGCTTCTGGGCCTCCTTCTTTGTCGTCTAAGAAACACTTCTGTTCATCCTCCTTCTTACCTTTGTATTGACTTGCAACCAGAAGCGTGCTACTAGCATTCATCCCCATTAACTATGTGTAGCACCCAGTGGCCAGTAGCAATTATCCAGTTTCATTTTTCAAAACAAAACGACGTACGTCATCCTTGTTATACTCATACCCCTACGTACAAATGTACATTGGAAATCAAGTAAAGATCCTTGGAGATGGTTTTGCTTCGGGAGTACAGCGGCTCCGATTCTCTCCCACCAATAAAGTTTAATTAAATGCCCTTCGTGTGTTACTTTCTTCTTGTCACTGTTATATACTGCCTCCAATATTAATTATAAGATAAAATTAATTTTTAAAAAAAAATTAAGAAAATTAATTAAATTATTTTAGAGTCTTTTTATTTTTATTTTTTTCTCAAACTAATTAATTTAACTAATAAATTAATATATAATCTAAAAATACATAACATATGATATGATTAAGTAATTTATTTAACTTCCTTAATCTCTATTAAAAAATCAACTTTATCTTATATTTAAATCCAAAAATAGCATATTATAAGGCATCAGCTTCGGCACAACACACAAATTTGAAAATATTTCCGGCCATACAATTGCGAATATATTATAGTACCATATACCCAAGCCTCTTGCAACTTTGTACGAGCAATAAAATTAAATAAAGAGTTCCTGCACCGGGATTTCGATAGAGTTCCCAATATGAGATTCACGAGAGAAGAATGGGTACGTAGGACCCAAATTAATTCCACTAATCTTGCTCTGTGATTTTTCCTTCTTTGTTTTCTCCCCCAGGAAATATAACTTGTCAATTTGTTCATTATGAAGGGAGGCCCAGTTTTAGATCTACAGAAACAGAAGATGAGATCCTCTGGTCAAGGCGGGGGCACCTGGCACCTCATACGGGCGTGGGCCAATACTCCCGCTGGCAACCTGTTCTCCCTGTCATCGCCACTTCGCTGAATGTGGCCCAGAACTTCCTTTCATTATAAGTCTTTTTTTTATCAAAAAAATCTGACCCTATTTATTAAATTTTAATATAGTAAATGAGATTGTGATAATATTATCTTTATTTATTGTATCAATAAAGAAATAATTTAAAGATATATGAGAAGAAAAAATTGAAAAGTACTCATTTATAAATGAAGATATAGTTGAAAATTTATCCTATAATTATTGAGTTAACCACAACTATTTAATACGTGAGATTTAGTTAAAAACGACTTATAGATAGGATTAGAATCACAGTCCATAAGACCCGGGAGGTAAACCTAATCTTCCTCGTCGTACCTCACTGTTTATCCACGTGTTTCAAATCGTGCAACATCAGATCGGGGTCCCCTCCACTGCAGCCGCATCAGATCGGGGTCCCCTCCACGGCAGCCTCATTAAGCATTATTCTCCCGTCATGCTTCCTCCACCAAACTCCCCCTAAATATAAAATAATATAAAATAGAGTTACTTTTTTTAATATATTAAAAAAAGATGATTAAATTATTTTAAAATATTTACATTAGCTTTTTTTTTCAAATTATTTTATCTAACTTATAAATTGATACATAATTTAAGGATAACCAATATATAATATGATTAAGTAACGTATTTAGTTTTTTTAATTTCGCAAAAAATAGTCACATTTGTCTTATATTTGAACCAGAGAGAGTATATAATGATCACAAGCTCAAAGGGAGAACCCTTGAATTATAAACCACACTACACTTACTAGGCTTTCACATAGTCACCCCCTTTAAGAGCTTACTTCACTTGGCCTCCTCCCAGTTAGAATCCTCTGTCCGTAGCTCTCTACGTGAACATCAAACTCTCAATAAAAGCACAAATGTAATTATCACAAACCTAAAGGGAGAGTCCATCACAAAAGAATGACCTATTACAAGGAGGAACCCCTTAAATTATAAACCACACTTTACTTATGATGTTTCATGATCCAGGACTTATAACGGGGTATTAATTATTATACGTTTTTCTTTATTTTTCCTTATTAAAAGCTATTTTTTTTGTTTAAAATACACTCCTTCTATCTTAATTATAAGAGCTTCTAGAGGGGTTTGTCTTTATCTTAAGACGTGAACCCGTTTTATTTTCTAAATTTATAACTTTTTTTTCTAAATTATTCTTGTTAATTATATATATTAAAGGGCCTTTTAATTATAAAAATAATATCCAAGGTAAATGATTAAAAAGGTATTTATTTCAAAATAAACCAACTTACTTGTTTTAATAAATACTTAACATAACTAATTTTTTAATCTCTATGATTAATTTTCTAATCATGCATAAGAAGGGAGAAGCATGGGTATAAATGGCAGGGCACTGAGTGTCAGAGTATGTAACAATAATCTGATGCCACGTCAAGTATGACCCAATTTCCTGCGAATTTATCCCAGGTTGTTGTTACCGTTTTATAGATTTTACCAATTCTGAGCCAAATCTAAGCCGGAAGGAGCGTGGAATCTTTCGCAACGAAGTTTGTTGTTCTAAATTACAGTTTCACCCTTCTTCTGTAGATCTCTAGTCTCTCTGCTCTCCACGTACGTACATGGGTCTGAAGTCTGAACTCTGAATCCAGTGCCATTTCTCCTGGCGTCGTTGAATTTACCAGAATACCCTGCATCCTTAACCAGGGTTAGATTTCATCATCATTATGTCTCTCTTTTCATACACACACGCGTATATGATTATGTTCTTTAGTGTACTTAACCACCTTTCTTATGGGCTACAGCCCTCCCTTGAAAACAAAAAGATAAACGAGAGTGATGGCTGGTTGAGCTAATTGGGCCACTTTGTACACTAATCTACCATATTTTGTGGCTGCGTCGCTTTGACTACACTTGATTGTAAACATTTCGTATGTATAAATAATCGTTTTTTATCACCATACTTGTAAAGTTGTCGATATTATATAATACCAGCATCTTGCTTTCGCTTGGAGGAAAGGGGAAAGGCTATTGAGAGCAACCACTATTACTGTCATAAATACGTCCATCCAGATAACTAATTTTCCTCCATTACCCAAAACGAAGCGAAAATAAATAAATATAAAAAGGAAAACTAACAAGTAGAAACATTTTACAAGCGTAAAAACAAACCAACGTAAGATGTAATTGAGGCATATTTTGTGGTTGTACGCGGTTCGTGATGTGGGAACAAGCTTCAATGAAAGGCCCTTGTAGCCCCCACACGTCATCATTCAAAGTCACCAACAATGGGGGTAATATTGGCAATCCACACTCGCATCACCCTTTTTCTAAGTTGCTCACACAGCCTTTCCGTGTACCGATTTCGCCTCACCTCACACTCACTCACTCCCTCTTTCTCTCCGGCGCTCCACAAAAAAACTTCGCTTAAACCTCAAATTCCCATCTTTCTCTTTTTTAAAAAAAGAAATTGGTGGCCAGCAACCATGGCTTTCTTTAATACTCTATTCTTCGCTGTGTTCCTCTTCATTTCTCTCGCCTCTCTCTCTTCCTCCTCCTCCTCCTCCTCCATTCACGATCTCCTCCGGTCGAAGGGTTTGCCGGCGGGTCTGCTGCCGGAGGAGGTCAAGTCCTACACCTTATCGGAGGACGGCCTATTAGAGGTATTTCTCCACGGGCCTTGCTTGACGAAATACGAGAACAGAGTCCTCTTTGAAAGCGTGGTGAAAGCGAACCTCACTTATGGCAGTCTTATTGGAGTGGAGGGTCTGTCTCAAGAAGAGCTTTTTTTATGGCTGCCTGTTAAAGATATCATAGTGGATGATCCCAAGTCAGGTTTGATTCTGTTCGACATTGGGGTCGCTCACAAACAGCTCTCCCTCTCTCTCTTCGAAGATCCACCCCACTGCAAGCCCCAAGGTAACGTCTTTCTCTTTCTCCCATCAAATTACCTTAATTTTCTCTCCCATTTTATTCTTCCCATGATTTTTATTGATATCGCACTCGAAACTACATAGAATTCACCACACACCATCTTTGGTCATACTTGATACAGTTTGATTTGTTCCAGTTCCGCAATTTTCTCACATGAGAGGTGGAGAAAATCTGAAACATATTGTAGCATTTGTATTGTCCACGATTCATAATGCTCTCTTATTTTGCATGAAGGAAACAGCTTTTGAGATCTTTATAGTTTTGGTACCTGATAATTCTAGCTGCGTTCATGGCTCGTATATTTTGGTACGAATACCTATTTCTTTGCCTTTTACACGTATTTCCACTGTATCTGAATATCTGAAGCCGCACTGCCCCTACCCCAAAAAAACACTAACATGGTGACAAACATCGAACTCATCGTTTTGTTTTTTCCGAGAATTCCCCTTCGGAAAAAACAAGAACTTTTGTTATATTTGGGTTAAAAAAATAAAAATCAAAGGAAGTTGCCTCTGAGATAGCAATGGTTCTCCCCGTCAAATCAGTATCGTGCAGAGAGATGTCTGCAGTATCAGAGGGCTGTCCAGCCAGACAAGCAGCTTCAGAGTTTGTTTGGTTATTGGTTTTCTGCTCGTTTGGCCGTTGTTTTTTTTTTTTTCAGAGTTTTTGTCACCACTTTCAACTTTCTATATATTTGATCAAGTTGCCAAAGAAATAAAAGGCAACACTTTATGGCATTGATTTTGGGTATTGTGAGGCTACTAATAAGGTTTGTGCAGGTGTGATAAGGAATCATGTGAGGAAGGAGAAAGGATTCGAAGCGCTGAGGTAGAGAGAAGACGCATGCCACCCTGTCTTGTCTTTTGGGGAATCGGTTGTTGTCTTTTTCTCTGTCTTGTTCATATATAAGTTTCAACTTTGCGTTTTCAGTGTGAGAGTAGGGTTGGTGTTATGTTAGAGCAGAGAATGCGGAGAGCTTGTAAAAAGGGGGGACAAAAGGAGAGAGGGAAAGAGAGAGAAGCGAAACGCTGGAATGTGAATGTGGTAATGAAATTATAAGTTCCGATCTTCATACTTGTGTTGGATGTTAAGTTGATGTGATATATGTGTGGGAAGGCAAAGAATCGAGTATATAAATGTGTATTAATAAGCTATGATAAAAGTAAACTTGCTTAAGAAGATGGGGGGGAAATATGCGGATTGTCTGCTTGGTGTTTTTGGGTTGTGAAGAATAAGGGGACAAGTAGGAGTTGCATTTGTTCCTTGCTTAATGAAAGGCGAATAATAATAGATACGATTTGAGGGGGGCTGAGATGGCTTTTTGTATTATTGTGTAGGCCTGCGTAGAAAAGGGTAAAAGGAGCGTATCTCTCTACCTCAAAAGTATAGCATAGCAGGTACTCGTATTAAGGTGGAGATGGTACGATGTTGTTAACATGGGCTCCTTGTGTTGTGAGTGGTGTGAAGGTAACAGTGATGTTTGGGGGTTTTGTAGTGGGGGTTTCTTGGAAAGGAGTGCAGTCACGGGTGTGGTCTGTGAGTTTATTCGAGTGGAAGCGACCCCCACCATTGGGCTTCACACACTTCACTCTTCTGCTGCTGCTGCTGCTGCTGCATGGCCTTCCTTACTTTAATCTGTGTTATCGTGCCTCCACAACATCAACCAATCCTCTCTCTCTCTCTCTCTCTCTCTCTGCCTCACTGCTTATCCTTTTGATGCACTTTTCGTTCCGTTACATGCACTTCGCTTTACGTTATTTAAGCGCATAGCTCATGCCTCATTGACTGTTTCGCGAAAGCGACGGTATGAGTGTTGTGAATGTCAATGAATGTTAAAATAAGTGAACCTCCTCTCTATCTTTTGTGAGTCCCCTCCCTTACGGGGGAGTGGGGTTTAAGTCAAGTTGTTTAAACCAAAAAAAGTGAATACCTTAGGCTGTGAGAGAAATATGAACAAGTGAATAAGAATTTGACCCCAAGTAAAAACATGGGCAAAAAGAGAGATGTGTGTAGGGAAAGAAGGGTGAGATGGAGGGCTGATTTGGTTGCACCTATAAATGAAGGAGGCTGGTGAGGAATAATTTGGGAAGAGTGAGAGGAGACAGATATTGGAAGGGCATGAGTAATTCATAGGAAATTACCTTATTTGGACTCTTCCCCGTTAGCACCGAAAGGCGCAGCTTCCCGTATCTATCAGCGCCTCCTTTAAAGTGGGTATTTGGATAAGCCCCAAATCATGATTTTAAAAACATTTTTTCGTAAATTTAGACAAAACTACTCTTACATACTTATCTCGTAAATCATAAAAATTATTCTCTAAAAGCTAATTCAAACACACACTTAATATACCCACACTCAGGGTGTGTTTGGATTGATGATTGGATAAGTGACTTAGTGCTCGTTTGGAATAGCTTATTTTTAGACAATAAATGCTTATAAATTGTGATTCACGGTATACGAGGTAAGTATGTGAGAGGAGTTTTATCTCGGCTTGCGTAATAAGCACTTATATTCAAAAAATAAGCGTTCCCAAATATGCACTTATTTTTACTTTGACTTATGAAATCTTAAAATTGGAAAAAAGTAAGATTTGGTAAAATGATGAGTATTTGGATTGACGATTAGATAAGTAACTTATGTAAAAGTAAATGATATTTGGTTTGGCTTTTGCATAAGTGGTTTTTGTATTATTTAAGAGAAAAAATTGTAAAAATTATGAAAAATGAAAAAATTAAAGGATAATTGTGAAAAAAGACCTCATTGGCAACTTAATTGTCAAATGGGACCTGGGAAGATATCTACACACGAAGGGATTTTTTCATAATTTTCTCAAAAATTAACTTTGAAAATTTGGTAATGGTACAATTTTAAATAAAATTATATCAAACTTTAATTTAAATTGGTACACTCCAAAAATCTTTTCTATTGTGCACCTCAAACTTAAATTTTATAAATTATATAAAACTCTAATTTAAATATTAAATCCTAACTCATATTTTCACATAGCTTAAAATCGAATAAAATAAACCGATTAAAACCTCAATAATACCTCCAATAATTCAAATAAATTATTTAAACTAAATTTAATCGGAAAAAACACCATATATAAACTAATTTATGACATGTTTATAAAAGAAATTGATTATAAAATCATAAAACAACTAAATAATAAATCTAAACTGATTAAAATTAATTATTAATTATTCTCTACATTTCTACAGTTATATATTAACAAAACTCAAAACTTACCTAAACTCATATCCCAAAGTATTCTTTAATTAGTAAAAGATTACTATCTAAAGAAAGATAAAATTATTTAGAATATTTTTCATAAAAGAAGTTTTGTAATTAGAAGTGATTTTGAGTATCTCATTGATCTCTAAAGATATGAAAATACTCCTCAAAACAGAAACCAACACCTTCATAAGCTCCAATTCATAGCTTATTTGCATCAAAGTTTTTCCTAACTTTTTTCTGCCAGCCTATCGTCTAACCAAACACCCACTTTATACAAAATTATTATGTAAGACCGATTGATCCACTCAATCAATCGATTGAGTTATCAAACGGTAAAACAAATAGACGCTCAATTTCTCCATAATATTTTGGCCTTCACCCACTTATAACTTTGTAGCCCAATTATTCCAATCTTGTAGGATGAATACTCGTTTTGGTCTACCGTTACCTTTTAACTCACTTCACTTAATTCATTGGGATTAATTTTAGGAATAAAATGCACAAATAAACATTAATATAATTACTCCCCAAATAACTTATATTGGGGGGGGGGGACAAAGCACACATATGTAATATACAAGTCTTGCGTAGATCTTCCTCCCTCCATCCTAATATTTTATCACCCTCACTTTGAATATTTTCTCATCCTCATTCCTACATTGATGCATCAATATAAAAAGTTGGAAAAATATTGATTTGATTATTGCGACAACTTTTAATTTTAATAGATTATTAAAAGAGCTCTAGAGTAAGAGCGATGGAGGTTGAGGTCGTTGAGGGTTTTGGCCTTTTGGGTTTGCTTCGCATCTAAGCAAAGGACGAAATGGGAAGATGAAAAGTTCGCGCAATTACTTCCAGATGTTAAAAAATAAATCAATGCATTCACTTTCACGCCCATGAATGAGACGCGGTCGAATTTAATGAATCAGAAGTCACGCACACGTGGCACCGTCATGTTTTCCCATCCAACGGTTTAAAAAATATGTTGATGTAAATCAAAGTAAAACTCCCCGTAAATGAAAAAGCAACCACTACGTAATAATCCAAGCTGATCCAAACAGACAGGTGCCCAGAGGCCAGTACCCAACGACGCGACTCCTCCCAAACTGAATTTCGCATAATTTTCACTCTACCCGTTAAAATCGCGTCCCCTTCGCCTACGCTTCCAAGATAAAAACCACACCTTCCTCAATTCCGCTAAGTCCAGATACCTGTGACGCCAACAAAGTCAGAGAGTGATCATGCGAGGCGGAGGAGCTTTGAGGACCGCGGCGAAGGTGGCCGGAGTCGGCGTGGCTTCCGCCGGCCTGAGGGGCGTGCCCGTTGCGCCGCCAGTCGAGCAGTCGATTCGCAGAGAGTCGAGACCTGTGTCGGCTGTATTGACTTCGGAGGGAGCGAAATCTGCCGACGCTGCGCCTCTGCACACGGCGGCGTCCTGGGACTTGGACGAATGGGATTTCGCCCATGACGATGGACTCGCCATGGAGGCCGGCGAGCCTACGCCCAGGGTGGTGTTTGGCGAGGTCCCCAGCTTTCAGGAGGCCAAGGCTGCTGCCTCCGAATTGAAAAACGCCATTGATGAGTATATTGTTCCTCCCTTATCTTTGAATAAAATTGAAAACATAGTAGTGAAATTTGTAAATTAAATTACTCAATTTTATTTCAGAATAGATAGGTGCTAACAATTTCTGGTAGGTATCAGGAATGCTGGTTAAAACTAATGAGGTTTAGTCTGAAACCAATGCTGAGATCATGTGTTCCTGTATATGCATCATAAATAGAGTATGATTTATCTTCTATCTGAGGACACTTCTCTTCATGCTAAGACCTTATCTTATTTATCAAATGTCAGGGTATACCTGTCCTCTAATTCTTCTGGTAGTGAAGTCTCTGTTCAGTCCCCTCTTCTTCCTGGTGCGGAGACCAAATCTTGTGTGATCGAGGCTATTTCAACTCCTTCAATGCCGAAGCATGCCCTTCAGGCCTTTAAATTTCTGAGCACAAATTCTGAGGCCCAGGTAATTCATCACTTTTCTAATCCATTGGAGATCTCTTTGTGCAGTGCTTAAAGAGCTTATTTAGGTGCTTGGTAAATACCATGGAAAGTGGGACAGTAATGAATGAAGCGCCTCCAAAATTTATTGTCAAGTCCTGATGCTATTCACTTATCTTTGATTTAACCAGACCATTGTAGCGTCTGTTGCTTCTGATCCGAACGTATGGAATGCAATCATGCAAAATCCTTCGTTAAAGGACTTCCTCCAATCTCCCCAAACAGGTATTTAATACTCGCTCCAGACTTATAAGACTGAATTGACTTTTTTTTTTTTAATATCAAGAAAGTTAATTAAATCACTTTAAAATATTTATTTTTGTCATTTTTTATCTAAACTATTTTACGTAATTTATAAACTGATATATAATCTAAGGATACATAATATATAATATGATTAAATAATTTATTTAGTTTTTTTAATGTCTAAAAAAAAGTTAACTATGTACTCCCTCCAGTCCTAATTATAAGACAAAGTTGACTTTTTTTGGAGAAATTAAGGAAGCCAATTTAATTATTTTAGAATATTTTTATTTTTATTTTTTTCTCCAAACTAGTTAATTTGACTAATAAACTAATATATAATCTAAGGATACTAAAAATATAAACACTCTAAAGTAATTTAATTAGCTTCCTTAATTTCTCCAAAAAAATCAACTTTATCTTATATAATTAGAACCGGAGGGAGTATTATATTTAGTACTTATTTTTTTTGGCCTTGTTCTATTTCATGGCGTATAGTAATTCCCCGTCTGTAAGGTCTTGCACTGTGGATTTCGTGTTGATACTAATTGTTCTGCAGCTGCTGGGGTTGAATCAGAGGAAACTTCTAATATTTTGGAGAAGTTACACCACTCGGACCAAAAGGACAACCAAGGGAATGGGTTTGTGGATTTCATGGAGAAAATGCAGAATTTTAAGGTGACAGTGGCTGAAATGGTAAGCAATGTATCAAAATACTTTAGCAACATATTTGGGTTATCAGAAGCGGAGGAATCGTCGTCTGGCGGTGCGAATGGAAACACGAAAGTAAACTTCATGGATCATTTTGCCATGGGAGGAACTCTTATGGGGTTGGCAGTACTGGTGCTTATGGTAGTCCTGCTCAAGCGGGCTTAAACTCTTGCCATTATATCATTACGTCGCCGAGCCTTCGAATAAGCTCTGATGTGTTCCCTTTTTGCCTGTTTTTCATTATGGTAGTTCTATGTTAATTTGTTGACTTTTGTCAAGGAATGAGCTTTGACGGGGTTAAAATTAGACTAATGAATGTGCGGTCATCGTATCCTTATTGCTTTGAGTTGTGATGATATCAAGCTCCTGTGGATATTATTTTCGTTATTTAAGACTTGGTTATATTCAATAAATATGTTGCAGTATAATACAAACAAAAGGCATTGGCCAGAAACTAAAGATGGATTGATCTTTTCTTTCTCCCCCATCACATGGAACAGATTACATTTACCGTGTCAGGTAGATTCAATCATTTAGAATTCTCCAACATCACTGTCGCTAAAAGGAAAAAGATAGTTAGAGTTGGTGGATCTGCTTGAGTTCGTTATCCAGAAGAGGATACAAATAAATGCTAAAACAAAATATATGTCTCAGCAAATTATTGCGACCCTAGAAGTACAAAACTCTGTATAATGCCATGCTAAAATTCGTGAGCAGAGGTTCTTTTTCCCTTTACTGCTACACGCCTCTTTTCATCATCAACTTGGAAAATCCAGCCACGGGCTGTTTTATTCATGCTAATAATCATTGCTAATATCGATTATGTCTGCCTTTTCTATATGCATCAACCCTCTGTCTCTTTTGCCACTTGCTTGCGTTCGGTCTGGTTGGCCTCGCTGGAACATCATAAAACAATAAAAACTCATGAACAAGTACTAGAGATAATTTCTGCAACTTGGTGATTATGTTGGTACTTGTTTAATCAAGGAACTTACCTTCCGCAACACAAACGCCAAGTACAAGTAAGCTACTTCCCATTCATCTGGCGAGAGTGTGCCTGAAAATAAAAGAGGAAAATGGCATGATAAAGTATAAAAGAAATGAGGAATGTGGCATTTTATGTTGTAAGCAGCAGTATGTTAACAAAGATGAAGGTAACGAGAAAGGATGTTCAGCTTCATGGGACTAAGAAAACTAAATGCATGGTTGACAGGGCAAGAAAGACTTACTCTGATCTTGGTTGCCATCACCCAAGGCACCAAGTCTTCGCATGAGCTCAATAAATTCTGGTTTTTTCATGTACTCATGCACGAACTCATGGGAGTTCTTTGAAAAGACAAGCTCAAAATCGTACTGTAAATTGTGAAGTAGAGTGTTATCAAGGGAGCACAAGTTTGCTTAATCTATTACTTGGAGGGAAATATAGAGGTTGAATTTAATTGACTCTTGAAAGATGTGATACCTCTTCGGCCAACGTTTTGAATAAGTGGAACGGGACAATCCATTCAGGACAATCAACAGCATCCTGCAATGGTTGTATTGTAAATGACGGAAGTGTAAATCATATTCCTGAATCACATTTATGACCTAACAAATAGTCTGATATTAAAATACTATTAAGAAGCTTTTTTTCATGGAAACAACTACTGGAGTACAAGGGAAAATTTTGAACTTTTTAAGAATAGAAACAATACCTCTAGATGGAACTTGTACTTTATGCCAAAGGGGCTGGAAGATTTAAATTTCTGAGTAACATAAAGAATATCAGGTAAGATACTGTTCCACAACTTGTATAAAATTCATTAGTAATTTCCACCCAAAATACATAATTAGGAAGACGTAACATGAGGAGAACAAATTCACCTTGTCAGAAAATTCTTCATCAAAATGCACCCAGTAGACGCTATTTCCAAAAGACAACCCTTCAGCTGGATAAAATGAAAACAGCATCTCCAATCAAGTTCAAGAATTGCAAAATTGACGACATTATGCTAATATACACAAGGACCAAAATGTCATTATTCAGTTCAACGAGAACGAGTAGCCATCTCTAGCGGGGACAAGAACAATTCATGATCATTTGAGTAAACTGTATTACGGCTCTTCACACACAGTGAATACTGAAGCCTAAATCAATGCAATACATGATACTAGTACCTAAGAATTCACTTCAGAATGAGAAATCATGGAAAGACAGCAAAAGCACCATTAGTAATATAGATTTAGATAGCACCAGCATGCTATAGTTTCGTCAGACTCATCACACTTGAATATGCAGTTTAGCTAATCAAAATTCGTCTTTTAGTAACCCAGAGATATATCTCGAATAAAGATCATATCCTTGCAAATGCTCAAGTCATAATTTTGAAGAACACTAATCCTAAATCAAGAGATATCAAATTCTGTCATTTTCTTAAATGAAGTAAGAACAGCAGGGGCATCCAAAACCTTGTCTTAGCTTTTTAATAAGAACATTAGCATCAGGCATTGTTCCAATAAAAATGCCTCCAGGACGAAGTAATGCTGACACATTAGCCAAGGCTCGTCGAGCACGAGCTTCTGTAGACCAAGAGTAATGCAACGCAAACTGCAGAATTTAAAAGGTTTGACGGATTAGAAATGAAGATACACTTTCAAAACTGAAAGTAGCCCATAAATTTAATTTGCGTGACATGGGATAAAAGAGTAGTAACAGTTGGCAGGGGGAAGTGGCAATTGTCAAGAATATAGAGTAGAAATACATGAACCAACAGTTTGTCCAAAAACAAGCTGATTGCTGGGCAAGGGTGATTTAAAGATGAAGGACAATTGAAATTTATTGTAGTAGTACAAGCCAGTTCCTCTCATTTTTGGTGTGATTCAGAGATGACTTATAGTAATTAACTTGAATGCCTAATTCACCTGACAACTACAAATATCAAAGGGCGCATCTTCTGCAAGAACCTTATCCAAGCGAGCCTGATGATCAACAATTGTTAAGAATATGAGAACACAATTGCATTATCTAAACAAAATACAGAAATTGCTAATAAAAGAAGGGGAAGAAAGTTTTCATAGAAATAGATGTATTTTGGGTTAAGTCATTATATCAACATCAATGACCTATATTTTATCAAACTATTCAACTACAAACAAAGTCTTGCAGAGAACACAAGGGATTTAAGTCTTGATTATAAATGTATTATTAATATTATTTCTCTTTGTCTTCCTTCTTTCAAGTTTCTTCACTAAAATTTTAATATACTCTTCGTTCTCAATTTTCATCAAGCAACAAGAGTACAGAAAGCACTTTCATGAGATCAACAAGTTTTAGTCACCTCATAACAATCTCCACAGAAGAGGCGAGCAGGAAATGTGAACTTTTTACGTCGCTGATGATGGTCTGCATCACCATTGTATCGTGTACGACAATCTTCAATCTGGAAGATTGTTGAAATCAGTGAGCTGAAGCTGAGGATGACAAACATATGACAATTGCAAATATTTTGACACAATAAGGCATGTAATCTTTCACCATCTAATAGCAAGGACTTGAGGTATAACATATAAGAAATTCATCACCTGGAATGAGGGAAAATACAAAGTTACAATGAAAAAATTTACTGCCACTAAGTATAAGTTTATGAATAATTTGAAATCAAAATTAGTATAGCTTGAAGTGTACAAGAAATAAATGAGCAATTCACTCTTGGGGAACACTTGCTTCAAGGTCATCCCCGAAGCACATAACAGCCAAAAACAGAATTCTGTAACTGTTTGGGGGGGGGGGTACAGTTAAACTGCAAGAGATAGACAAAACAGGAGTTTTATGCATGAAATAGACCACGACAGAGGAATATGATATAGAAATAGAAGTTATCTGGAGATTATATGAATAATTTCGTCAAACCCTTATCCTACTTCAACTATCACAATTTGATGATTGTATTTAGTAAAATTTCAGAATTCAGATAAGACTAATAAGTTGACAATTCCAGTAAATTGTAACACTTACCGAGCCTTCAGCAATGTCAATACCAACATAATATCCAACTTTGGCCTTGTCCCATTTAATAAGATCTCCACCCTATGAAAACAAAAGCATTACATAAAGAGGCTTAGCTCCCGCAGGAGAGTAGCTTTTTCAAATATTGAACGTGGATTATAACCCATCAGCACCTTGCCACAGGCGAGGTCAAGGACTGCATCTCCTCGACGTGCATAAAGCTGAATTAAGACACTCTTAATCTGTTCAATAAAAGCGCACACACAACAATTAATAAACCAACAATGATGTAATATTCTGCTGATAAGATTTGAAGAGTTGCAAAATAGAACACATACCCAATTGTTGAGTTTCTTTAAATGAATAATTGGACTCGCCTCGCGCTCTTCCAGGGTCTGGTTAGTTCTTGCACTGTAATGATCAGCCACTTTCCGAGCATATATTTTCGTGCTTTCATCCTCCAGAAAATGTGAGTCACCTAAACACAATTCACCAAATGCAAATAAGCGCACCAGCCAGAACCTTATGAGCCTTCTACAAGAATAGCAACAAATGGGGACGGGAAAATACACAAGTTTGCAAGTAGGATTCTTCATTAAACGGTGGGGAAGTATAAAACGTTAAGGTGAACTCTACTCAGGATAACATTCTGTTTACAAAGTTAAGGCGAACTCTCATAATCATTCTTTTTTTCATTCAGAATTGCAGAGAAGATTTCCCCCTCCCTCTTTTACAGTTCACGAGCAGAATCCTGGCTCGTTATTCGTTTACGAGGAACCAAGCCAAGCCTAAAACTTTAAACCGCATCACCCAGATCCATGAAACACCAAATTACATTTTGTAACAGTGAACAACTATACGACAAAACAAATCGAAGAAAGGGCAGCAGCATAAAGTTACCTTCTGGGTTGTATCTAGCTTTCGATTGAGGCGGCCCGAAAGAGGTTGAAGGAGATTCCTGGTATCCTCGTTTCATGGGGAGCAATCGGAAAGACAGCAAAACTCTACGTCGATGCTTTAAGAGATAAACACCTTTAATTTTTGGGTCTTAACAAAGACAAGACGTTTTGGTATTTTTGCCGTCGAGTTCGATCAGGCGGAAATAATGAAAGCTCAACTTGAATAAGGCGCGGAGGGGAACATGGATTGCAGTCTCCGGGAGAATTTATGCTTACTGTGTAGCTGGAGGCGGTGAGGGCATCTAGCAAAGCGTGATTGGCGGAGAACAGCGAAGAATGGTGGTCTGCGCAACATCTGAAACAGGCATCTTTCTCCGAAAGAATCAAAGAGAACAACCTTGTGATTGGATACGTACTTGAATCAGCTTTTGTTGCTCAAAGAACCAGCGAACAACGAACCCCAATCACAGTAGAACGTAGCCACCTGAAAGACCCGCCCCAATCTTCAAGGATTTCACTTTAACGCAGACAGAGGAAGAAGGGGGAAATACTTGACATTAAAAACGATACTAATAATTCTCTGTTTTTATTGCTGCTTTTATTGACCAATAAAGTAAATTCATCCGGTTGTGATTTGGGAGAGGCATGAAAAAAAGGGAATTTCTAAGTTTTTTTTTTTTTTTTTTAGGTGTAGGTAAAATTCATCTCACATGTCCATTTCATAAATTAAAAAAAAAAAACACTTTTAAAAAATTAAAATAAACATGTCTCGTACATCTCACGGCCGTAGAATAAAGTGAAGTGGAAGAAGGTGATTAAAAGAGGTGAAATTTTACTAATGAAGACCAAAAAAAATTATTGGAAAAAAAGCAAAAAAAAATTTGAATTTACAAAATTCTAAATCAGATATTTTCTAAAAAAATGAGTTATGAATTACTTATCAAATTTCATCATTTCCCTGTTAGATTTTAATAACAAATCTAATTTATAATTTTACAATTTCAAAATTTTTTTTATCATTTTCTTAAAATTATAATTAAAAGAATATACAAAAATTTGTAACTCGAACCTGCCTGAACTCCCTCTCAATTTAAGGGTTCATAACTAAAGAAAATAGATAAATTAAAGAAAATAAGTAAGCTAAGAGGGTGGCTATTTTAATAGCCGAGATAATGTCAAATTTGACCCCACCGTTCAAGTATTATTTTTTGTATCTGCAGTGTTGGATGCTTTCCTAACGGCACAACGGATTAAGTGCCTTAATAGTAGATATTATTTTTTTAACTTGATTTATGTTGTACGAGATAAGTATATAAGAAGAGTTTTATCTCATCTTATATGAACATGCTTATTAAACACCAACTTAATCAAGTACTAAAATGAAATTGAGGAAAAAAATAGTATTTGTTTTTAAAAAAATTCTAAATAAATACGGTCTAAATTCATGAAACCCAAAAAAAAAAAAATCTGTTAATATTTATAGAAAAAATATCATTTAAATATCATTTGAATTCTCAAAACCCCATGAGGCCTATTAAGAAATTGAAATAACACAGAGGTGATTGAGAAGAATCTGAGATTTGGAAGTTTAATTGTTTTTACTAAAATACCCCTATCCTCTTTCTCTCTCTTCATCTCTTCCTCTTCTTGTGAAGCCAGCATCTCAAAATTATCACCAAATATGTCAGAGTGTGGGCCAAAAATTGTCAACACCCACCACTTTTTAGGCCTACACTCTACACTCTGACACATTTATGATGATGTCTTTTGGCATTCACATTATCTATTTTGTTAAAACCATTACTGAATTTGTCAATACCATTACAACATTTGTCAGTTCCCCCCTCTTGGCCAACAACACATTGAGGATGTCATGCATTATTTATTATTCCCATTAGCCTTTTTGTTAAAACCAATTATGAATTTGCGAACATTAATGACGACTTTGTCAATCTCATTATCATTTTTGTCAAAACCAATAATAAGTTTGTAAAAACCACATGAATTTGTCAATCTTATTATTCTTTTTGTCAGAACCTATTATAAGTTTGTGAAAACCACTGATGAATTTGTCAATCTTATTATTCTTTTTGTCAAAACTATTAACGACTTTGTTAAAACCATTATTGAAATTGTCAATCACATTATCATTTTTGTCAAAACCAATTGAGTTTGTCAAATCACTGATAAATTTGTCAATCTCATTATCCTTTTTATCAAAACCATTAACAAATTTGTTTAAACCATTACAGAATTTATCAATCTCATTATCTTTTGTGTCAAAACCAATTATGACTTTGTGAATACCATTGTCGCCTTCACCATTCCCATTGTCCTTGATAAAGTCGTCAAGGCTAATGAGATTGACAAATTCTGTAATGGTTTTAACAAATTCGTCAATGGTGTTCACAAAGTCATAATTGGTTTTGATGTAAAGGATAATGGGATTGACAAATTCATCAGTGATTTCACAAACTCAATTGGTTTTGACAAAAAGAATAATGTGATTGACAATTTCAATAATAGTTTTAACAAAGTTGTTAATGGTTTTTAAAAAAAGAATAATGAGATTGACAAATTCATTAGTGGTTTTCACAAGCTTATAATAGATTTTGACAGAAAGGCTAATGAGATTGACAAATTTTATAGTAGTTTTAACAAAAAGGATAATAAGATTGACAAATTCATATGGTTTTCACAAACTCATTATTGGTTTTGACAAAAAGGATAATATGATTGACAAAATCGCCAATGGTGTTCACAAAGTCATAATTGGTTTTGACAAAAAGACCAATGGGAATGATAAATAATGCATGACATCCTCAATGTGTTGTTGGCCAAGAGGAGGGAACTGACAAATGTTGTATGGTATTGACAAATTTAGTAATTGTTTTAACAAAATGGATTATGTGAATGCCAAAAACATCATCACAAATGTGTTAGAGTGTGAGCCCAAAAGGGGTGGGCGCTGACAATTTTGAGCCCGCACTCTGACACATTTGATGACAATTTTGAGGTGTTGGCTTCACAAGAAGAGGAAGAGATGAAGAGAGGGAGAGGAGAGAGAAAGAGGATGAGGGTGTTTTAGTAAAAATAATTAAACTTCCAAATCTCATATTTTTCCCAATAACCTCTGTCTCATTTCAATTTCTTAATAGACCTTCTAGAGTTTTGAGAATTCAAATGATATTTAAATATGATTTTTTTTATATTTATAAATAAAAAAAGGAAATAGGAATCAAATTGAAATTTTAAAGTGTTATGATTTTTTTTTTCTCTTTCAATATAAACTACTTTGAAAAGGAATCAAATCAAACTGACATATTTGGTGACAATTTTGAGGTGTTGGCTTCACGAGAAAGAAATGAAGAGAGGGAGGGGAAAGAGAAAGAGGATGGAGGTATTTTAGTAAAAACAATTAAACTTTTAAATCCCAGATTCTTCCCAATCACAGCTGTCTCGTTTCAATTTTTTAATAAACCTTCTGAAGTTTTGAGAATTCAAAAGGTATTTAAATATGATTTTTTTTAATATTTATAAATGACAAAAAGGAAACAGGAATTAAATTGAAATATTAAAGTGTTATGGAATTTTTTTTTTCTCTTTCAATATAAACTACTTTGAAAACGACTATATTACCCTTTCTTTCAAGTTACGTTTTAAACTTCTGTGCGATTTTGCGAAACAAAAGCCTGCATATTAATGTTTTTATTTGGTTACATGGAGTATGGACGAAGCAATTCACATTTGCTCTACGGTACTCTTTCTTGTTCTAATTATAAGATGAAGTTTATTTTTTAAAAAAAATTAAGGAAATTAATTAAATTATTTTAGAGTATTTATTTTTTTATTTTTCTCTCCAAACTAATTAGTTTGACTAATAAATTAATATATAATATAAGGGTATATAATATATGATATAATTAAGTAACTTACAACATATCTGGATTAGCTTAGTGTGCGTTTGGAATGGCTTATTTTTGTCCAAAACGGGCTTATAATTCGTGATTCACAGTATACGAGGTAAGTATGTGAGAGGAGTTTTTTCTCGGCTTGCGTAATAAGTGCGTTTTTACTGTGCAAAAAGCTTAAACAAACACGCAATTTTTCAAGAATAAGCACTTATTACGTAAGTCGAGACAATACTCTTCTCACATACTTACACTGTACATCATAAATCACGATTTATAAGCACTTATTGCTTAAAAATAAGCCATCCAAACGAACACTTAATTTAGCTTTCTTAATCTTTCCAAAAAAAAAAGTCAACTTTATCTTATATTTAGGATTAGATGTAGTAATTTTAATTCGAGGGCAAGGGAAGGGGACGAAGCAGAGAAAGACAAGTTGTCACCATTTTAAACATGTTCGTGGATATTTCATTCCCTTGTCGCTTTCCTTTCATTAATTTATGGAGCACTTTACAATTGCGTTGTGGGTGGTTGGCTGTGTGTATTGCATTCTTTACAGAAAACACGAGCAAAGCCAAATCAAATGTTGCTACTCATATCTCTTTTTAATCTGAGCATCATTTTGAACCATTGTACAGAAGCTTTCGGTATCCTTGTAAGGTTATTCTTAAAATCCACATAGTACAGTCCAAACCGAACAGTATAGCCCATATTCCACTCCCAGTTGTCTAGCAATGACCACACAAAGTAACCGCGAACATCGCATTTGTCTTCCCTGTGTTAAAATATAATATACATTACTTTAATCCTGTTGTGTTGTAATAATTTAAAATCCATGTTATGCAGAGAATCAAAATGCAAAATTTGTTAAAGGACCTGGTTTTTTTCAATACCATATAGCGGCAGATAGGTTTGAGAGATAGTCTCTATGAAACCTTATCCTTTTATCATCCTGCAAAGTCTTTTCCAAGGTCATGAAAGGTCCATTTGAATCATCCATTCCTGTCATAGTTAATCTTAACAATGTGAACACTTTTGTGAATTATTTTGATTAGCTTGTGATCAGAAAACTCCTGCCTCACCGTTTTCTGTTATAATCATTGGGGGATTCCCATACTTGTTCTTCACATAATTCACCATTTTCCGGATTCCCCATGGGACAATGTGAAGCCAGCGTGAAGCTGCCTGCAGAAGTAAGAAGAGTTGGTTCAGAATAAGGTCTTTACACCAAGTTTAAGTCTTAGTGAGTTTCTTCATCATACCCTTTCTCCAATTACAGCCCCTTTTCTGTGTGCTACAAAGTAGGACAATAAATGAGACCAAGAAGAAGAAAATGGAAGATAAAGGAGAAAAAGGTCATAATTTTCATTGAAGGCTTACGGGTAGTGATGACAGCAGCATCAGATGAAGCATCCTGCAAAATCAGTTTCCGAATCCTAGTCCTGTCGTTACGAGTATAAAGTGAGGTGTAATGATTTATGCCAACAAAATCCAATGATCCCACTAGCATTTTGGAGGTTGCATCTGAGATCTCTGGCAATCTTTCAGCTACTAGTTGTTCCATTGAAAGAGGATACTTCCCAAAAAAGATAGGGTCAAGGAACCTATTAAGGAAAAGGAATTGTTCAGGTTTTGGTAAATGTCATGCAACTACATGCATAGCACATTATCGTAGTCACAAATGAATTACCATCCAACTGAAAAATCCATAGCTCTGCCTGCTGCATCTTTGTCCTCATCAAGATCAGTTATGGGTTCATACCATATGGCATCTAGAGCCATCCCTATTTGACCCCCTTGACTTTCCTGGATTATCAAGATCAGGCATCTTGGAGTCAAAAAATGAATAATTGAACTGTGTGTATTTCAGGAATTGAAGATGACTTGTTTAGAACCTTGAAATGTTGCTCATAAGTGCGATATGCTGCAGCATGAGATAAGAGAATGTGATGGGCTACAATGTAGGGTTCAGTGGATGATTTTCCCTTCCTACATAAAAAATGACCCAGAATGGAACATCTTCCAGGAGCTTGAATGCCTAAATCGTAACCATGGAGGGCAAAGTTATGTGGTTCATTGAAAGTGACCCAGTACTTCACTCTGTCTCCAAAATTTTTGAAGCATGTATAGGCATAGTGCTCAAAGTCTTTTCTGCAAACGAATTAATACAAAGTTCATCACTTTATCTCAAACGATCCATACATCATGTTATTTTTTTTTTTTTTAACTTACATGACTTGGGTGCTTAGCCATCCTTCATATTGATCTTCTAGCATCTGTGGAAGATCCCAATGATATAGGGTTACAAAAGGCTGGATTCCTGATTGAAGAGAAGAACTAAGATTTTAATGTTATTTTGTTCGGTCCGTAAAAGAAAGATTCCTATAGAAAATCTTCGTAACCTTTTTCCAGTAAAGCATCTATGAGACTGTTGTAATACATTATCCCTTCTGCACTAGGTTCCCCTGTTCCGTCTGTTCACAATTATTCCATACACAGTTAGCCACTAACATGCATACTACTGTACTATAATTTTATTTTTACCACTTACTTGGAAAAATTCTTGACCATGATATGGAAAATCTGTAAAAATCCATTCCCATATCTTTCATCAATTCTATGTCATTCTGCGTAAATTGGAATATTGTTAATGCTTCAGTTGACCATTAAATTTTTTAACAAAAAAAGTCCAGTAAAATGGAAAACACCCCAAAAAAAAAAACTTGAGTAATGTCACATCAATACATAAGTTTAAAAGCTCTTTTCACCTTGAGAAACTTCATGGCATTCGTTTTCTTTACAATTTGATTGTCTATTACTAAAAGTGGGTGATATGTCGGCGTCATCGTCTCAACATTCTCTCATAATTTATTATGGTGTGTCATCTCATCCTAAATTGTTAATAATTTCTTTCCCCATTCATATTCGCACGCTCTCTCCTTGAATATGAGCCCCTTGAAATTTATTTGAGACTGAGACAGGAACGTTGATAAAGTAATCTAAATTGAAGTCCCAGAGTATCTTCATTGTTACCTTGAATCTGTGATATTGGTCCACAGCCATGTTTGCATTACTGAAGTCCAAAATTCTCCCTATCAGAATGAAAAACTGGAAATCAGAAACTTGTCTGCAAAAATCAATACTTACTGTATATATTAATAATTTTGATGAAAATATATATATTTTGGTTTTCCCCTTGAACTTTGATCTTACCCGGAAGCCTGGTGAAAGTATCCCATATGCTATCTCCTCTATTTCCTTCATTAACAGCTCCTTCAAACTATGCAGCACAGGATTTCCAAGTGATGAGAGTTGGCATATCCTTTGTCTTGGTACTATTTCATTATCTGGATTGAAGAACATTGCAGGGAAACGTAAGATTCTTACCTGGTAAGCTGAAGAAGCAGTTCCAAAGATAAACCCATCTGGAAAATCTCCTCTGCTAATTGATTCTGTCCTCACAGAGAACTGAACTATGAGAAGAAAGGCAATACAAATCCTCATGGTGCTTGAGGTTAGAAAGCTATACACTACTTGCCACTTCTCTCTGTGGTTTCAGGCTGTACAACTTGGAATATATACACAGCAAACTTGCTTAGCTAACTTTGTTGTAAAGGTTAAGGCTAAAGAAGAAATAGACAAAACCAGAAGCAACCATGAGCTTACTAAGAAACTGACAACTGATGCGGGCTAATCCTATATTTGTTCATATACGAATTTGCAGGACCATCATAAACAGAGGAAGCCCCATAGTGGCAGAGGAAAACAGAGGATCATGGAGGAATATGAATGGCACATTTGGCAAGAAAGAGATTTTTTTTTTCTTTATTTCCTACTTTCTTGTTCCAGAAAATTTGGTGGGGAAATGTGTGTGAGTGTGAAGAAAGACAAAAAAGCTATATGTGAAAACTTAAACATCAGGAAATGGCGCTATCCACATCAATTGTAGGTTATAGTTGCGGGGAAGAGACATCTTTTGTATGCTTTTCTCAAGTGACCCATATGAGAGAGGTGGAACCTTCCTATTTTTTTATACTACTCTGTTTTCTTGGGTCTTCTGATTTCTCTTGAGGAAAAAGACACTCAAACAGAGAGGGCTGTGAATTACTCATTAATCATTCATCAAATCATAAATTCCATTTACACACCCTTTTCAACTAGATTCTCAGATCCTATCAAATGCAAAACAGACAGGATCAACGATAATTAAAAGCAGGAAATTAAAAAAAATATGAGGATAAAACCAATAAGGTTGTGGAGTATGAGTGCAACACGGAATACTTTATTTGTACATGCAGCAAATTAAGGTACAAGTCAAACAAAGAAATTGAAATGGATGTTATGCTGATTACGGAAGAAATTAGAAGTAATTGTTTTGGAATAAATAAAATTGTTGGAGATAAGAATAAGAAATGGCAATGTGTGTTTGGTTGGCAACAAACAATTCTGATAAACTCAAGCCACCTACCAAAATTTGTCCAAACACGGAAGAATTCGGACTGAAATTTCAAACCATATTGCAAAAGCAAAGTGCGGAGCGTGTTAGTAATTTGGATAATTCTTATGTGTCAGCATTTCTGATATCAGCTTTGCCGTTTGCAAGTTACCGCAATTAAACAAAACTATTTCTTTATATATATATATTAAAATAGATAACGCCTACATGTCAGCATGCATGTGAAGATTACAAACATGGGATGCCTTCTAAGCAACTGTTTGGACTCTGATCCTAAAATATATGGTTTTTTAAATCTTCCAAACTGTATTAGTAGGTACAATTTTTAAGAAAATTATAATGCAAGGCCCGGATCTTCTCATATCCATGTAAAATATAGTGCTTTTAAAATAAATAACGTCCCATTAATTAACTTGTCGGGAAATTTAAAACTGACAACATTATGCAACTCAAGAACCTTGAAAAATCTGTCCTTAAAAATTGCAGTACAAGAAGACTTAAAAGCGAAAATGAACACTCCAGGCTGATGGCAAAAACAAAAAAGTAGAGGCCATATCATGATTCACTAGTACGCTAATAAGATGATAAAAAGGATTGAAAGCTAAAATATTACGGTCCTTTGTAATAACATTCACTTGTGCAAAAAGTTAACTTGACATCAATTAAAATTATATTTTCGTCACAGCATTTAAGGTGTAGCGGAATTAGCCGTAGCGAAAAATATATATTATGGTGTCACTTGCTTAAGATATGTTACCGTAAATGAATATATTACAGAATCAATTGCTCAATATATAATATAACGCCATAAATGAATATATTATGATATTGCATTGAAACTAAACCGACGCCGTAATTGATGCGTGACAAATGAATTACCAAATTCGTTGGATATTTTTTTCATTTTTAAATTTTCAAATGCCATATGTCATGTCTGTAGGAGGACACCTTATCATTGGTTCAGCTACGTGTCTCCTCCTCCCGTTGCCACGTGTCCACCCTCCTCATAGTGCACCACATGTTCTTCCTTGAAGTGCGCCAAGTGTCACCTCCGAGTGCTACCACGTGTCCACCCTCCTCGCAGTGCACTACGTGTCCCTCTTCGAAATGTGCCAAGAGTCATCTCCGAGAGCTGCCACGTGTCTGCTCCTCTTAAATCTTGAAAATGCCTCCCCTCTTGTTCGAACCCGTGACCTTATGCTCCTAGTGCCTTCGCGCTCAAGCTTTGCTAGTTGCGGCAAGATGAACCTATGTTATTTTATTACATAATGCTATATATAGAATATTATTAAAAATAAAATAAAATAAATAAAAATTCTAAAAAAATATTTATATATTTATGATTAATTAATTTCAAATTCAATAAATTTTAAATCTTTAATAAATCTTTTTATAACTATATTTGAATCAATTTTCTTAAGCTAAATATATTTTTAATTTAAATAACTAAATAAAAATAATTTAATATTATACATATTATTTTTAATATAAAATTATAAATATAATATTAATAATTAATAATATATTTTTAAATAAAATTAAATAATAACTAATATAGTAATATTAAAAATATTATTTTAGTCGAAAATTTTAAATATAATATTAATAAATAATAATATAATATTCATTACTAATAATATTTTATTTTTAATTAAAATTATTTAACAATTAATTTTATAAATTTTAAATTTTTGAGATGGAATTTGCCACGAAAAAGTTCCGTGGCAAAGAATTTTTCCGCAAAATTTGTGAAGGAATTCTGTCGCTAATTTAGCTATGGAACTTTTCCATGACAAATTTAGCCACGGAAAAATTCCAGCGATAACATTTATGATGGAATTTATAGCCGATTTTCGACGGAATTTGCCACAGAAAAAATTCTGTGGTAAATTTCGTCAAAAATTGAGTGTTTTTTTGTAGTGCTCTATCTGGAAGCAGCTACATCAATAGCGATGAAGGGAAGTTGCGAAGTTAGCAGAGTTAGAGTGAAATTCATATAAAGAAGCCGCAAAGTTAGCAGAGTAATGAAGGTTTTTGTTGAAGGCATTAGGACGTCGGATGGATTTAGAACCGACGCAATATTTCCTTTTCTTTAGAAAAAAATAGTTAGTATATTTCTAAGACTTCCTTAGATCGATGTAAGTTATAATTAACGCCTTGGTTTCCTATAGGACCTGACGCTATAAATAAGCTCAGTAAATAAATTATAAATTATGAGTCAAGTTCCACCCATAAATTGATCATCCATTTTTTTTTAATAATTAACTAGGTATAGTTTAGTAGTTAAAAGAAATTCACTAATCTCTACCAGATGATCCTAAGCTATAAATGACCCACTTAAAAAAAGTCATTTATAATATAACTATAATATAATTATATTTTGGAGAAAATATTTTTTAAAATAAATAACGTCCCATTAATTAACTTGTCGGGAAATTTAAATGCAACTCAAGAACCTTGAAAAATCTGTCCTTAAAAATTGCAGTACAAGAAGACTTCAAAACCAAAATGAACTCCAGGCTGATGGCAAAAACCAAAAAAGTAGAGGCCATATCATTATTCATTAGTACGCTAATAAGATGATAAAAAGGATTGAAAGCTAAAATATTACGGTTCTTTGTAATAACATCGAAAGGACACAGTTCCAACTCTTGCAATTTGTATAAACATAGGATATTTATTCTAAACAAAACGTGCTACGGCTTCAGAAATGGTTTGTTTAACCCCTTTTTGCGGTAAAGTATGTTTATGTATTTTTTCGATCTGACTGAAAATAGGGCGTGAAAGGGTCATGCTAAAGAAATCTAAGAAAGAAAAACCAAAGTTGAATTAATAAACTGTTTAACCAGAATTAAAGTGTTGTTCTTTTTTTTTTTTTTTGTATTTTACCATATTAATTCTTAAACAAATATAAGCCATAGTATTGATATATGTATGTATTATATAAAAAACATCTTTAATTAATTTATCAGAGTTTTTATTAAAAATATATGTATTTTAATTGTGAGGAAGTAATCATATTTGAGGAGCACTAATCTAAAAACAGGAAGCTTAACTAAAACTAAAGTAATTAGTATTTTTTTAAGTAAAGAGACAAGTACTAAAGACATGATATTACAAACGAAATTCAACTTATAACATTACACTTCTTATAAAAGAGTTTTCTTAGCACTAGGTTAGATATCTGTCGATAATAATTGGCAGTTTTTAACTTTTAAAATAAGAAATGCATCCAAAGCGAAAAGAGTAAAGGCTTTTTTTGTGTACCAAAAAAAAAAAGTAAAGGTGAATTGAGTCTTGAGAACTTACAAGAGTAAGGGTACACCTCCGAATTCAAAGCGCTTATAAAAATACATAACAATCACCATTAACAAGATCCTCAAAAGGAGAGTGAGATTCGAACTTACACTCTTATAGTTATGAATCAACTTTTTACAATTTTTTTTTTTGTATAAAAATTTTAAAAAAAAAGTTAGGCTCACTCACAATCTAAGGGAAGACTTCATGTTGAAATGCCTCCCACAGCACCTCGATTGAACCACAATTAAATGAACTTTCCCTGAATCGAACTCTCTCCCATTAATAAGAATATCCAACTCCTTCGTCAGCCGAATTCAAGTAGAAGAGGTAACTTTTTACTAATTAAATCAACATTGACAGCACTAGGCTTCATTGATTGAACTTCATCTTTTGGGCCCCCTCCTCTGCCTTCATAAGTACCCTTTTTTGTTGCCAACCACCTCGACAGTACCTTACTCCGACACAATCCATTAAACCAATCCAAAACACAAGAGTAAAGGTTTTTTTCGTGTACCAAAAAGAAAGTAAAGGTGAATTGAGTTTCGGGAACTTATAAGGGTAAGGCTACACCTCCGAATTAAAAGCGCTTACAGAAATATATAACAGTCACCATTAACAAGGTCCTCAAAAGGAGAGTGAGATCTAAACTTACACTCTTATAGTTATGAATCAACTTCTTACAATTTTTTTTTTTTTTTGTATAAAAATTTTAGGAAAGGGGTTAGGCTCACCTACGATCTAAGGGAGGACTCTAAGTTGGGATGCCTCCCCATCGCCTTGACTGGACCACAACTAAGTGAACTTCCCCAGAATCGAACCCTCTCCCATTAATAAGAGTGTCAAACCCTTTCGCCAGCTGAATACAAGAACTAGGGGTAACTTTTTACGAATTAAATCAACATTGGCAGCACTAGGCTTCATTGATTGAACTTCACCATCTTTTGGGCCCCCTCCTCTGCCTTCATAAGCACCCTTTTTTGTTGCCAACCTCCTCCACAGTACCTTACTCCGACACAATCCATTAAACCAACCCAAAACATTTGGGCTTCTGGCCCGTTTCTCTCTAGCACCCCACTCTCTCTTATAGCCTACTTTTTTATTGGTCCTTTTTACTTATTTTTTAGATTTTTTTAATAATTTATGCAAAAAATATAAAAAGCAATCCAATTTTTATGACCAATTTTTTTCTTATAAGATCTTTTTTCATTATATTTTTTATATTTATCAATTTTATTCAGACTAATTTATTTAATTTATAAACTAATATATAATATAATCTTACACAAAAATATTTTAAAGAAATTATGTAACATATATTATAATTAAGTAGTAATTTATTTAATTTATTTAAATCAAAATTAGAAAAAAAATGTCTTAATTAAGGATCAGAGAAGTACAGAGGAATTCATCAGAGTACCCATAAATCATATATCTAACTATATTATATATGATATCTCTCTCTTGCATTAAAAATAATATACTTATTCGGCCTTCACATTTAAAATATATGTTGCAAAAACATTTCTTAATACTTGTTATCATGCGCCAATAAATTGAAACGTTTGTATAATAATATCCCATTACAATATTGCTAATGTAAAATAAATATGCTTAACCTGATATTCTAAATTCTAACATGATTTTTGAAACAACAAAAGCAGATATTTTTTATAAGAAGCGTGTCTGCACACATCAAGCTTTTAGTTCACTTTCATATCATAAAAAAACATATTCAACCACGAATGATTTGTTCAGGGACTTTGAAAAATTTTGTAGGATTCAATTAATTAAATATGGATAAATTTTAATATCATCAATGGTATATATAATAAACATTATGATAATACTTAAATCAAGTTCCTTGTATATTTATTATATTAAATTCTCCAATCAAATATGGCTATATATGTGTCCTATTTTTTTAAAATATTATTGTATACCTACAAATCCACATGAAACACATAAGATATATACACTGGAGAACATAACATAGTGCCTGATTGGGTTAATAGTAGAAACTGCTTTTCTAATGTGATTTATGGTATATGAAATAAGTATGTGATATGAGTTTTATCTCGACTTACGTGAACATTTTTTTCTAACGCTAACTCAAACATACCCATTATAATATAAGCAAGTTGACCTAAACTTTTTCATAAACGGAGACAAGTCTCCTGAATTGATGGTGAAATGAATATATGGAAAATCCAGTTTTTAAGAGGGCATCCGAGTTTTTATAATGGCATGATATGTGGCGATTCTCTAATCACCAAACCTTGCGGCAGAGAAAAAAAGAATTGGGAAGAAGCAAAGCGCCAGCTGAGATGAGACCCACAAGAGTACAAGACCCAATGAAAATTTCACAAACAGATGAAAACAAATAAAGGAGACGTTTATGTGCTGGATGAATTGAATCCCTTTGCAATTACTGGCAACAATAATAACAACGTAGCTGTTGCTTTCTGATGTGAACCAGTGTGGTTCCTGAGCATTCCTTGGGGAGCCACACATATATACCTGTGAGAGACTTAAAACGTCTAAATGAAGAGTTATATGTAGTAAAGCGACGGAAAGCACTTTCACACTCACACAACACTTAATTGATTCTCTTATATATATACATATAAATATATATAATACACACATGGCCTCTATTCAACAATGCCCCATCACATCCTCCATTCCCTTCCAACCAATGAACCAATGGTGTGACGCGAGCAATTCCCTTTTTGCCAAGCAACCCCGACTAATTATTTATGACCCAGAAAGAAACCAAACACTGGATATTTTCATGTCAACCTATTTCGACAACGATATGGTTGTTGTTGTTGTTCCTATTTTCTCTCTGCAGGCGTACGTGTGTTCTTGTTTCTGATCACCACCTTTAACTTCTCCTTCAGAACCAGACAAACTTTCTCTACAACGGTTTGCGCATGGGACCTTCTAGGCCCTTTTCTTCTGGACAGATAGTGGGAATTGAAGAAACGAGATATGGAAAGTGACAAGAAGAAGAAGAAGATGCAAATTGTTAGAGAGAGAGATAGATTTGTGGTGGGAAATGGATTCCGGATATGCAAATTAATTAGTTGGTAGTTATTATATATTGTTACATCTGTCCCTGCTTCCTCAAAAGGTTCACATCTGAAACTTCTTTGAAAGAAAAATAATTCATTGCCTAAATCCCGTTCTGGCTATAATTATGTTTCAATATATATAGTTGTGCCTCCCAGATTCCCAGGCCAGAACCATATCCCTTGATGGCCATGGGCCAGAGAAATTAATATTATGCATATAATAAATATTAAATACAATTATCTATTTATTCGTGAGCACTACAAATCAGTGTTGCAGAAATATTCTTTCTCTAAACTTTTCTTTTATTTTTTTGTGTGGCTTGTTTTCCTTAAAATTCAGTGGCCTTATCTTTTCCGTCCTCCCTTCCACCCACCAATTGATTTGCTAAAATGCTATTTACGGCCTAATTAATACTCCCTCCAATTCTAATTATAAGATAAAGTTAAATTTTTTAAAAAAATTAAGGAAGTCAATTAAATCACTTTAGAATATTTTTATTTTTATTTTTTTTCTTCAAACTAATTAATTTGACTAATAAACTGATATATAATATAAGAATACTAAAAATATAAATACTCTAAAGTGATTTAATTGGCTTCCTTAATTTCTCCAAAAAAAGTCAACTTTATCTTATAATTAGGACCGGAGAGAGTAATTAAAACCTCTTGATCAACATGGACACACTACTACAAAAAGGGGTTTTAACCTCCCAAATTTGGCACTTTTAACGTCCCAAAACGGGGGGACGTATATGCTGGGGGCGTAGTAAGTTGAAACAAAAGACGTCCCAAATGATAGGGACGCCGAAAGGCTAACTTTAGGCGTCCCAAATTAAAATTTGGGACGCCTAAAGTCCCTCCAGGCTGGGACTTTAGGCGTCCCAAATTAAGAATTGGGACGCCTAAAGTCCCACGCTGGGAGACTTTAGGCGTCCCAAATTGTAATTTGGGACGCCTAAAGGCCCACCCCACCACTTTAGGCGTCCCAATTCTTAATTTGGGACGTCTAAAAGTTAGGTTTTTTTTTTATACCATAATTTACATTCTGTATTATCCAACGAATTGAAACTGCAGAAACAGAATAGAAGATGGATTCATAAACCACACTGTCCATTACAAACTGGTAAGGACATCCAGCACTACAATCTTTACTATATATACATACAATAACCTTTCATGCAACCTACTACTATATATATCAACAAAAAACAATCAGAAAGTGTCAAAACGCTGTCATCACAGAAGTACAAACTAATATAAAATAACAAGTTTACTGCTCTATATGTTGCAGAAGATGTCCAGCCAAAAGATCTCTGATCAAATCAAGGTCTTCACGTAGGTAGGCATCTTCATTATCAAAAATCTGAAAATTAGAAAGTAATAAGCTTTGATGAAATGAATCTCAAGCAAATGAATTAATTAGCATTTCGATTAGAACACCAAAAATATTATCATTTGAGAATGAAAAAAGCGATTACCTTTTCAAAATCGCTAGTAATTCCACTTTGAATTATGTTATACATATAAAGTATAACATAATATCCGCATTCAGTGTTGCCAGGTTGCCGAGGGCACTTTTAATCAAAGGGATGCAATTGGTTGTTAAAATCAATAAAGGTATGTCTAAAAGGACCGTCAATGAAACAATTATGTAGGATCGAATGTACTTACTATGGGATAAAACCACTTTGGCTTTTTAACAACTGCACCCTCGCGTGACCCACCTAGGATTCTATATGTTTGACAAGCACTATCATGAAAAGCAAAATGAACAGAAATTAGAACCATTCATTTATTTTTGTTGTCAATGAAATACAAACAGAATAACTTATGTGTCGAAGACGGATTTTGTATCTCTGTCTGGCTTTTTACTCAAGGGATCAAACCAATAGACTACGTTGCGGCGGGGACATATAACACACAAAGTCCAGTGGAAACTTTAACAACATGTACACATTAAAATGAAGTTAGATGAGTGAGAAGACAATTATTTATTAAACTTCTTAAATTGACAAAATGTAAATACGAACCGTTGGACAATGGGTGCTAGATAACAACGAAGTTTGGTATTTGCCATTTGGTAGCCGACATAGTGAGTCCTATGCGCCACAGTACAAGTATCCCCTGTCGTATTCGCAGGACATAAGAATCCATACCAATTACTTCTTTCCATGTTTGTGCAGAGATCGTGGAAGGTGCTATAATAGAATTAAAATAAGGAATCAATTCTTGAATGTATGAAAACAAAAAACCACTAAATGAATTCTGTGGGAAAATTGAAAAAAAAAAACTTACCGGACTGCAAATTTGACCCAGCCTGCATCTATCTCCTCCAACCTGATAAACTGCTTGAGATCTTTATTGTCAATCGTGTAGGGATACTCCTCTTGGCCCACAATCCCTGGAGGCATCTTCAAGTCAATCTGTTTAATGCGCTTGTAGATCTGTTGCAGCCGTGCTAAGAAGGGCCATTTGCTTGCAGCTTCGTCATCCTTTTAGAACATCAAAAAACAAATTGTTATTAGAATGCCAACAGATTTTCAGTAACAGTAAGGTAATTCCTACCATTGGAGGTGTTGCGTCTGAACCAATAAGATTGTGAGGCCAAAGGATGAAAGATCCTATCGCTTGACCTAACGTGCCAACTTCTGGATCAGGAACAGGGATGGCTGTACCTTGTTCCCCATTTCTAACACTCGTCACATTCACCCTACGAAAATCCTCCGGAATTTGCTGATTATGGTGGGTGGTAGCATATGTGTGAACGAGAGCATCAGCAACAACACGCAACAGTGGATCATCCAAATAGAGGGTGCAAGGGTCTCCCGACACTGGAGTGGGAGAAGGGTCGCCAAGTGGTCCCGACACTGGAGTGGGAGAAGGGGCGCCACGTGGTTGCTCCAGAGGGTTGTAACTTCCTCTGGTGCTATTGAAGGCCGGGGATTCCTGAGTTCTATGCTCGTCCCTTGCCCTTTGTGCTTCAAACATCTTTGCCATTTCAAGTTGAAGCTCTGGCAACAGCTCTTGTCGGAGCTTGTCGCGAAGGTTGGCCTCGATCTCTCGTTCGAGCTCCTCTCGAATCTTGGCCACAACGTCCTTACTAGGTCCAGCTTGTGACGAATAACGTGGCTCTCGTCCAAAATACCTCGCGGCACTAATTCCCCGTGTCTCTCCTCGAACACGACCAAGGTCATCTGCCTTCCCAATAGCCGTTGACAAGATGTCCATCCGTCTACTTGGATTGAATGAACCTTGGCTACTCTGCTCGTCCAGGTCATCCTGTAGCATGCAGTTTATCGTAAATGTATCGAAACCACTCGCAACATGTAAAAAATTAGGTACTTATGGTATAACTACTTACAATCCTCGCAGCAACCTCAGCAACAGTCGGATTTATGTACTTCCCAGCCTTAATCCTCCCTGCTTTCCATTTTTTGTGACGTGGAGGAGGTGCTGGTGGCTGGATAACAACGCTAGGATCAGATTCCGCTGCTTCCTTCATTTTCTGTAACTCTTCTGCCATCATTTGCCGCTCAAGCTTCCGATATCCACCGCGAGACATGAAATGTTGATATTTATTTTCTGCTTGCCTCTGGGCATTTGCTGCACTTAATTTCTATGAATGAAAAACAACAAAAAATGAATCAACGATATAAAGTATATGAAAATTACAAGTTCTATATCATGATGACAGAAATCTTACCAAAAACTCAGGATCTGCTCGTGATGCCGCAAACAACCTCCAGTCCTCTGGAGATAAATATGTATACTGTGCACATGGATCGTTACCCCTAAGGGCCCCTCGAATGTAATGCTTTGTTAGCTTGTTCTTGAAACCTTTCCATCGTATACGAACCTCATCCATCCAGTGCCTATGCATCTCTGTGGTGTCGGGGACATCGTATGTTTGCTGCAAGGTAAAACATAAGATTATTATATTTGAAACAATAAGAACAAAGCTACAATGCATCAAAACTTACATACCAAAAGTTGCTGCCAAATCATGTCTTTCGTTTTTTGGGGAACCAATCTCCAATTATCGTAGGTAATGCGCACTTTGCTTCGAGCCAAAAGTCCTATGTAGCTAATGAAGTGGTCTTCCTCAGGACCAACTGGATTCAGATTGTCATCAAAGTCTATATGCAGCCTCTCCTGTTGGTGTTCATGACGTGCAACCAATGCTCCCATCTTTGTACAACCTCTAACCCTCCTTCTTGCAGGGGGTTCAACTCTAGGCCCTTCGTCATCGCTAGGGCTTTCGTCATCTCTAGTCCTCTCGTCATCACTAGAGTTGTCCATATTCCTGTTAACACACAAAAAGCGACATCAGAAACGTAAATAAATTGCAATGAAAACGAAATATACTAAGCGGGAAGTAAAACAGAAAAAACACAGTTCTCGTTTATAAATTAATGTCTTACTCTATATTGTTTCCCATAGTCCTTCACCATGGTCATTTCTTACAGCATACTCGTCATCATCTACCAATTCTACTTCATTTGTTCGAGGTGTAGTTGTTGTGAAAGGTGGTGTGTCATCAAGGTTGAAGGTCGGATCACCATACTTCTGTTTTTTACTTTTAAGGACAATGGACATGTTTTTGCTGGCAGGATCGGTGACATAAAACACTTGTTTCGCCTGGCTTGCTAAAATGAAGGGCTCGTCTCTATAGCCAACTCTTCGAAGATCGACTGAGACAAATCCAAATTGTTTATCTATTACCACGGCATTGTTGCTAACCCACTTACATTTAAATAAAGCAACTTTGAACTTGTTGTACGTCATCTCCCATATTTCTTCTATAACTCCATAATAGGTCATAGACGCTAATATGGGGTTTTTGTCTCTCGAACTGGAAAAGTGCATAGATTCAGCTTCTACCATGACCCCACTATTTTGCATGGTACTTTTTTCATCTTGCTCTTTGGTATAGAAAGAATAGCCATTTATATCATAACCGGTCCAAGTAATGACCTGAAACGAAGGCCCCCAAGCTAGCCACTCGATTGTCTCAGACACACCGATCTCGTGCAAAACCTTTTCCTCGAACCACTGCATGAATGTCTTGTTTTGCTCAATAGCAATCTGCATGTCATTCTTCCTTGGATTCTTGTTCTTCAAAGTGTTTCTGTGTTCATTTATGTAAGGTTGAACTTCTTCCGTATTATTCAGGATATACAAGTGGGCTTGCAACACCTCTTCACGAGGAACATTCTTCACTTTCAGTCCTCGTGTTCCCTTGCTTCTCCCTTCTTCATGCCGAGATTGTTCCTTCTTCCCTGACATATAATCTTTGCAAAACTCCATAGCCTCCTCAACTACATATCTTTCTACTATTGAGGCTTCTGGTCGATAAGGATTTTTAGAATACCCTTTTAAGATCTTCATGTATCGCTCGAAAGGGTACATCCACCTCAGGTAAACTGGACCGCATAGCCTTACCTCCCTCACCAAATGAACTACCAAATGCACCATTATATCAAAAAATGAAGGCGGAAAGTGCATCTCTAGTTGTGACAAAATAATGTAACCCTCATTTTCTAGTTCATCCAACTTTTCAGTGTCAATGACTTTGTTACAGATAGCATTAAAGAAAACGCACAATCTTGTCACTGTGTTTCGTACTTCATCTTTCATTATGCCTCTAATAGCTACTGGTAATAGTTGTTGCATCAACACATGATAATCATGGGACTTCATTCCCATTAACTTCAAATCGTCCATTGAGACACATCTTCTCACATTCGAGGAATACCCTTGCGGCACCTTCATTTCATGCAAACACCCACACAAACTTTTTTTCTCTGCTTTTGATAGTGTATGCGCTGCTGGCTCCATGTATGCCCTCCTACCATCATCTCTTAGTTGTGGATGTAACCGTTCTCTTATTCCCATATCGACAAGGTCTAATCTCGCATTAATCCCATCCTTAGTCTTCCCTGGTATGTGCAAAAGCGTACTGATAAGGCTATCACAAACATTCTTCTCCACATGCATCACATCAATACTGTGTCTCACGTCTAGCGACCGCCAATATGGAAGATCAAAGAAAATGGATCTCTTCTTCCATATGTTCTTCTCACCCGCAACCCCCTGATTCTTACCAAAAGTGACATGGATACGTTCCACTCGACTGTGGACTTCCTCTCCGGTTAGTGACTTTGGAGCCATTCCATGCTCCGGTAAGCCGTTAAACCGCTTTCTTAGCCTACGATACGGGTGGAACCGATGAAGAAACCTCCTGTGGCCAAGGTAGACAGTTTTTCTTCCATGCTTTAGTTGTTGGAAGTGTGTGTCTGCTTCACATATTGGGCATGCTTTGTGACCCTTCACGCTGTACCCTGACAAGTTTCCGTACGCAGGGAAGTCGTTTATCGTTGTGAAAATCAGTGCACGTAGCTTGAAAGACTCCTTCTTATAAGCATCAAACACATCTATGCCTTCCTCCCATAACTTCTTCAAGTCCTCAATCAAAGGCGCCAAATAGACATCAATATCGTTCCCTGGCTGTTTTGGTCCAGAAATCATCATAGATAGCATCATATACTTACGTTTCATACATAGCCAGGGAGACAAGTTGTATATTACAAGGAGAACCGGCCACGCACTATGTGTGCTAGTAAGAGTTCTATACGGATTGATGCCGTCTGTACAAAGCCCAAGCCGTAGGTTTCTCGGCTCGCTGCCAAATTGAGGGAAGATTTCATCTATTTTTTTCCATTGTGGAGAGTCAGCTGGGTGCCGAAGATATTTCCCATCAGATGTTCTCTCATCAGAGTGCCATCTCAACTTCTTCGCTTTTGTTGCACTCGCAAACAAACGTTTAAAACGTGGTATTATTGGAAGATACCACATAACCTTTACAGGTTGCCTTTTACTTGTCACATCACCACAACCACCATCTTTTTTCACTTTGTATCGTGCAGTTTTACACTTAGGACACTCACTAAGACCTCCGTACTCATTTCTATACAGTACGCAGTCATTAGGGCAAGCATGTATCTTCTTATACTCCATACCCATTGTAGACAGGATTTTCTTGGCCTCATACATACGATTTGGAAGTAAATTATCCTCCGGAAACATATCACACAATAGTTCAAGTAGCAATGTGAAACTACTATCGGTCCACCCACAAGTTGCCTTTAAGTTAACCAAATGTAATGTTCCTGTCAGCCGCGTGTACTTACTACCACTGTACAATGGTGTCTCTGCATCACTCCGCAGGCTGTCATACTCCTGCGACTGCGCAAAGGATTCTGCCTCAACATCGTTAATCATTCTCTCCATTCTATCTTCATCTATGACATCCACAGCTTCCTTCTTGTGTGACGGACAATCAGTTACTTCCTCACCATGCCATATCCACCTTGTGTATCGCAGATTTATTCCATCACAAAGTAGGTGATCCTTTATGACATCAACATCCCGTCTACTCTCATTCAAACAATTGACACAAGGACAAAAATACTTCCCATTTCTTGCAGGAGCATTCTTTTTAGCGAATTCAATAAATTCGTCCACCCCTTTCTCATATTCTTCACTAGTTCTCAAAGCATTCATCCAACTATGATCCATTTTGTTACCACCTAAGGCATTACCAAATTACATTCACACGTTTAGTACAATTCTCAACGACATATGATGGGATTGCCTAATTAAGTTATTGCCCCCTCCTAGCCTCATCTCTCCTAGATAACAATCATTTAATGAATATTGTGGGGGAGGCTACACTACTACAGAATTGAGATATAACCACCCCAAAAGACGTCCCAAATTGAAAATTGGGTGGTTAAAAAGATAGGCGGTGGCATTTTCGTAATTATATATATGTAGGGGAATTATATAAGAACCTCTCCAAAAAAATGGCACGGCACAATTGCACCCTATCACTATTTTCTATTAATTAATGAAGAGTAAATATCAATTAATAAGTATTTGACAATATTCTGGCAAAAAAAAGTATTTGACAATAATTTTTCATTTATTTGAAATTATAAATAATGCTTAAACTTACATGCATGAATATGAATTTAATTTTATTATCTAATTTCAGTAGAATATTAATTAAACTTACATGCATGAATATGAAAATGTAATAAATTATAAATATTGATCTCTCTGTGAAATCACGAATGGTATAAATTCAAAACTTCATTAAAATCATTTATTACATTTTCATACCTTGTGTTAATATTGCAATGCTTTTCTCTACGTAGCTTTTACATATTTTTTATAAAAGAAAGTTTGCAACCTAAGTGAGACGAAGAAGACACTACAACTCTTGAAATATTTGTATTCAACATCCATATTACCTCACATGTCTCTCTACTTCTTACAGCAACATATTACAATGAATTTAAAAAGGAATTTAGCAACGTGTAAATGCATAACATGTTATAAGCTAAGGGGTCCTATAACAGGGGAGTCTTCTTAATAGATAAGCACAATCTCAACCATTTATATATAAGCAATATATAATAATCACAATCTCAACCATTTAATTTATATTTCAAAAACAAAATATAACATTCTGTTACAAAAAAAAAATTAAAAACGAAGAAATAACCAACCTGATCAGCTAGCTAGTATGTTGGAGAGGTAGATGGAGATCCACGGTGGTGTGTGCACAACAATGGAGCGACCAAGGTGGAGGAGAGAGCAAAGAAACAAAGAGGAAGAAGAAGGGAGGAGTTCAACGACGGTGTTAAAGTTGTGGGTGAGGAATTGAACAAGGGAGGAGGATCTAGCAAAGATCCACGGTTGAACAAGGGAGGAGGGAGGAGTTGAAGCAAAAAAAACTCTAGGAGGGGCCGATGGTGTGGGTGGGGAGAGGAGGAAGAAGAGTTTTGTGGGTGAGGAATTGAAGAAAGAAAACCAGAGGAGGGAGGCCGACGGTGTGGGTGGGGAGAGGAGGAAGAAGAGTAAAGTTGTGGGTGGGTGAGAGGAGATGTGGGTGTGATAGACCGCATGTCAGACACTTGTCTGACATGCAACGCCTTTAGGCGTCCCAAATGTCATTTGGGACGCCTAAACCTAGCTCCAGGCGCTAAAAAAAATTTCATAAATTTATATTTCGCGCCATGAAGCACATTAGACGTCCCAAATTTTAATTTGGGACGCCTAAAGGTTCCCCTACATATATATAATTACGAAAATGCCACCGCCTATCTTTTTAACCACCCAATTTTCAATTTGGGACGTCTTTTGGGGTGGTTATATCTCAATTCTGTAGTAGTGACAGATGAGGAAATTAATTAAGATCATAAAATCTCCAAAGAGATCATTATGATCGCCGTCCTATGTGTACAGCAGAATGTTGAAGGATATAAGTAATTAAGGATAATGAAAGTTCCTTTTGCTAAGAAGACAAAATATATTTGGGCAAATTAATTAATAAACTGATAAACTCCACTATCAACCCATTACTAATCTTTTTTGCCAACACCAACCTATTACTAATCACACTCCAATACTCCATGGACCACGATCCCTAATTATTAATTAACCACCTACGTGAATTCAAGACCCACTTGTATTCATAATTAATATATCCCTAACCATAATTAAATGGAAACTAAGTAAATCAGCCATCAATAAAAATACTCAACACAACCAGGCTGCATAGCTTCTCTTTTTTATTCCATTCCTCCTGCATTTTATTTTATTCTTTTGCCAACACACATGCATTTTTTTTTTTTCAACTCTAAATTCCACTTCTTTTGAATATATACTCAACTTTAATTTAATTGCACGTGCTTCCTGTGGGGTTTTCCCCCTGTTATTGGAGCAGCTATTGAGAGATGATAGAAATGAAATTCAAGGTGTAAGAATGACTTTAGTTCTCTTTAATTACACGATTTAAGAACACACGGAATCACAGCTTGCAATTTTGCATAATAAAGTTAGCAAAATGAGTAATATTCACTTATCATGAAAGGAAATGAAAAGGTCAACTTAGAATGCTTGTAATAGGTACGAAAGTCCGTGCGTGATATTTTTAATATTATATTGGAGAAAATAAGTTAGTTAAAATCACTTATAAATATAAACGAGTGGCCTCCACGAACTTGTATTTTCAACTTGATATTTGTATGGGGTACCATTTAGAGATAATAATGCTTATAATCATGATAAATCACTGTTTTAATGTTGTAGGTGATGACATGATGTTTTAGTATAGGAAGATAATCTTTTCGATGAAAAAAGTATAGGAAGATAATCTTAGAGTATGTTGTATAAACACACAAGACAAAATGCGATCGAAGACTAGCCATTTTGACGAATTGTATGTTTTCGGAAATATTATTTTAAAACTTAAGCATATATTCACATGGATGAAATTAAAATAATGTATTTTAGTTTTTTTTCCCACAATATATTGCAGTTGACAAGTACGGAAAAACTGTGTTAATCACCTCCATTGAAATTAAAAATTCTGGTTAATTAAACTAAACGAACGTCGGTGTCAAAGATATTTTTAGCACCCAACTGGGAGAATATGATTTTCATTTCATAATATTGCCATTTTCTTGGAAAATAAATTATTATTGAGTTACCAGACAAAATTGTTATTATTGAGTTTGACTATGAAATTAATGAAAAGAGAAGGCAAAATAATAACAACACACCACTTGAAATTTAAAATCTTTACTAAAAAAATATTCAAAATATAAAATCAGTTATTTCCTATTAAAATAAGTTATCAATTATTATACTCCTATAGTTAATATATTTGTATTCTTACAGGCAACAAAATTGATTTGAGATTATGAAATTTAAGTAATTTTTTCTTTTTTCTTTTTTCTTTTTTCTTTTTTTGAGATTTAAAAATTTAAGGAGTATTTTCTTATCTTTTTATCAAAAATAATGCGGAAAAGAAAGAAAGAAAATTGGTGTTGGCTTTTGTGGGTAAAGAAAGAAATGTATTTTTTTTCCTTTTGGTGAGATCAAGGTATTTATCAGAGTGAGTTCAATGATTAATTTTTTAGGTACTGTCGGGTCCAAGATAGGGGTGACTCTCCTAATCGGCTTTTCTCCATACAATCCGCTCTAAGAATCAAACTCAAGACAAGAACATTTAAGGGAATGTAGGCCCCTCACCACTTGCGCCAACCTGTTTTAGTGTGTGTTCGGATCAGCTTTTGGAGAACAGCTTTTATGATTTACGAGATAAGTATATAAGAGAAATTTTATCTCAATTTATGAAAAAAATATTTCTAAAATTATGGTTTTAGAGTTTGCCAAAGGAAAATAATATATTTAGGGGAGAAGATAATACCAAAACTCATAAAACGAAGCACGTGGAGTGGGCCACGCGAGCCCACTGGGCCCACCACCAGATCAATCAGTATTGTTCTCGTCACCGCCCGCCCACTCAGGGAAGGGCAGGCTTGTAATAAAATGAATCAAGGTGGGCAAAATGGAGAATGGGCATCAGATAGAGACAAATTTCATGGAGTTACGTCCGTTCCGTTGGCAGCTTATATAACTGAGTCACAAATCAACAGTCGAAAACTCGCAAAGTCATACCTCTTCTCCCTTCTTCAATGATATCACTCTGACTCTGTGAGTTGGAAGTCGCCCAGGAATTTGAAAATCCCATCTCCGGCGACTCTGATTTCCTCCTCTTAGTTTTCTCAACGAAAGAATAAAAAATTCAATATATATATATATAGTTATACATAACTGCCTTGTTTGGCTGATGAGGTTCTTAGAATTCGTTTTTTGGTGTGGCTCCGGCGCCCAACGTTCCAAAGTTCAAAGTACAGCCTCCCCCCAGCCGCTTGCCGAGGATGAGGGGTCGTCAGTGTATCTGTCTCCCAGGTCGCGCCACCGTAAGAAACGGGGAAGGTTGACGACGGCGTCAACCGCACCGGAATGGAGGCCGTCGCTGGGATCTATTTCGGAGGACCATATAGCGCAGCCGAGAGAGAGAGTCGACACCCAGAACCGCAAGGTGGAACCGGAAAGGGAGGTTAAGAGGAAGAACGCCGCCGCTTCTAAGGTTCACCACCGTCGTTATCGCGACGATCACAAGTAATTAATTTCTCTCCTTTTTTTAATTGGTACTAATAACTTCACTTTAATTTGAGTCTATTCATGAGAAACACGTTATTATTAAATTATTAGTATTTGGTTTCTTGGCGTTCGGTTTTATTTTTTCCATCTGTAACATACACGCCCAAATTTAAAGGATTCAAAACGCACAGATTAATATATTAATCTTAAGGACGTATTTAAAATTGAGGTTGGCTGCTGGCTTCTGCGAAGAAGTTTCTATTACTGACATGCTAATGCTATATTATATTGAGTTGACTGACTTCCATTCAAGAAATTCATAGTTCTTCGTACTTAAATAAAAGCTAGTTAGGATATTAGTGTTAGCACTAAATAAAAACACCTATAATCCATTTTATTTCTAATATTTATCATTTATTTCTTAAACTAATTTATTTAACTTATAAAATGATATATTTTTTTTCCTTCATGCATATTTATTGTTCCCCATGAGAAGAAAAAGGAAAGCTATTGCGGTTCCATGCATATGTCATATTCATGTCTAGAATTTTTCTGATAATTAAATACGTAATTGACGGGAATTGCAGGCGAGTTGCTGCTGCGACGGTCATTCCAGCGTTTTCTCCGACGCCGTTCATGTTCTGACTTCTGAGAATATATCGAATTCAGACATGATATATATAATATATGAGAGAAAGGCAAATGAAATGTGCATATAACAATACAATATTCTGTGTTTGGATTAAAAATGGTGCATAGCTTTCAGAGCGGCTTAATTATTGTGGGGTAGATGCGTGAAGTGGAGCTTCTATCATTCAATATTGTACGTACTACGTAGCTCTTTCATTTGTAAATGAATAAATTGGTTAAGCCCTTTTCGTCCTCCTCTATGCTTTCCTGCCATTGGGTTATACGACTATTTTTTTTTATGTCCCGATGTGATGAAAGTTGGATGAATGGTAATTAAGCATTATAATCTAAAGCCGGGTGAAAATAAAAAAAAATGAAACAAGTTGAAGTTAAAAACCGTGGAAATGTGGAAAATATACAATAAAGAAATCCCATTTCATTAACCTGATGGGCATCCTAAGCTAAATATATGCGTTAATTTACGATCATTCAGATTTTTTTTTTTTTTTGAAAATATATACATATAATTAAGTCGCCACTAATAGATTCATGATCATCTCGTACACACGCACGCTCACACTCTTGTATGAAGTTATGTGGTGAATAAAAGAATACATCATTGCTTCAACAATTAAATTAAAATGCCAAAATAAGGGAAAAAGAAGTAGGGAAAACTCAAGAATATTCATAAAAAAAGAAGCTGACAAGAAGGGGGAGGCAAGAATTTATAGAAAGGCTTGAGGAGGTTGAAGAGGCAGTGTGAGAGGGAGAAGGAGGCCGGCCGACTGATTTTCTTTATTCATCGAGGTTGTCCAGAAGATCAAAATTTTTGGTTGACTTACTCATTCTTGGTGGTCTGGCAGTTAATTAGTTGAATGGATAAAATGTGGAAAGAAGGAAGAGAAAACAACATAATGTTCGTGTAAAAGCCGTATTGGTTGAATTTGTGTGGTTCAGATAAGGAGGTTTTGGTTGCTGTACTGTTCCATTTCTTACGGTAAACTACCTCCGGGCTATAATAGTACAAAACACAATTGACTCTTTTTTTATACATTAAGAAAGCCAAATGTACTTTAATGAATTTATATTTATCATTTTTTTTAAACTTGTTTATATAACTCGTATATGATTTAATGATATACAACATATGTTATAATTAAGTAATTTATTTAGTTTCCTTAATCTCTCTAAAAAAATCAACCAGATCTTTATATTAAGATCGAAGAGAGTACTACTAAATTAATGCAGGAGGTCTTATTGTGCTCTTTAATTTTTTGCTCCATGATTTCCATTTCTAGAGGGAGATCCTTTTTATCTTTCCCTTCTCTTGCAGTTTTGTCTGCCACATTTTGATTCTATGGTTGAGTTGATAAGCATGCATGCATCATTGCGGTTCTATAATTTGAAGGTACGTACGTACTTGACTCAAACTAACCTTCCTATTGCAAGTTGCAACATAATGTATAGATGGAAAGGAGGGTTTCCAAAATAAATAGAAAGACAGGTATCATCAGTTCAGTGTTGGTTTTGTGAATGAAATCTATGTTAATGAAAACCAGACCACAACTATAAACGGGCCTCCTTCAACTTCACGATTATTTAATGCGTGAGTCCTTTCCATTAATTTGAGCCCAAATGTCCTCCTACCTCTCACTTACATCCTTGTGGGAATGTTTATGTATCCATAGATATTCACGGCCCAAATGCAATGTGCTCCTACTCTCTTATTAGACCAACATGTTCTTTGCACTTGCATCACAGCACCCAAATGTTTAATATCATCAGAGTTTTTTTTTTTTTTTTGGAAAATTACACTGAAGTATCCGAGAGGGAAAAATACGAAGAAATGGCCCCAAAAAATGTTTGTAATAAATTCCAATGGGGAAAAGTCAAAGATACCCCTGTCAATTTATTACAAAATAGTCCCAATTGAAATTTATTTGACATGTGTATTTCTGACTTGTTCCAACTAGAATTTATTATAAAATAATCCTATGAGATTTGACAGTAATTTGGATATTTTTTAGAATCATTTCTTTATATTTTTCCTTCATTGGGACTTTAGTATAATTTTCCCAATTTTTTTTGACCCAAAGCCATGTCAACAATTTCATCAGATATATAGGCTCTTTCACACTTTCTCTCTCACCATCAAGGTTCTCTAACTTGAACCAGAACGATCGAGTCAGATTGAAAATCGGCAACTCAACCATGTAAGCGGTTTGGGAAGGTCCTAACTTGAGACTTTTGACAACCTGTGATGACCTAGGCTCAACCCAGGGAGTTGCTGGGTTAACTGGTTGCCTTTAAAAAATATTATTTTTATGAGTATGAATTTTAGACGGTAATACTAGTTGAAGTTAAATTTAAGTTTTCTTAATTTTTTATTCCTCATCAGTTTAGTCTCAAGTTGACTCTAAGTTGATCCACTGACCCTTGATCCACTATTTTGACCAGTTTAGAGGTTGATCTAAGTTTAATAACCTTGCTCACCATACATACATAATTATTCATTCAAACTTTTTTATAGTTAATAAGTTATTTTCAAAAATTAAACTAACAACATGTACACACATTATTTTTTAAAAAAAACCCCATAAAAAAACTTTGAGGATGGTTCCCCCTGTTTAAGAACATAAACTTTATAAATTTTTCTTAATAAAGAAATTAACATCTTAGACAATAATATAATATTATATTATATTTTTATTAAAGAATAAATTATATCATAGTTAAAAGGATGACAAGCACTTGTGTTAAAATAGGGATTCATTGTAGAGGTTCTACAGAACTCAATAGACGAAAAGCCTACTGTAAGAAATCCTCTCGTATGTGCATATAGCAGCTAGGATGAGAATATTTAACAAAATAATCCGCGCACTTAATAATATGGTGTGTGGAGCAAAATCCGCAAATCTAAGGAAGAAGGTCCAATTCCGAGTAAATCAGGTCCTCATTAACTACATGAAATTGACGGATCCGGCTTTCCCTCTTTATAAAAGAAACTCATTTTCTCCTTTACAAAGGAAGAAAGTCGGATCCGAAATTGACTGATCTTTTTTTTTTTTTTTTTTTGCCAAGGAGAAATTGACTGATCCAGATGTTGGATGTTGAGGACAATGTTGCCCCTACAAATATTTAATAAATCCAGCCTGTGGATCAGACCATCGTATTAATACCGCTGCCACCAATATATGGAGACCAGTGCCTGTTCAACATCTAGAAAATTTCTGCATGGACCCATTTTGTATTTAATAAGGTTGATACTATAAAATTGCACAAATTCAGATCTTCAACCTATATATAGCAGCGACTAGTATATATACAAACAATTAAATAAAAGAAAATTAGTGATGAGTGGGAATAATTAATATAAAATTATATATTTAATAAAAAAAATCAGTTTAAATTTTGGGACACAAAAAAATTGTTTATATTAATTAAGGATCAATCCTAAGACTGAAAAAATATTTATAAAAAGGATCGAAGAGAGTATCAATTTATTTTAATTTTTCTCTGAAGGGGAAGACTTTCAGGCCCTGTTTGGTACAAAGTACTGAATTTCAATGAATTGAGACTGGGACTAGGATTAGAATTGGGACTAGAATTGATCTTTAAAAATATGTTTGGTACAAAGTAATAATTGGAGGGAATGATTCATTAATTTTATTTCATAAGTAGCCATTAATTATGAAAAGACCCAAATACCCCTATCTTAAATCCTAAATTTAATCTACAATCTAAATACAAGTTTCATCTTTACCCCTCCAACCCCACCATCTCCGACCTTGGATGAAGGAGAACCACAAGGATCATCCCAATTGTTTGGCCATTTAAGAGTTAACTCGCATGGTTATCCTCAACAAAAGGACAAAGAACTACAAACCAAATCATCAATAAAGGAATTTTCCCACAATCTAACGGCCCAATAACATGTTGATAGAAACAAAATACAACCCTAAATTTTTTTTGACTTCGATAGTCACAATACGTGCCCTGAATAGGAAACTTAAGTCTTTTTACTTTGTAATTGAACGAACACCGACACTTCTTGGCAGATCACGGATCGGTCTGCGTTCACTTTGTAGGAGCTTGAGTTTACTTCGATAATGAATTTAGGGCTTTGCCGGATACATCGAACTATTTTTTGTCTGTAATTTGGTAATGATGTCGAGGCCCATGTTGCTTTCTTTCTTGCTGCTTATACTTATAATCACTTCCCAGTTTGAGTGGAAACAGCAGCTTGTGCCTGATGTTGATTCAAATCCCAGTGTATCTCAAAAGCAGAACCAGATTTCAAAATATATACATATTATATTATATATATATATATATAATTTCTACAATAATTATGGGATCCCAATGAACAAACCCAGTTGAAGAGAAGCAGTAGAAGAATTATGAGGACAACAGAACTTCGACAATTATGCGATTATCCCATTCTGGTAATTGAATTAATCTGGATTTTCTTGCTTGATGGAAGGCGTGGTGCAGAGCGATTGTAAGGCAAGGTGCAGATCGATTTATTTAGGCTAAAATTGATTGAGGTCATTTTTATCCTGAAAATATTATAAATAAGAATATTTTTGTCTGTGAATTTTGCAATCCCAGGCTTGACAACGCGATATTAGGGGGGAGGTGACTTTACAGCAATCTCACTTTGGTGGTACTCTCAATCTCTGGTTATTCTCAGCCCCTCATACCAAATAATACAATTGGCTCAATCCCTGACTCAATTCCAGTCCCTACCCCCCAATGTCTAGTACTACACTGGGCCCAAAAGTACATGTTGGTGGGACTGGTTCTCTGAGGAGTACAAGAAGAAGAGATGAAGAAAAAAGTAGTGCACAGTATTTTCAAGGTATGAATAACGCTTTCCTTTAGGCTTAATTCCCCTCACCTATATTATCATATAGAATGTAATTTGGATTGATGGACGAATTTCCTGCAGAATAGAATGAAAACCTTTAAATATGGATTGCACTTCCAATACTCAAGCCAATATAATAATAACTTTTATAAAGTGATAATTTGACTTTATCTTTGTGTGCATTCAATGACAAAGGCAATGTATTTGATCTCTTATTATTTTGTGATTTCTGATACGTCTTGTGTGTCACAAATGAAGTGATAATACAGAGTATTTATAAACCATGAAGTAATGTATTGAAGTGGTACCTCTTGAAGCAACATCTCTTCAATTAAAAATTATAACTACATATTAGATTCATGTACCTTATGAACCAACATAATTTCAATATGCAATGGTTATTTAAAATAATTCTTCCATTAAAGGTTACACTTTTATAGTAAGCACAGTTTGCTTAAAAATCAACACAATTTTCCATTAAGTAGTAGTTACCACACTTTTTCATAGGTATCTTTAAAAACTTAAAAGAAATAACTTCGATGACTTTTAGTGTTATAACTCTATACACAACTTTTCATATAACATGACTTTTCAATAAACACATATGTTCGTTTTAAATTTCAACAGTACATGCAATAACTATTAAACTCTTTGTGCGTGTAGAAAACTCGAAAATGCTTTTGAACAGGGTACATTTAAAAATGGTACAGTGTAATAGAAATAGATATATATGGATTAAAAAATCGTATAATAGAAATAAAAACGGTAAGACATAGTGCTCGTTTGGGATAACTTATTTTTGACTTATAAGTGTTTATAAATCGTGATTTACAGTATACGATGTAAGTATATGAGAGAAGTTTTATTTCGAATTATGTAATAAGGACTTATTGTTAAAAAATAAGTGATACTAAACATAGGCATAATGATATATGGATACTGAATTAACTAAATATTAATGCCTCTCTTCACTTATGTTGCTTTCTACTAAAGGGCTTTTGAGTGTGAGAAAACCTTAGAGACCGTTTTGAAGTTTATACGATTTCTTCAACTAGAAGATATTTTTGAGTGAGGAGATATTTATAGTACTATGTTTCATTCTGCAAGTATAATTAAAACGTGAGTTTCATTCTGTCTTTGTTTATTGCCATATGTTGGATGTCAAAAAACAAAAAAGAACAGAAAAGAATGGCAGGTGGTATACATGGGATGAGATTTGCAGGGTTTTGACTGATATGCCATGATCTGTAAAAAAAAAAAACCCCTGAAATGCTACATTTTAAGAAAAAATTATCAATATATTATAGTTAATTCCCCAAAATTTAATCAATTAATTAAAATATTACAAGTGGATAAAATGTTAGTAATTGTAATCTATGAAAAATAACCTCCAAATCCTAAAAAGTAACAAGTTATTCATACGTGTATGTAATTAGAGTTTAGTTATCTCCGCTGTCGACATTAATAATCGATTATCATCATCACATAAAGGCACGTTATCAATAGGCAATATAATAATTAAACGATTATTTTTGTTTGGTCAGTTTGAGATATTCTTAGTTCATTTTCTATGTTGTTACGGAAAAAATTCCAAAACATAAACGCACAAAGAATCTGGAGTACATCTAGGAGCCTGAAGAACGATGATATGGGTGGTCCTTATCAAGTTAGCTAACACATGGCAATGGGGACGGATCGGTCTCCATCAAGAAGCTGTCAGTTATTATTATTATCATTATTTCGTTTTCTTCTTCTTCTTCTTGTGATAAAGTTGTTGTTGCTACTGTTATTATTATTATTAGGCTGCACCACGTTACACTCACAAACAGTAGTTTTCCCCCCTTTTGAGATTACGTCTCGAGACTAATTAAACACCACTTACAGATTCCCACAAAGTCATTGTATCAAATTAAATTAATTTATTTAAACATTTGTATTATTTTTTCTCCCAATGTTGGTATAATTTAAAGTTTAATGATTTAGTTGTAAATGTTTCCCCAGATATATAGCTGTAAATTTAGGAAGACACATCAAACTTTCAATAATGATCCACGTTAGATTTTAGACATTTCGCATTATCAGCAAAGGTTTTGCAAATTCCTCAGGGTCATGTAATTCCTCATTTTGAAAGAGGAAAAGCATGTAAGAACAGAGCAGTGATGTGATGTTTTGTTGACTTCTTAGAATCAGTGTAGCCATCAGAATCAGTGTAAAGCACGTCCACTACACGAGTCAGGTTTAGAATTCGCATCAACAAAGGCCTTGGCACTTGCAAAGGCTCAAGCAGTTCCTCGTTTATATCCTTCCATGCACTTATCACTTGCCTCTTGAACTCTTCAATGGCGTTTTCTCTCTGCCCACCATGTTGCTTCATGTAACACTCTATGGCCGAAGCAACATGCCCTCTCTTTTGCTCAATCTAACCAATACGCCACAAACACACAAATCATCATTGCCTGTCCAAATAGCTTAGAATTTGAACAATAAACAAGGTTGAAATTTTGGACTTGTGAGTACGTACCTCGTTGGAAACAATGTCGTCCATGAGCCTGCAAATAATTTGAGAGGCTCTAACAATTTTGGGGCCACTGGCTAGCCATTGGAAAGCTTCCTCTGCAGCAATAGGTCCCATGCCAATGAATGATGTGGCTTCAAGCATACGGTACGCAGAAGTCACAAGTGCATTGTCCATGTACTCCTCCATTGTTGGTGTATAATTACTGTTATACCATTTGGCTTCAACAAAGTAACCTCGCACCACGTTTTTCATGTGAGCGTATGATTGTAGTGTAAGTGAAAGTTGTGATATTATCTTGCAATATACCAACTTTTAAGAGATAGAGTAGTTCTTGGCTGTTCATCAGTTATGCCTTGAGATATGACGATCATAATCATCCCAATATTATTTATTATATAAATTCTTAGATAGTTTTTAATCAATATTTTATTGATCATGGAATAGGAACAATTGAACAAATTATATTTACATTATTATAAAACAATAAATAATTTGAAGTGTCTAAACAATCGAACTTGGTTTTAGTACTAAGCACTGTGCTTAGCTCTCCCAACTCATCTTATATGGGCCATTCAGATATGATTTTGGACGGTCCAAATTTGAATTTTTTTAAAATGATGTTTTTTTATTAAAAAAACATTTTTTAAAATAATAATAGTTAAAGTAATTTTTATTAAAAAATATAGACTTTTAAAAACTTAGATCTGGACTGTCATAATCAGATCTGACGATCCAAATCTGATGAGTTGGAAGAGCTAAACACAGTGCATAGCACTGAAACCAAGTCTGCTTAGTATAGAAGTACATCTTACTTCATCTTTGGCATACTTGATGCAAAATTCTCTTCCTTCGTTGGTCATTTCTTGCTTGACTTCGTCATAAACATCCAGTAGTGCTTGGTAACAAAATCTCATGTATTCCGGCAACAATTCCAGGCAACTTTTGTCCCAACTGAAAAATGATATTTTTGAGAAATCATTAGTGAAAGTTAACTAATATTCTTTGGATAATAGAATTTCAATTTTTTTTAAAAAAAAGTCTCAACGGGATAGGAATTTAGGATGAACTCAAACCTCTCAATTGCTAGCTGCAGTGAAAAGCTGTAGCTCTTCGAGCGTGCCATAAACATCATATATATCATCAATGACCGATGTGATGCATATCACTTTGGTGGTTATCCTTCTAGCCAAAGCATAGCAAGGTTCATAAAACGCTCCCAAAATCCAAAAGTAACATTCCACCAACCTATCGCGAGCAAAAGGCAACTTGGTTCTCAAATCCAATTCTTTCCACCACCTATAAGTTCAAAAACAATGACTTGTGTGAGTCATACATAACGTAACGTGCACATATATTATATTAAGAATATTAGTGTAATTTAGAAAAACATACTTTGAAATATTTCCGAGTTCCGTTTGGTGAAACTTTTGAAGCATATTGAAATCAAGCTTTGCGAAGGCAAGTAGAGTTTCATGGTGGGAAGGATCATCTTGGTAGGAAGAAATATAACGCCAAGCTTCTAGCCTTGGAAGGTTCTTGCGAAGTGGGTGCCTTAAGCTGTGCTTCACTTTTGCCGCAAGAGAAGGATTCAAACGAATGATCATAGACTCAAGATGAGCGGAAGTGAAAGCAAGAGCCTCATCTAATATATCTTCTCCGTGAACTCTAAGATGTGCAGCTTCATATAAACTCAGCATTCCTTCTACATCAGTAGCTAGCCCTCCCCTAATATTACCTTGCCCATCCTTGAACTTTTCAAACACATCTGGTTTAGATCAAACAAGAAGTCAGATTTGTCATGTTAGTTTAATTTCGTACCTCTAGGTTAGGTGGTCGAGAGGCCAAAAAGGTAGTATTGAAATGGATGGATGGGTTGAGGCATACCAGGTGGTGAGACGCGATGTCCATGTTGCCTTAGTAACCTAAAGAGAAGCGCAAGAGTGCGTAGATCTTCTTCCAGTGTTATTACACCATTTTCAACATAAGTATCATGAATCTGTTGCAATATGTCATCAATCTCAAGTTCAAAATGGTAGCACACACCTAGACGTTGGATTGAATCAATCAAGCTCATTTTTGCTACGAGATTTTTGGTTGGAAGGGTGAGCATCTTCCTCACTTCTTCCTTGAGCATTTTACTCTGCACCTCCATTTTGTCAGGCACTTCCTGCAGATTTAACTTTGTGTTATTACTATTTGATAACATCAAAATACAAGGACGTATGCATATTCGCTTTCGTATATATGTGTTGTGTGCATATAGATCTCTAATAGGCTGCTGAACTATAAAAATGACATTTTTTATGATCCTGCGTATAAAATGTACCAGATTGATTCTCTTGACAATGATAACTTTACGTGGGGATAAAGCTATATAAAACGACAAAGTCGGAATACCAGAGATTGAGAGGCATGTTGAATAAAATGATCTCCCCAAATGCTGGGATGATAATTTGCAGAGCGCCGAGGGCACTGGGACGAAGCAACAAGCGGCGAAGTTACCAAAGACATGATGGTATATGGATACTGAATTCCCTAAATATTAATGCCTCTCTTCACTTATGTTTTCAGCTAAAGGGCTTTGAGTGTGAGAAAACCTTAGAGACCGTTTTGAAATTTATAGGACTTCTTCAACTAGAAGATATTTTTGAGTGAGGAGATATTAATAGTACGATATGCAGATATTTTTGAGCGATATTAATGCTAAGTTTCATTCTGTGAGGCAAATTTATATTTTATAGATTTGGAAACGTGTAGCATGTTTTGCCCCCCGTGATTAGTTTGTTCGCAAGATAACAGTCCAAGGAATAAGTGGTTATGATCGATGTCATGCTTTTCTTCTGGGACCACATTTAATTTATTTTTCATGTTGCCAATTTTTAATAAGAGTAGTAGGAGAGAGCATAATTAATATGATATTTGAGTTTAGTGTAGTTGGTAAGGGTAATTTGTACTACATATATTTGGAAACGTGTAGCATGTTTTTCCCCCTGTGATTGGTTGTTCGCTGTTACGAGTGTGAATGATCAATTAAATAGTGCAAGTGTACACTGTCGTAATCAAGTAATATAGAAGTGAGTAGAGTATCGTCCCCATGATGAGGATTGATCATTAAGTATCAAAAAGGGTGATTTTAATTCTATTTAGTCGATCGATAGATTAGTGATTGAGAGTACAAATAAAAGAAAAATAATTAAATATGAGTGTAGATGATATGAAAACAAATATAAGAAAAAGTCCTAGGGATTATATTTCACTTAACCAATTCCGGATTGAATCATTTATCTATTCTAGCCCAATTTATTCCACATAATTGATAGTTGAGTTTCCTTAATTTAATTACTAGCCTCTTCCAAGATCAAGCAATTCTATAATTAATTGTTAATCCAATATATTCCTATATGAATTTAAGCAATTAATTATGCATTAAGATTTATAGAACTCAATAAGACTACACAGCTCATATGAATATATTCTTATTTCATATGCAAGTCATGGTTTTAATTATAGAATCTACACACATGCATCTCCTTCCGGTTTCAACATGCATATTGTAATCATTCAAAAGGTGGCCAATCAAATGAAAGCATTAAGAATAATAATTAAAACTCAATCATGAAGGAGAAATGAAAACTAGATTTAATAAGTTAAGATTCAATCCGTCATTAGTAAGCTACGTCATCACTCTAGGAAAATGAAAATTTAGCTCATGATAAAATTAAAAACAAAACCAAAATAAATTGACATTATATAAAGCTAGAATGAAATCCTCATTAATACTGCATAAACTTGAATATTAAATTCTTAACATAAATATACAACCAAAAAGATGCATGAAAAATGGACAAATCTAGCCGTCCCTTTAGAAGGTAAAACTTTCCATGTAGACGGCATACAAAATGTAATACAATACTAAGCCTTCCATGTAGGAGGCATACAGAAAATAATATAATACTAAGCCTTCCATGTAGGAGGCATACAAAAAGTAATACAATACATAAAATTAAAAATTAAAAATAACACAATTTATTTAGAACTGTCAGAGAAAATATCTCTCTCTACCAGAGAAGTATCTCCTTATCAAAGAAAATATCTCCACACCTCCTCTGAATCTGCGCCTGATGCTTGGTATTTATAGGCAGTGTCGTGTCACTTTTTTCCACGGTGCTACAGTGTTTTGCCAATTTTTTCCACGGTGCTACAGTAGTGAACAGTATCATGTCGGTGGATTTACGCGTTTTTTCCGTGTTGCTACAGTGATTCCATCCGCTACAGTCACCTCCATCCGCTATAATAACGTCCTGCTACAGTGATTCCGTCATGAATAGTGGGGTTCTTAGAATGGAGTAGTGGTAAATAACTGGATCATTAACAGAACATAGTGAAACAAGTTGCTCAAAATGAGTAGGATGATTCTGTGGCGCCTGTTGGAACTGAACAAAGAGAGAGTCATTGCTATTGTTCGCTCTTGCACTGAAGTTACGGTGTGCGTAAGTGCGTTTATGAAGTTATGATCAGTGATGAGAGGGTTCCAAGCTTTGCAAACACAGATGCATTTCACTAATGATTTAATGGGCAGTCTGTAGAATATTTGCTCCAAATTAAAATTTCCCAAGGAAATTCCGCAGACGACATTATTGTTTTCATCCAAGATTGGCTATTGCTACTTCTTTAGAATCTGTGGCCCAAAAAATAATAGGGAGTGTTTGGGATCACTTTTTTTGGCCAATAAGCCCGTTTTGGGAACAAAAAGCCCAAATCAAATTGTAATCCGTTTTGCTCAGTGTTTAGTTCAGCGTTTTCTTTTTAAAAAAAGCCTGATTTAATAAGCCCGAAGGTGAAGCTTTTTGCAGATGCGTTTTGGTGGGTTAATTTATAACCGTTATTATGGGCATTTAATGCCCTGCCACTGCATCATCTGTTGTACGAATTGCATCAGTGTTTCCCTTCTCTCTTCACTTAACTGAGCAAACAACATCACCATTTTCGACTGGATCTCCAAAGCTCGTCCCTCTCTCGCTCGGCGGCCGGAACATGGTGAAGCCGTGGTGTTGGAGCAGTTGAAGCCAAGTCTAATGGTTGTGGTGGTGTGGCTGGTCGTTCGAGTTATCGGTGATCTTTCGATTTCCAGTCTAAGACGGACCGTTGGTGGAGGTGAGGTTCGACGGTGTCTTGCGATGTTAGTTCAGCCATTTTGTTCACATACGGTGGTGGATCTGTTGTTTCTTCGCATTTTCGGCCAGTGTAGAGGGTGGTGTTGCGAAGTTGTCCTCCGGTCGTCCGTCGACGAGTCTGCTGTGCGAACTGCTGTCGATCCTCCCTCCATTTGCAAGGTAAGCTTCAAAAGTTGCATTTTAGATGAAAGCCGATCTGTATTTATTGGTGGTGGCTATGTGTGTTATGTTTTTCGTTTTGTGTGATAATGGCATTGGTTCCTGAAGTTGTCGATTGCAGCCTCTGTTTTGTTTCCCTCTGTCTCGTTTGATCTGTACACGAATACGTCCCTTGCTTGCTCTGCTTCCCAGTTTTAAATAAGTCAAAATCTTCTTCTTGCAGATTGAAGTTTAACTTTGATATATCATTATAGAATAAATCTAGTTTATAGCCCTTTAATAATATGAGTTGAAGCAATTTGAGTTTTGAGTTTTGAATCGTGCCTTTCGTTCGGAGTCTCTATCTGGTTTTTTTTTTTTTGCCAGCTAGTGTTATACGTTTTGGAACAATGGACATAGCCAGCTGAGCCAAAATAGGAGGGGTTATTGTATATACTTCTCATAAAACTAATAACAGTATGAATGGCTATCTAGCAAAGGCGCAGGCCCTAGTTAATGCATGGCCGGGATGGCCATCCCGGAGCCGTGGATTCTAGAATTTTCTTGCCTTCTTTTTCTGTGGCGTAAGTCGGTGAACTCTGTAACTTTTTCTTGTCTTTTTTGTTCTCGTGTTGCTCTGTTTTTCATCTCTTCACCCTTCAAAAACCAGTTGCTGATTGAATTTGCTGCTGCTCACCCTTTCAGAAATTGATCAATTTCTGAAATTAGGTGTGTATATAATGTCGCTGTTTTGTAATGCTTTAATTATATTCAACTGCATTTGGACCAAAAGAATTGATTCATGTTATCAAAAGGGGAAAAAAATTAGAATTGATCTCAATTTGGAGAACCTTGTTTGGAAGAGTCATGAATGATATATTTGACTTTGTCCTCCAAGAACAGGAGATTTCTTGTTTCACTTTACCAGTAGTGTCTTCTGCATTGAAGCAAATGCTTGATGTATCCATTGATATTACACGCTATACACGTACAACCCCATCTTCACCACCACTTGCTAGAAACTGGCCATTAGGACTAAACTTCATAGTCCAAATTAGGCCATCATGAGCTCTAACCTCAGATCTCTGTCTTACTTGATGCACAACAACTATATAGAGTGAAATGTGAATGGCACTTTGAATTGAGTTTTCAATTATGTTGAAAAGATTGGTGAATTAGTTAATGAAGCTTAAAGAACTAGCTGGTAAAGACCAATATCAGTGACAACTTTCTCTGGCAAAATAAATAAATAAATAAATAAACAAGAGACTCCATATATATATCCTGAAGTTTTCTTCTTTATTTTTTTTTCCATCGGCTGAGGTGAATCTTTAGGGGAGCCGGTTAGGATATAAACATGCATTGTCTTTATGTTTAAGAAAAAGGGAAACGAGTATTTTGCAGAATTATGTAGTTATGTTGGCTAAAGTTGCATGATATTGATTCTTCTATATGTCATCAACATTTATGTAAAGTGAAACTTTTCCATAGAAAGATGAATGACAGAGCGTTATGGGATGATGCGTCCACTGAGATATTTGTCTACGCCATGGTTGACCAAATCTTAAAAAAAGAACGACGAGGGTTGTCTTTTTTCGAAAGATGGTTGGGAAGCTATTATTGCTACATTCAATGAGAAAACTGGGAAAGCGTATGATAAGAAACAGTTAAAAAATAAGTTTGATATGTTAAGGAAGGATTTAAGGAAAATAATAATACTGTAGACGATGCGGCTTCCTCGTCCAATGTTGCTGCGACATCTTCAACCAGAATGAATCGCATTCGTGACATGATTACACAGCAACTTGTACGGAATTTATGATCCCAATTAGTTATGTAATAGTTTTTTGTGAAATTATGTAATTTCCTAAGTTATTTGGCTTTTTGAGCTCAACGTTACCTACGTTTGGACTTCGTACCACAATTGTGGCCATTGAAATTCTAGATTGGGAGTTATTTGCTCTAGTGGTATAATAGAGTGAATCACAATGTGTTTATGCTGTTATAATTTCTGAAATTTCATTTCTAGTTTGGACTTTATTTTACGATTTACAAGTTTGTATTTTAGATATCTTCCAGACCGAGATGATATGTTACTGTTGGATATCAAATATATGATCTATCTAAAATTTGAAGAATATACAAATGCCCTTCAACTTTTTATTTTTAAAAACGCACTTATTCAATCGCTAATCCAAACATGTTTTGACTTATGAAAAAACACGTTTTCAATCGCTCATCCAAACATAAATCACGAATCAAAGATTGACTTTTCTTTTAAGTCATTTTTAATAAGTCAGAATCACTATAAGTCATTTTTCCTACCGCTATCCCAAACATACACATATACTCCTTTAGAATCGTGAAAAAAGACAAAAGAATATGAGAAAATGATAGGAAAAAAACTTTGGAATTATAAAATCCTAAACTAAGTTTGCTACCAATAATTGATAAAATAATTATGAAACTTGATAAGCAATCCATAACTTATTTTATGGGAAATACGACCTGATTTAGGATTTTACAATTTTAATGTTTTTTTTCTGTCATTATCTCAAAAAAAAAAAGGATATTTACTTTGAGTAATTTTTTTTAAAAAATACTCCTTCTAATCCTTAATATAAGATACATTTAGTAAAAAAAATTAACCTCCAAAATAGAGTTGATATTATATTAAGGAGTGGAGTACCTTTACTTGTCAAACGTTTCAAGTGAAATGATAGACTTTTTTTAAAAAAAAAAACTAAAAAAGAACTTCATAGAAATCTGAGGCAAATATACATGAAAATAAAGAAATATCATCAAGTAAAAAGAAAGGAAAAATTTTCCAGAATGCTTTTCTAAAACATAAGTATAATACTCAGTAGAAGCACATTGACATCACAAACATACCAAACATACCAAATGGCCGGGGCTACTGCTTTTCCTGACCGGACTTTCTTCTCCGAGCCGATCTGCAAGCCGATCTTCGTCACCGGATTTGTTCCTGACTCTCCTTTTATCTAGAGGTTACTCGTTGTATTAATGAGCCGAACCGTCAATCTCGCCTGCAAATCATGTTCGTTCTTATTCCTCACGACGTACGCCACGTCATAGCTGTAATCAATCGCCGTCATCTCCGCTTTTTCCTTTTCCGGTCCTTCTACTTTGGCACTGAGGAAGGGGAAGACTATTGAGCTTGCAACGCAAGCAATTCTGCGTTTTGTACTCCTTCATGATAGTGGATCTTCAATTGACGTTATTGTATATTCATTATTCATTATTTACGGTAAATTAATTCAATTGATTGCTTTGTATATTTATTATACTTGAATTCAACCAGAAATTTACTTTTGATTGATATAATTTTAAATTTTGTATTAATGATATTTGATATCATATTATTAATGATATGCATTCAATCAAAAATTTAATAAATACCAAATCCCTGAAAAAAAAAAATACCAAATCAATAATTAGTCATTTGTTAACTTCTAAGCTTAAAATTTAAAAATACTATATATAGTAAGCTCGCAGTGTCGTTGCTTGTATTTAGGTTTCACCATTAAATTAGGCATAATCCTAGCGGGCTAAATCCTTTAAATACGGCTTGTAACCCTTCCTCTTTTATTTCCATCCTCTTCTACTTTTTTATCCATTAGATCAATATTTGAATGATCCAAATTTGATCTTTTATAAAATTATTGTTAAAATATTAAATTATAAAAATAAAAATAATTAATTAAATATAAATGGTTAAATTTTGATATAAATAATTCAATATTGCAATAAAAAAATAAAAATAATACTACCTCCGGTCCTAAATATAGGACATAGTTTATAGTGTAAATTGCATTACAAACTATGTCCTATATTTAGGATCGGAGGGAGTACTTTGTATAATACTAAATCTAAACCATTCAAATATTGATCTAATGGTTAGAAAAGAAAGAGGGGAGAAGAAAAGAGGAGGGTTCCAGGCCACTTCGCATATCATATCATTGAGTGATACTCATATTTCATGCTATTGGGAAAACAAAAGAAGATAGTCATGATGTGCTCATCTTAACCTGGACCATTCAAATTGATTATGATAGTTCAGATTCAATTTATTCTTCTCAACGCGTAATTTTTTTTAAATTTTAATAGATATAAAATTTAAAATAAAAGTAATCTTATAATGGACAATATTATTAAAAAAATAAACAAGTTCAGAGCCTGTGCAATGCCAGATTAGTTGAAACTCAGATATTTAATTCAATAATTAAATAATATACTCCCTCCGGTCTTAAATATAGGATAAAGTTTGTAGTGCAATTTACACTATAAACTTTGTCCTATATTTAGGACTGGAGGTAGTAATATTTATTATTTATATAATATGAACTAAACGAGAAGGACTGGCTGTATGACTAGTGTTATAATAAGAGGGTCACTTATTCGAAAAAAAAAGGGGTCATTGGTAGTAGATGGTTGTGTGACAAGTTGAATGTCCGCGTGAATGCCAATTGACAATATCCTATGTTGGATAAATTAAACTATTTAATAATAACAATAAAGATGATGATGATGATGATGATGTTGTTGTTATATATGTAGCCACTCTACATCTCAACACTGACGGGATAAATTAAAATATTTACTCTATTATAAAAATTTAAATACTGAATCCTCATATACACCCGTGGCAGCTTAATAAATTTTCTCATAACATTGATAACGTTTTAAACTTGCCCAATTTCTTAACAATCCAAATAATCAAGTTTTATATAGATAAATATCTAACATTAACGTAGAGAAAAAGAATTAGAGATTATATAATTTTCTATATAAAATTTGTTTATTCGGATGGTTAAAAAAAAAAAATTAAAACTCGGCTTTCCTCCCATACTCCTACCATAAAAATTATATAATACATGTAGAGTTTTTCAGTTGTTTTTAAGTATATGATACTTTCAGAATCACGGCATATGCATAAAATTTGTTAGCATATTTTTATAATAGCTTAAATATTTCAATTTATAGGAGTTCATATTTTTCAAGTTTAGATTTTAAAAATGTTAAAGTATATGTTTGATCATTTATGTTTGCAACAAGTTTTATTTTAATCCTTTAAATTTATAACGTGTACTTTTAGTCCTTTAATATTAACATCATTAGTCTTGCTTAACGGAAAATACTAACTCAGCATATAGTATGTTTCCATTCCTTGATATTGGATAAATTAAATTATTTAACAACAACAACATTAATTATAATAATAATATTGTTGTTGTTGTTGTTGTTATGATATGTAGCCACTCTATATCTCAATGCAGATGGGATAAATTAAAATATTTAATCTATTATAAAAATTTAAATACTGAATCCTCATGTACACCTATGACAACCTGTTAATAAATTTTCTCATAACCATGATAACTTTTTTAACTTGCCCAATTTTTTAACAATCCAAATAATCAAGTTTTATATAGATAAATATATAATATTAATGTAAAGAGAAAAATTAGAGATTATATAATTTTCTATATAACATTTGTTTATTCGGATGGTTAAAAAAATTAAGACTTGGTTTTCCTCCCATACTCCTACCATAAAAATTATATAATACATTTAGAGGTTTTCAGTTATTTTTAAGTATATCATATTTTCAAAATCACAGTATATACATAAAATTTGTTAGCATACCTTTATAATAGATTAAATATTTCAATTTATATGAGTTCAGATTTTTCAAGTTTAGATTTTAAAAAGGCTACAGTATATGTTTGGTTTTTTATGTTTGCAATAAATTTCATTTTAATCCTTTAAATTTATAATATGCACTTTTAGTCCTTTAATGTTAACGCTATTAGTCTTGTTTAGCGGAAAATACTAACTCAGCAATTTTAAGTAATGATTGTACAATTAAACACTGACAAAGTATGTTTATAAGTTAATATCTTAATAAATTAATATTTTAAAACCTGTATTTTTTAGATGATGAAGAACCCCTAAATTAGAAGTGATTACTCCTTTTCGATCACATGAGGCAGATACAAACGGTGTGATTAGAAGTGATCACTTATGAAGCCACGAAAGCTAGTATTAGATCACTTCCTCCATCTGTGCTGCCATTTGGGCATTTTTCTGGTTTACGCGTTCCTTGTTCTATTTCGATCACTTCTTTGCAATGGAAAAGAATCCTTGCGAGGCAGGGATGGTCCTTTTGAATACAAAATGCAATCCCAATATGTGTATTTCTTCATGGGGATCATCACTTCTTCACGAATCCCATTTCAAATAATGCCGCTCAACTTCTTCATCTGATCACTTCTTCATGTGATCGAAAAGGTAAGAACAGACAATTGGTTGTCATCATTTTTCTCTTTGCCCTTAACTTCTTCATGATTAACCAATGGCCCTTGGATCGTCGTCATGATTGCTTCTTCATGTGTCAACTGACGCGGTACATAATGATTTCTGATAAATTTCATTCGCCAATAGATCAGCTTCCACAACTGTTATCCCATAGATTTGCTTGATATCTTCCAGTCCATCAGTGTCTTCATCCATAAAAGAAAAAGGAATCATCAGAATCAGGAATTATTAGCGACTTTGTTCACCTCTGATGACCAATCTTGGAAATGGGTGACGAATCTTCCACCTCAGAGACACAGTTCACAGAGAAAGCTCGAAAACACTAGCTTTAAATCTTGTAGGTCGCTGAGGTGGAAGGAGGATGCAACTGTTTGCAGGTAAATGAGGAATGGAAGCAGAGGTGAAGTCACATATGCTGGGTTCGAAGAAACATGTGCGTTGTTGAAGAGAAGACACTTACTTTTTCTTCTTACCAAAATTATTTTTATTTTAAAATATAAACATATTAAATCAAAGAATTAAAATGTAAGTAGGGTTTACCAGCTTTTAATTGCATAGTTATTGCTTAAAATTGTTAAGTAAGTATTTTCCGTTAAGTCAGACTAACGGTGTTGACATTAAAAGACTAAAAATACACTTTATAAATTTAAAAAACTAAAATAATATATGAAGCAAATATAAATGACCAAATGTATACTTTAACCTTTTAAAAATGAATAAGGAAATTATGATTATATAATCACGGATGACCACAGGTCACAAAGTTATCGATAAATGAATGTATTATAATAATATATTAAATGATTTATTTTATCTAATACAAAATATTGTCATGTGGCACGTAGGTAGATCTAACACGTGTCACATGGCCAAGCTACAAACACTCCTCTTATTATATAAGTTAGAGATTTATCATTTAAAAATTTACAGATTAAATATTTTAACTCTAAACCACATAAATAAAAAACTTGGATAGCTTAGTTTTTGGAGGGAAGATCCTTCCCATCTTACGTTCCCAAACACAGCATACTAACAAATAATTAAGTTAGTAATAATAATCTTAAGTAAAAGTTATAATTTATATTAGGTTAATATTATTATTAGTCCTTATGGTTGGATTAAATTATAATTTTGGTCCTGTAATTTTTAATTTTTAATTTTATTTCCTATAGTTTCATAATAGTTTTGTTTGAATTTAATGACCAATCATAATATATTTAGTGAGTTCTCATTTTGATCTTTACAATTAAATTCAGACCAAGACCCTATAAAACTATAGACATAAAAACCAATACTTTGAAACAACAAGTATTAAGCTAAAACCAAAATTTAATCACGCTGCATAAATTAACAATGATATTAACCTTTTCTTTTTTGGCCAAAAATGATGTTAAGCTATTTGAATTTAAATTTTATGTGAAGTTGATGCTTGATTTGATGGGACATGGGTGGAGGTAGGTTCAACGTTGGGAGACCAATTAAAGATGGGCCAAATCCTTGCTTTATGTGAGGAAGGCCCAATAAGAATAGGTGGTTGAATTTGAGCAATCATTTTTGCCGACAAATTCAATGATTAATTGATTATAGATTAACCATTCATCATTTCATTACCCGCAACGACGAACGGACTCATGGACACACGATCACGAGGATCATCCATCGTAGGATATAACTCACCTGTCAAAAAAATCATCACAAGAATTAAAACTCATGAGAATAAAAATTTACCAACAAAGTTTTGTCTGAGGAGCGTTTGGTACAAATATCTTTTAGAATGGACAAAAATACCAATGAACAATTAAAAAGGGGCAAAAATACCAATAAACAATTAAAAAGGGGTATCCACAAAAAAAAACCGTTAATCTGTACTAACGGCGTTAAATTATAAGAGAAGAAAACCCCTAACGGCGTTAACACGGATTTAACTGTTTTTTTTTTGTGGATGCCCCTTTTTAATTGTTTATTGGTATTTTTGCCCCTTCTTAATTGTTCATTGGTATTTTTGCTCCTTCTAAAAGATATTTGTGTCAGACGCTCCTCGGACAAAACTTCATTAATAAATTTGCACCTTAACCCTGAAACTTAGTATATAGGTTGGCTGCTTCTTGTATAAAAAAAAAAAAAAAAAACTCATGATCCAATCAAAATCCGAAAGAAAAGCAAGACACATCAAACTTTATGCTATATGTAATAAAATCATCAATTGAATAGGGAGCATAATAATCATATTATAATGCACAAATGTATAAGCATAAATATAGGTATATCCTTTATGTACATAAAGTAGAGCAATCAAACTCCTTGCCATATAAAGTAACATAATCACCAAATTAAACTGTTTCCTGCCTGTTCTGTTATAATTTATTGTAAGGTTTATCAGAAAAGAAATTCATGGAACGCTACGCTTTTCTTACTAAAGGATTTTCAGTGCTTGCTGCTGCTACCCCAGTTTTTTAAAGACATTTACAAAATTAATTCCCGACTGATGCAACTATATATCAAATTACTCTACCTTAATCGGTTTCATTTATTTTTTTTCATCTAGCCATATTTCCGTTAGTCTTATTAATAATTTGGAGAAATGAAAAGGCATAAATAAAGGAGGGCTTTATGGGGACTTGCAGCACGATCGCATTATTCAGGTCAGGGAGACAGGATCCTAACCGAGGGCACTACGTATTTAAAAATTTCTGACCAGACAACCTAAAGCGATTGTGTGGGACATATACATATACATATATATATATATATATATATATATATATATATATATATATATATATATATATATCCCTTGAACGATATGGATAGCTTCAAAGTTTAAAATATTATAAAGGCCAAATTTTTTTTTTTTATAATATTATCATTAATTTGAAGGTTCACCACACTGTTTAATTTTTACGAGTTTCGTGTTAGAAAGCCTCGCAAGAGAAGTTGTTCATAAATTCAAGGGTCCTCTTTCCTAATGGACTAGTAGACTTTCAGAATGCAACTCTCATGTTGGAATTATACACATAACTTCTTTTAAATCTTGATTAGGTCACAAACACATGCATGTTTACTTTGGGAAAATTATTCGAGTGTCCCATGTGAAAAATCTAAATACAAAAAAAGGCTCATGAAAAACACAAATAGCTCTCAAATCCCAAATCCCTTACATATAATATGTTTCCATTCCTTGTCAATAATCACACACATACAACACTAGATATGGTTCATCAACATAGAGTTGGTCTAACGTGGTAAGACTCCATTAAATCTCTTTCGATCTTGAGTTTAAACTCCAGGAGAGATATTTATTTTGGGAGGGATAGCCACAAACCCGAACCTATATAATAATATAAAAAAAAAAAAAAAAAAAAAAAGCTATGGTTCCCACTGCTTATTAATACACACGAACATAAAGTATCATTAATGGTTGCAAATCATGATGCCCAGATCTAAAGCATCTATTTGTTTTGTAAATTCTGGACGGGATCCACGACCAATGCTGCAACATGATCCTTGAGCAGTTCAGCATGTGTGTATTTATCAGCAAACTTTCCATACACAAGCTCTATTACACTGGAGAAGTTCACAACACAATCCAGCACAACCTTTGGAACACCTCCTTCTGCCTTCATGCATTCTTCGTTTATATCTTTCCACGCATTATCTAACTCCTTTTCCAGAATTTGATAGGCCTCTTCTTCTGAAATCCCATGTTGATTCATCAAACATTCCACTGCTGAAGCAACATGCACTCTCTTCCTCTCAAACTACTCCCAGTTCATGAAAATCACAAAATCATCAGAAATTATGAGAGCATCATATATATATATATAACTTATACTCCCTCTAGTCCTAAATATAAGACAGATTTGACTCTTTTGGATATATTAATAAAGCTAATTAAATTACCTTACAATATTTATATTTGTCATTTTTTCTCCAAACTATTTTGACTAACTTATAAACTAATATATAATCTAAGGATACATAACATATGATATGATTATATAACTTATTTAGCTTCCTTAATCTCTCTAAAAAGAAAGTCAACTCTATCTTATATTTACGATTGGAGGGAGTATATGTTACTCCTACCATTATTAATATCGGACATATTTGAAGAGCTGATCTTGATCTCAAATATAAGACATATTTTTCATATTTATCAATTTTTTTATTATTTTTCCCCTCTTAATGCTCTCTTAATAATAATCAAGAAGACCGAAGTAGGGGATTCAATAAGATGATTAGGGTGTTTTAGAAAATACATATCATATTAACTAACTTAATTAATAACTTCTTTAATCTTCTCAAATTAGGTAAATATATCTTATATCAAGGACATGTGGAGTATCTATATGATTTGAATTATTAATGTTGTTATACCTTGTGAGAACTCAAGTCATCTGTTAATCTGCAGATAATAGCTGAAGCTCTCACGATTCTGGGAACATTGGAAATCCAATCAAACACGTGTTTGGTTGCAAAGTTGGCAAGGCCAAGGAAAGAAGCTATCTCGAGCAAAGGGTAACAAGATGTCACTACTCCATTTTCCAGGTACTCTTCGTATGTTGGGATGTAACCTTGGTTGCACCACTTGGCTTCGACCAGATAGGCTTCTCCAAGTTTTTGAAACTACGTACATATATAGCACAAACAGACACATTCAATTAGTTAAACTCGCCAATCCAAATCAATTAAACATAATATATGTAGAATTTGATGTTGGCAATCAATATCCTACAGTTTGTTTGACATATGGAACAAAGCAAGATTTTCCTTCCTTGGCAGTCAGAAACTCCATTTCATTGAATAGATCTAACAGAGCGTGGAATACCACTTTCATGCATTCTGGAACAGCATCTAAAGGACTTGCATCCCATCTGAGGCACAGTTTGAAGCGTAACAATATTAGCTTTGAGTAACTACAAATGAGAAAAATAGTATTTGAAGAATCTAATTTTTAAGAAAATAACATTTAAAATTATTAATCAGCTAATTTAACCTCCGGATTGCTTCAGTGAAGAGTTCAAGTTCTTCAAGGGTGCCATAGGCATCATATGTATCATCAACAGCAGAAGTAACCGCAATTAATTTGCCCACTATTGTCCTTCCCATAATGTACTGAGGCTCATAATATACGCCCAAGGGCCAAAAGTATGCTTCAACCACTCTGTCCCTAGCGAACGGCACTTTGGTCACAAAGTCTAACTTTTTCCACCACCTGCAAATGCAATATAATATATGCTAAGCTTTCCCATTCTTTTCATATGATATCTAACTCTATATAGATATGATTCAGAAATTAAAGCATACTCTGTGACATGTTGCAGTTCCTCTTTGTGCAAAAGCTGAACAATATGGAAGTCGAGGAGGGCAAATTCTAGCAAAGGGTCATTTGGAGAAGCGTCAGCTGAGTACATGGGTATGTAATATCTTGATTCCAATCTTGGCACTCCTTTGCGAACGGGGTAGTTCAATGCATGACTGACTTTTCGTTCAAGATTAGGATTCATGGTGCTCAAGCTTGATTTGAGGTGATGCGAAGTGAAGTATATGGCTCGGTCAAGAACATCTTCCCCATGGATGCCAAAATATGCAGCCTCATATATACTTAGCATTCCCATCACATCTTCCACCAGTGACTTGTTGAAATCACCATTTTCATCCCTAAATTGGTCAAATATATCTGCATACATCTCACTTTCAGAAACAAGAAGGTCTAATAGTTGGATGAGAATTCAGACAAATCATGAAGAGAGTTATTACTTAACGTACCGGATGGTGCATGATAACCTTGTTGCCTAAGCAACCGAAACCAGAGGGAAATGGTGTGAAGATCTTTGCCTTTGAGAGGAGGAGGGTTGTTGTGCATATTTTGTAAGATCTGTTCAATCTCACTCTCGAAATGATAAGAAACGCCCAAACGTTTGATGTTGTCGATCAAGTTCAGCTTTTCTGTAAGATCCTCGATTGGTGCCAGTATCAATTTTCGAACTTTCTCCTTCAGATATTGTGATCGTTGCATGACTTCCCCTTCTCCATTCTGCACCGTCAAAAATTAATCACATTTTTATATGCATATAAAAAAGAACAAGATGATGACATCTAAGAACATATAGCATCTCAACGGGCGTTAAATTTAAGAGGTGTATTTGTTTATATATATATATATATATATATATCCTTCCTCTAATTGATCGATCAATTCTATTCATAGTATGCAAGATAATAGATCTCATGCAGCGTATAAAGCAAGGTGCGTGCTTTAAAACAGGAAAGAAAATAGTGAGAGCAAAAGAATTACAAGGAAAGGAGAAGAATCAAAGTTGAGGAAATGGTATCCCCAAATATTGGGACTAAAATCGGCCATCGGACGCATAATTTGAGAAGTGTGACTTGCAGAAGACATTTTGTTGGGTGAGAGCGTATATACTTTATAAAGCTGTATGCGAATATGCCTGTTTGCTTTGGCTTTGTTTGAATATCTTAATTATGTGCATTGCTATTTATGGTACTCATCATCTCCTATTGCCTCAGTCACAAATTAATAAAATACCATTTAGGCAAGAGAATGGAAAGATCACTATGAAGCAATTTGAAGTTTGATTGGAGGATTAATAAAATACTCTTTAAATATCTTAGCTTGTTGTTTTCTTATGAAACCCGATCAAAACGTGATCCAAATGCCCTGTTATAATTTCCTTAGAGACAATGCATAGGAATTTCTGCATTACTAGATAACTAACTTGTATATATTAAGAAAATTAGTAAGTTATTTATTTGTTAAAAATATGTGTTGGTTTACCTAAAATACTCTCTTTAATAATTGACATCAAAACTAACTACCTCTTAATGAACCTTGTAACACGTGCAAGCAGTAAATATTAGAAAAAAAATTATAAATTTAGGTTATAAAATGAATTGAATTCTTATATTTGGGATCTGTTTGGTTTGAGGGGAATGGAAGGAAGGGGAGGGATTTTACTCCCTTCCCCTTATTTGGCAACAACAAAATTTAAGGAGGGGAGAGGAAATTTTTTGAAATTTCCCCGCCCCTCCCCTCAAAAAAACCTTCCCCCCAAATTGAGAGGATTTAGAGGGGAGAGGTGATATTTTGTTATGTGAAAACCATTATAATTTATACTCCTACTTATTTCTATTATTTTCAAACTGTCTCTCCCTCATTATTATAATATTTATAATTACTCTATGTTTATTAAAATTATTATCTATATTTTAAAATTTTAATTATGATTATATTTATTTAATCTTAATAATTGTATTTTATTAAACATTCTACTATATATGTATGGAAAAGTAGTCCAAATAAAATATTTTTCCTCTCCTTCCCTCCTCAACAAAACAAGGTAATATTAAAATTCATCCCCTCTCTTCCCTTCTGATTAATCCAAATGAGATAACATTAAAATCACTCCCATCCCTTTGTTCTCTGTCGATCGCCTTTGAGGATGACAATGAAAGCGACGATAAAAGGCTGTTGACCACCATCCCAAACTTGAATCCTCAAGGCCGAGGAGATTGTAGCTTCGGATCACTATCAAATCAAGGAATAATATTTGTGTCATCCTCAAGATCTATTGTTGCGTCGCTTGAGTTCTGCTGCTTCGTGATTTACTTGGCATCTGCGAAGGTGAAGGATGATGTGGTGGTTTTGTGATGCCGGTTGGGATGAGATTTGTGAGGCATTGGCGGCAACAATAAGAATGGGTAGACGAAGACAATGGTAACGGTAGAATAGGGTACTATGAATAATTATAATATAATAATATTATTTACAATTATAATTATTTTTTATTAAAATAATATTTATAAATATTGTGATATATATTGCAAGTATAACTATAATTATTAGTTATGTTATGAATATAATATTTACGTGGATATCAATATCCCCCATTATTTCTTATTATTCCTCCATTATCTCTTATAATTATGGAATCACTTTAATTGTAAATTGGAGATCATATCTCTTTTTAGTTTATAACAGGATATATTATTATATATAAGCTACAAATTATGTATTAAAAGTATATTTAATCTATTTTGATCATTTTAAAACAACTTAAACAAAATAAGGGTAAAGTTGTCCATATAAATATATTTTCCCTCCCTTCCCCTCTTAAACTAAACAAGGTAATATTAAAATCCTTCCCCCCCTCTCTTTTTGTTAATCCAAACAAGATAATATTAAAATCCCTCCCTTTCCCTCCCTCTATCAAACCAAACAAACTCTTTGAATCAAAGTAAATCAATTGACTACCTTCTATAATTAGAACTAGAGGAAGTATTTTATATTCAAATTTTAAAGCTTGAATTAAACTAGTCCCAAAAAAAAACGAAGGGAGCAAATAAATTTTGAATCCGGGTCTCATATATATTAGAAATAGACTAGTATGAACTAAATATTAATTGGAAATACAGAGAAAATGACTCGCTAAGATTTTGTTTAATTTATAAGTTGAAAAAAAAAATAGGATGAAGCGACGACCAATTAATATTTCTTGTATTGAAAAATTGAGTTGAAATGCTTGCTGCAAAGTGCTGATCTTGGCGGTGCGGTCCTCATATACCTGGCGCATGGAGGGAAAGGGGGTAAATTATAATTTTAAATAGGAGAAATTTAAAATTTACTTCCTCATTCTTTTAAATTTTGGATTCTTGTTCAAAATTTACTCCCTCATTTCTTTTAAATTTTGTGTTCCCAACTAAAATTTAAATACCTTCAATCTAAAACTGTAATTTATCCCCCTTCTGCTCCCTCCTCACAAACCAAACACACCCAAAGGTAGTTTAAATTAAATAAATTATTAGACACAGAAGATAAACAAGATAAGAACTTTAACAAAAACAGATAAATTATTAAAGATGTTTTAGAGGAAGCAAATTAAAAATAAAAAATAAAAAATGTATTAAATTATTTAATTTAAACCTTTTTATTAAAAAAAATTAAATAATAAGGCCCGACACTGGATAAAAATTTATCTTGAGTTCCATTCAAAAGCAACAAACCCGTTTATCAAAAAAAAAACAAAAAAACAGCACCCCGGCAAAGTGAAAAGCCAGTGATGTTATATATATATATATATATATATATATATATATGAATTGGCCGAAAAGGAAAAATCCTTGATATATATATAAATAGATGGACCCCCGAAAAATTAGAATAATCTTTTTTTATACCTAAGATGATTAGCATGGTTCATTATAATCTATTTTTATACCTAACATGATTAGCATGGTTCATTAACTTAGTCAAATCGGGGTTGAACCTAAAAAACGTGTTTTAAAAGGCTAACATGTGTGACATTAGTGTCAAATCAGTGACATTATAAATGTTGAGTGCATCTTTCAATCAGGCCTTGTTCGATTATTTTTTAAAAAAAGCTTTATACTCTTGCTACAGCCTTTAGTCGAAATCCTTGTAGTTGTTTAATTCCCTTTGTTTTTGCAACAGTCCTATGTGATTGAATTAGAGCGGGGAAAACGGGCCGAGCCCGTCGGGCTGGCCCTTTAAAGGCCGGGCTTGTAAATTGGAGCCTCAAAAGGAAGTCGGGCCTAAAATGGCCGGCCCTGTAGGGCCTCGGGCTTAAAAGGGCCGGCCCTTTAGGCCCGTTTATTTTTAAATTTTTTTACTTGGAAAAGAACCATGTTACATTTTTGAATTACCTTATTGAATCTATATGTCATTCTGTCCTATATTGTATAGAGTATGATTTTTGAGTATATTATTTTGTCTAATTGAATCATATTGTGATTTTTGAGTATGATTTTTGAGTATATTATTCTGTCTATTTAGACAAAAATCGTATTATATACTATTCTGCCTGATAGAGTATGATTTTTGATGGAGGTTGTGATTATTTGACTACTTGAACCTACTGTTCAAAGTGAAACACAATCAAATGTCCTTGAAATTGATGATAGTGGCGAAGAAGGTGAAAATGATAGTCGTCATACTCATGTTGTTTAGAGGTTGGAGTATTTAGCTTCTTGCCTTCTTATACTTTGGCCTTTGTGTGAGTTATTTATGGACATGATTTTAACTTTGATTATACATTAGTAACTGTGTTTGTTTGTTGCAAGAGACGTGTTATTTAAACCTTAATGTTGACAATATTTATGTATTAAATTAAAACTTTAATCGTTGTTATTTATTAATTATATCTCTTTGGGGAAAATACGTGGGAAAAATAGTTAAATATTGTGAAAAGGATTTTCTGGCCTTGCTGGCCGGCCCTGGCCCTGATGCTCTCGGGCCGGGCCTTGAAAAACTATAATTTTCCTGACCCCGAGTTCTTTAGGACTGGCCCTGTTAGGTCCTGACCCGTCAAAGACCGAACCGACCCTGATTCCCAACTCTAGATTGAATAACGAAGAAGAGGTTGTTGGATCTGATGATTCGAGTAAAAGGACGATGATTGTCTTTTGTAAGTATGAGTGAATGATGGTAGATTTTAGTTCCAAAAATAATATTCCTTCCAACCTCAATATAAGAGTTAAACAGTATTCTCTCTTTTATACTTAATATAAAACTTAGATGATTTTTTAAGAAAAAAACCAAGGGAGTTAAATAAATTATATATTATTAATCATAAGATATGTTTTGTATTATTAGATTATATATCAATTTATAAGTTAAGTAAATTAGTTTGAAGAAAAATCATAAATATAAATACAATAATTTATTTAGCTTCCTTAATCCCTCAAAAAAAAATTAAATGGATCTTATATTAAATACAAGAAGAAATAGTATTAAGAAAACTGGCTAAGTTAGTTCTTTGTTCCTCCTAGAGGGTGAGCCTTAACGCGATAGTAAAGCTGTTGCCATGTGACCTTCATAGATTCAAATCCTAGAAATAACCCCTCTCCTTATGAGATAAGGCTACCTACATATATCTCTCTCCGAATCTCACCTGATAGGAGTTTTGTGTCTTGGGCCATCATTTTTAGTTCTTTGCTCCTCCTATAACTCTCGTTTTTCACATTTTATGGTCGGTGTGGAATTCAACTCGCACTAGTAAAAGAGGAATTCACTGATGAGATTTGCAGATTTTATGGTCCGTGTGGAATTCGCACTAATAATGCTTTTGAGGTAGATTGATCTGAATCTCACAAAGCAGCGAATCGGTGAAAAGATAAATAAATAAATCGATAAAGGCAAGGCAACTAGGCAAGGCTTCCACTGACGAGATTTGCAGGATATGCATTCAATCCAAATTCTCTTATTTACAGTTTATGGAACTTTGAACCTAGTGTTACAGTGGATGAACTTCCTAGTTTATCGGCTTTCAAGAATTACGAGTACAACAATAAACCTTATCCTACTAAGTGACGTCAACTATATTTATCGTATGATGTTATTATATTCTATTATCAATCAAATACATGTATATATCGTTAACCAAATGGTGTCATTCAATAATTTCAATGAGCATGAATTCATATTATCTATTTTACCCTCCTTGTCAACGCCTCCAATGACCTCTTTGATACATGTTCAAACCACCTCAAACGATTTTCTACTAATTTCTCTTCAATAGACATCACTCTCACTATTACTTTAATATCATTATTTTGAATTTTATTTTTTCCTGTATAACCATGTATATTCAGATCAACATCATCATTTTTGTAACCACAACTTTTGTGCTCTTACTGTTCTTTTTCAGAACCCAACATTCACTACATATACTATTATGGGTGTTATAACAATTCAATAAAACTTTCCTTTAACTTGTACTACTTGCTTGTCACAAATACTTTCTTATAAATTTCAAGAATACCACGTCACTCGTACATATTTTATCAAACTTCACTACTTGCTGCCTACTGTTCTGCATAAGCGTAATGATCGTACAATCAAAGAAAACAACATCATCATCAAATTGATACACACCCCAGAAACTTTACTGCTCAAGTATTCATGTCTCTCAAGTATCTATTTGTATTGCTAATTTCCCACAGGATCCACAACCAATGATGCAACATGATCTTTCAGCAGTTCAGCATGTGTGTACCTATCTACAAAGTTTCCATACGCAAGCTCTATTATGCTTGAGAAATTCACTACACAATCCAGCACAACCTTTGCAACAACTTCTGCCTTCAAGCATTCTTCGTTTATATCTTTCCACGCATTATCCACATCCTTCTGCAGAGTATAATAGGCCTCTTCTTCTGAAATCCCGTGTTGATTCATCAAACATTCCACTGCAGAAGCAACATGTACTCTCTTCCTCTCAAACTACCACCAATTCACGAAAACCACAAACTCAGTACTTATAAGAGCATCATAAGAATTAATCGCAAAGTTATGTTACCTATAATTGGAACTATTAACGTTGTACCTTGTGAGAACTCATGTCGCCTTTTAATCTGCAGATAATAGCTGAAGCTCTCACAATTCTAGGAACATTGGAAATCCAATCAAACACGTGTTTGGTTGCAGAGTTGCCAAGGCCAAGGAAAGAAGCTGTCTGGAGCAAAGGATGAACAGATGTCACTACTCCATTTTCCAGGTACTCTTCGTATGTTGGGATGTAACCTTGGTTGCACCACTTGGCTTCAACCAGATATGCTTCTGCAAGTTTTTGAAACTACAAACATATACATTAACTCATAGTTAAACTTGCCAATTAAACTTAAAAATAATATGTAGAAATTGATGTTGACAATAAATATCCTACAGCTTGTTTAACATATGGAACAAAGCATGATTCTCCTTCCTTTGCAATCAGCAACTCCATTTCATTGAATAGCTCTAACAGAGCATGGAACACCACTTTCATGCATTCTGGAACAGCATCTAAAGGACTTGCATCCCATCTGAGGCACAGTTTGAAGAAGTAACAATATTAGCTTTGCTGACTAACACTACAAATGAGAAAAATATCTAATTTTTAAGAAGATAACATTTAAAATTATTAATCAGTTAATTTAACCTCCGGATTGCTTCCGTGAAGAGTTCAAGTTCTTCAAGGGTGCCATATGCATCATATGTATCATCAACAGCACAAGTAACCGCAACTAATTTGCCCACAATTGTCCTTCCAGTTATATACTGAGGCTCATAATATACACCCAAAGGCCAAAAGTATGATTCAACTACTCTGTCCCTAGCATATGGCACTTTGGTCACAAAGTCTAGCTTTTTCCACCACCTGCAAATGCGATGTAATATATGTTCAGCTTTCCCGTTCATTTTGATATGATATCTGACTTTATATAGATATGATTCAGAAAGCAAGCAGGTCTTACTCTGTGACATGTTGCAGTTCCTCTTTGTGCTGAGCCTGTAGAATATGAAAGTCCAGGACGGCCAATTCTTGCAATGGGTCATTTGGAGAAGCCTCAGCTGAGTACATGGGAATGTAGTATCTGGATTCCAATCTTGGTATTCCTTTGCGAATAGGGTAGTTCAATGCATGACTCACTTTTCGTTCAAGATTAGGGTCCATGGTGCTCAGCCTTGAGTTGAGGTGATAGGAAGTGAAGCGTATAGCTTGGTCAAGAACATGTTCTCCATGGATGCCAAAATGTGCAGCCTCATATAAGCTCAGCATTCCCACCACATCCTCCACCAATGACTTGTTCAAATCACCATTTTCATCCTTGAATTGGTCAAATATATCTGCATGCATATCTCACTTTCAGAAACGAGAAGGTCTGTATATATAGTTGGCTGAGAGAGCTTACACAAAATATGAATAGCGTGTACCAGATGGAGCATGATAACCTTGTTGCCTAAGCAATTGAAACCAGAGGGAAATGGTGTGAAGATCTTTGCCTTTGGAAGGTGGAGGGTTCTTGTGCATATTTTGTAAAATCTCTTCAATCTCACTCTCGAAATGGTAAGACAAACCCAAACGTTTGATGTTGTCGATCAAGTTGAGCTTCTCTGTAAGATCCTCAATTGGTGCGAGTATCAATTTTCGAACTCTCTCCTTCAGATGTTGTGATCGCTGTCGGACTTCCAGCTGTTCTCCATTCTGCACCTTCAAGAATAATGAGAGGTTGCTATATGTGCATGAAAAAGAACTGGAAGATAAAATATATATTGAAAGCAAGAGAGTTGGGAGGGTGTAGAAAAGTATTACGGGGAGAGGTGAAACAGAGTTGAAGAAATGGTATGCCCAGACATTGGGGCTAAAACTGGCGACCGGACGTTTTATTTCACGAATTTGACTCGAGCAAGACATTATAAAACCTGCAAATGCTTATTGCTCAGCTTGGTCTCAAGATCTTATGAGCTTTCCTATTAAGAGAAGTAGAAAGACGTAAGCTTAAAACTCAATACACCATTGGACGTTTTGAGATTGATGTTCTTGATGAGATTTGTTCTGATTTAATTCACTCTTATAGATCAGAGACTTTGTTTTGTATCAACAAGTTGCTCATTAATTAATTTTAACAAATAGCATGCGGTTGATTCTTCATTGGTCCATTTATAATTATCACGACAAAATATTCTCTCTTTTTTAACTCTTAAAAATTTGTCCACGTTTTTACGCTGACACAAAATGCATTGCAAATTCGTCGGTGACGTTATTAACGATTAATTATTTGGTCGTAATCAGTTACAGAATATAAAAGATTTTAAAATGAAGGGTTAAAGTGTAAAAATATATGTGAGATTTTTTTAAAAGTGTGTCTAAGTGCCCAATACCAAATACATTTTTTAGGGGTAAAAATAATTATAAACTTTTAAAATAGGTGCAAAAATACATATTGACAGCTAGTTTACTGTTTTTTTGAATTTTTTGATTGAAAATGGTGACATGGAAGATGATGTGGACGATTAAAAAACAATTTGGAGAGAAATACTTACGTACTCCAGGAATACCACATCATATAAACTCTATCCAATAAAAATATAATAACTTATATCATTATAATCCTAGTTGGCTGATGACTCATCAGAAAAAAATTTAAATTTTATCTTATTTTTAAGAAAAATATTAGTTGATCATTTGTTTTAGTTTTTTTTTAATAAAGATGTTTTTTCTTATCCATAAAGCTCCAATGGCGATCAAAGCTTTTTTTAAGAAAATAAAGTAAATGATGTTATTGTCTTTTTACCCATAAAACTTATTATCATTTTAGTCCTTAGGGCTGGAGTGAAATTTCAAAATGTTATGGTCTTTGATTAAAATATATTTGGTCTTGTGGGACTTAACTAAAATTCTCCCAATTAATTTTCGTTGCCCAATCAACAAATTATTATTCCAGATTGTTTCGTAATTATTGACGTCATCCTTCATATCGTCATTTTCAGTCAAAAAATTCAAACAGGTAGTTAACTAGCTATTAGTGTATATTTTTATACTTATTTTGAAAATTTATAGTTACTTTTGCCTTTCAAAAAAGTATTTGTGTTGGACACACATTTGGAAAAATATGATATGTATTTTTGCACATTAACCTTAAAAAAAAATTCAAACAAACGGTCAACTAATGATCAATGTATAGTTTTTGCACATATTTTAAAAGTACATAACTACTTTTACCATTTAAAAGAATATTTGGTGTTGAGTGCACTTTTAGAAAAATCTCATGTATAATTTTACACCTTAACCTAAAATGAAATAGGTGGATTATTTTATGAGTGAAGGTGCAAATTTAGCAATAAACAATTTCACGATGAGTATCTATAAGACTTATCTTTTTTTAAGTGTAAAAGTAGACATAAACTATTATTTTAGAGCAAAAGTAGACATAAAATATTTATTTCGGAGCAAATATAGCAATGTCGTTAAAAACACTTAAGTTCCATTATTTTTTGAACTGTGGGTCCCAGCAGTCTTCTCTCTCTATATGTTGTTAATAAAAAAATATCACTGAGACCTCATAAAAACAATTTTATTTCATATAACCCCTACAAAATAAAATAAGACCATTATTATCTTTTCACTGAAAAACTTAATTTCATATTTACCTAAGGGATACAGTAAAATTTCAGAATCTTTTGGACGTTAACTGAAATGAAATTGTTTCCATGTGATCTAAGTGATATTTTTTCATTAAAAAATATTAAAATAATAGAAAGAGAGAAGAATAGTGAGACTCACAATGCAAAAAATAACGGAAGTTAAGTGTTTTTAACTCTGTTACTATATTTGCTCCGAAATAAATAGTTTATGTCTACTTTTACACTTAAAAATAGATAAATCTTATTAATACTCATCATGAAATTATTTATTACTAAATTTACATCTTCACCCTTATTTTATTGTTACAAGTACCCGTACATCGAATTCATCACCCCTCACATGAAAGGTTTTAAGTTATTAGGCCACATCTTTTTCCAAAAATCACCAATCTATTAAGACAGCCTTATTTTATTGTTACAAGTACCCATACATCGAATTCATCACCCCTCCCATGAAAGGTTTTAAGTTATTAGGCCACATTTTTTTCCAACAATCACCAATCTATTAATACAGCCGTCGGCCCATGTTAAAACACAAATATTGCTCAACAATAGATGGATCCAAACATCGATAACATATAATGGCCCGAATCATGTTGGGTCTTTTAAACCCAAATTTGTAATGATTATGTGATAGCCTGAGTGAAATTGTCATTGAAGATTCTTTGATTGAGTCCTCCGGTCCTCCCAGGCTCCAGCCTGTCTGATGCCTTTAACTAGTACCATTAGCTTCTTCGGCTTTGATTCCCCTGGAAAATACCAAACCAAATCGGTCACATATATATGTGGATCCAACTTTAAATGACCTTCTAGATATTTGAGGAAAACAAAGTTCTGTTCCCTTCATCTCGATGCTCTCGGTTCACATAAGTCCAGTGAACCTGCCGATTCTGCATATCACTTTCCCAATCCACAAAGTTAATGTGAACTGTTAAAAAATAAATACAAGCAGAGCAAGCGGCCATGTGATTTCATTTCACAACTTGTCCAATAAGATTTCAGTTTAAACAATACTCCTCATATCTTTAATACAAGAGATATTTATCCAATAATACAAGAGATATATACTCAACTTAATTAGATTAAAGAAGTTAATTGAATTAGTTGATATGACTTGTATTTTCTAAAATACCCTAAACATCTTCTATAATTCCCTCATTCCCTCTCCTCCTTGATTATTGTGGAGAGAACATCTATAGAGATAAATTAAACAAACGATTGACAAATATATAAATAATCTTTTATATTTAGAACTAAGATCAACTCTCTAAAATTATTTTAACTCTAAAATTATTTTATGTTAAAAGACGAGAGCCAGTATCATAAAACTTTCTACGAGTGTTCACAAAAAAGGTACGTTTTTTTATTATCATCATCTTGGAGACCAAAACAGTCTAGGCTACTAAAATTTTTATAAAAGAATCAGTATACAGAGCTATTAGTAAATACACTCTCAATGAACAAATCTAAGGAACAGAAACCTATAATTACAGCGATCAAACATACATTGTATTCAACATAAACTTCAGTCAGCGAAATATTTGACTAATGCTGGTGCCATCAACTTCTTCCGTTCATCAATGCCAGGCTGAGGCTGATATCAGATTTCTGTGTTTCCACCCCAACAACATAGCCCCATCCTTCTCCACCAGCGTATAATGCTCTGAATAGTACCTAAGTAGGCTTCTGATCACAGAATTCACGTAAGAGCTCAATGGATACTGTCGGAATCCGGCCATTGTCAACCTTGACTTCCACTTTCCCAACAGCTCGTGTCGCTCTATCCTTGCCTTCCCTTCACAAGCAACGATGTTCACGATGTCCCTCGCCAAGCAGTGCTGCTCCACGTTAATCCGGTCCTTGCTATTTCTTGGCAGTGTGACATCAATGGACTCGAACATGGCCAAGTAGTAGTCCAATGTTTCTAAGAACCTGTTGTAGAATGGCGTGGTGTTTGTGTTGGATTCCTGTTCCACTAACGTGGTCACCTTGGGACCAAGTGACTTCACCATTCTCAGAAGTTCATCCCTCGGGTTGTTCACATCAACACTCTCATCAGCTGTGTGATGCAGATGCAGGGGAAAATTCACAGCCAAAGCCTCTCCAGGCCTTACATCAAGCATGTCCCTTGTTACTTCTGGACCAAACACAGGCACTCCATGAAACTCAACTGGGATACCGAATTTGTCTGAGATTGAGGTCAATTTCTTCCCAACTGCACCTAGGCCGTCACCACGTGCATATCGAGATATAGGATCATCGATTCCGGTGATCCGTACATGGGGTGCCCCACCAGGCCTTGCTGCAAGAGCTTGAAGGAGTGTCTCCCACTGAACTCCCTCAGCAATCTGGAAGTCTATGATGTGAATGCGCTCTTCATTTCTGCAAGCGTCAGCTATGGCTCCATTGGCAGCCATGTAACCAAATTTAAGGTAGGGGCAAATCTCATACAGCATGTGCATGTAAGAGAGCAGGTCTTTGCCTTCAGGTTCCCGGCACCTGAGGGCATGATATATGCTATTACCTGATGCCTCCTTCCTAGCAACAAGCCCTTCTACCATATAGGCACCAAGCCGCTGGATTGGCCCGCCACAGATAGAAACTGCACTTTTAGCCTCTTCAATCAACTCGTCAAAGACTTTCATGTTGCTTTCAGAGAGGGCTTTGGCGCAAGCGATCAACAATTCTTTTAAACTGCTAGGTGGGAAGCCCTGGAGCCATGCTTCCTCCATTAGTTTGTGACGCTTCTCAACGTGTGCAACTTCCTTTGACTGCCTAGTGCTAGTGGCAAAAGATGGCTGGCTTTGAAGGTATTGTGACCCTTGACGCTCCTGGTTCCCAGGCCCATATCTTTGGCCAGAAGTTTTAGGCTTGTTAATCCCACTCAAAGAAGCATTTGATGTGGTAGCTACATCACCGTCATCAGGGGCCATCAGAGCAGACTCTAACTCCAGCAAAGCGTGCCTGATCTTGTGGCTAGAACTTGCATCCTGTGCAAGAGACCTCCTAGCAAAATATGGATGCAGACTGTCTTGGAGACGGTCCACAGGTGACACTGACCTGTTTAAGTAATAATTAGTTTCCAGAGAAGAGTTATAAGAAGGGCTGAAACCAGAAAGAATCTCCCCAGAACCGTGCTGCTCCTGACCGTCGCTTAATGTAGAGAGAGAATCCGAATCAAATTGAGTGGAAAAGGGTGAATTGGGTGAGTTTCCCGTGTCAAATTTCAAGGATCCGAGAAACCTTGTAGGTAGAGATGGGATAGTGGAATAAGATGGCGTGTAAGGAATCCCTGACCCAGTCACACTAAAACTGAACAGCTGCTGCGAGTCCATGCTAGGATTAAGGCATCAGCCTTTCTATGGGAAAAGAGAAACTAGCAGGGCAGATCAGCAGCAAATCAGAAAAGTATCGGCTTTGCACTTGAACCCGAAAACCTCTTCGATGAAATAGAAGATATACCTGCATATCAACAGCGGCAAAAATTGTGAATATCTTCATTTATACCACTCACAAAAAGCATTGTTCTAAGTATCTAACTCTATGAATGGGCAAGGATAAAGGAAGAGTGTAGATTAAGACAAAAGTAAAGCATACGCATGGCCACGGATCAGGCTAACTGATTCAGGGTGAGATGATTAATGGAAACTGGTCTATACCAGGATTTGATTTAGAAAATAATCATTTTAACACCCCTGTCAATCATGCAATTTAATAAACAAATAAAGAGGAAATATTCGCGTATTTTTATCAAATAATGACTAGTTCAGAATTGTGCGCCAGAACCCAAAAAAAAAAAAAAAAACACAGGCGGTGTGTGGATAACAGATGTCACAGCAATATGGGGGGGAATCAGTACAAAATCAAGTGATAGTCACTCATTGCAGCTCCAAAACAACCGTTGGAAATCATGGCCTCATGGGCTGTGACTGAATCAAGTCATCAAAATAAGCCACTCGCAAAAACTATTTGCTGCTGCTGTTTATTTGTTAATCACTGGGCCCTAACCAGGAAAATCATTTTCACACAGAACCTTATCTCCTAACTTTGAGTCGACTGATCAATTATATATGAAATCGAAACACCAAAAGGGAAAGCGTATTATTGATGCAAATAGATTCTGAAAATACAAGAACAATAAACGAAAGTTGTTATAATTCGATAAAACAGTTACAGCTAACAAGCGCAAGAAGAGAAATCACGGATGATAGGTGCGAGAAACAAGAAGCAAAAACCTCAAAGCATCATTGGGGCCGACATTCGAAGTGTAAAATATCGAATCGACGCAAATCAATAAAAGAACAAAGAACACCGACCCAGTACTGGTTGCTACTATTGAAAAACAATCACAAGCAGACGTAGCGTTTAAAGCGCAACGATGTGTATCTATTTATGCTTCAAGTGAAATTGAATATTCCTACGTCGGGAGCACCCACAGAATGGTGAAGAAAATCAGTAAGAAAGTAGAAGAAATTACCTCGAAAATGAGAGTAGAATTCAACGGGAAGAAGAAGAAGAAGACGAAAGCGGAAGTGTTTTGTTTAGAGTATGACACTCAAGGGTGGGAGCCGTAAGTTGGGGGGTTTGGAGTGAAATGGTTTATATAGAGGCGACGAGGAGGAAGGTGGGTGGAATGGAACTATGGAAGCGTATGAATGTACGGATGATAACGGTAACGGCTGTAGGAAAGAATCGCTAGAGCTCTTGCGATCTCTAACGGAGTGGAATGACAATTGACCACGCCGACCACACGTTGGAAGCAGAGTCCCAGAACTCAATCTTCCTTTTCCCTTTCTGCCTCCAGTCGTACGCCCACGCTTCTTCTAGAACGTGGACACCCTCACCTACGTCGTATCCCATTCGTATAATCAATTTTTTACCCTTTATTAGTGTGTGTTTACTGTTTAGTAACATCCTAAATCATGATTTTAAATTATAGTTTGTACAACCTGAGATAAAACCCTTCTCACACACTTACCCCGTAAGTCGTAAAAATTATTAAAAAAAGCTAATCCAAACACATAAAATAAACTGTTTGATCCAACGATGCAGAGCTGAAGTGGAGGAAAAAGGGTGATAGTGATAATTATGGAGTTAATGAATGAATGATTGTGATTAGTGAGTAATACGCGTGCTAAGCAACATATAATTGGATTTGATTTGCTTGCGAACTAAGCGTGATGAGCAAGTCGCAGCCCATGAAATTGACAAGGCACTGAGGCAGCCAGATTCCAGCGCACTCCAATTTCTGGCAATGAATAAAATTTCTCCCATATTGACCTGTTCTTCCTTTTTTTTTTTTTTTTGTTCAAGAATTCCTAGTCAGTTTCGCGTAAACAATCTAAAAAGTTTTTATTATTATACACGGATGCTCTTTGCCTCTTTGGTAACGAGACTTTCATTTATACGATGCCCCTCACCCTATTTCCTCCATATTAATATTGCAATAATATTTTTAATATAGCATAAAATATTAATCATTAAAAATTAGTTTAATGGTGGATGAATTAAATGGAGAGAAGAGTTAGTGAAGATATTTTTTTTTTTGGGTACGATACTGCACCATAATTCTATTTTCTGGTTTAATACTGGTTTTTTCTGACCATGGTGTTATATGAATTGTGATGAGTAATAAATTTGAGTGGATGCGCCGGAGTGGCCTTGACTGGGCCTGGGAGTGTTTGATGATGGGGCGGGGTCACGTGAGTCATACGGGACGATTCAATGAGACGACGGGGACAGAAGAGGGAAGCGCGTCAGGCAATAGGTGTAATGCCACTAATCCAGCGCAACAACAGCCACGTGTCGCTCAATTTGACCGGTTTTGTCCTAACGTGGCGAACGTCTACACGCTGCCTCCAGCGGTTTTACTGGGTCAAACCTCCCTCTCATGGTAGTCTCCAAGCGTACACTGTTTTCAGTGTTTACTAGTAATGAATTTGGATCAATGGAAATAAGCTAATTTCCCACAATATGCAAAAAGTTAAGGTTTGAATTTCTGTGAAGGGAGGTACCTATGTGGTTATGTCTCAAATAAGATTACTTCACTAATATGATACATATGCTTGGAGGAGAAAAAAAAATGTCTCTCTGAGTCTGATTCCTCATCATACACGTATTCATGCATAGAGAGATGGCTCGCCTCAGTATGAACAAGCAAGCTTCAAGCTAAAACATTTTATTCTTAACACAAGTTATAATGTCATCCAAAGGTGTGAATGATACTTTATTAATAAAACGCTTGCCCAAAATAATTCATTTTTTTCCTTGTTGGCAAGAGTGGGAATTTCACGAGGACGTTTCCTTTATGTCTTTAAATTTAATGCACATTGTATGAAATATAATTTAAAATTAAGCTATATATATATATAGGTGTGAACAGACAATCAAGAACTGGCGAGGAAGAAAGTGTATTTTTTCTCTCTAATTAATTCAAGATATATGGCCTCATGGAAAAGCTTGTAATATTAAGAACCCCGAATGAACAAATTAATAATTAGTGTCGGCTGCGAATGTTAATCACATGTGCTTAATAGATCGTAGTTATATTTGCAAGTTGACGTAACTGATTTTTGTCTCTTCTTAATAATACTATAATTAATTGGTAAAACTGGGTTCGGCGAGCAAGATTAGAACAGAGTTTTTTATTGCCATCACACCAAATTAATTAATCCCGACAAGAATCTATAGTTCAAGTTAAATAAATAAGAATGGGATGCTGGGGTCCTAGCCGTTGACATTCTTTTTTCCCCCTTATGAAGGCCTCTGACATATAATTACACATTCACCATGACAACACTGCAACTATATTAATTATGTTATGAATATTGAATATGTGGATGTCCATTGACTCATATTACTCTTTCAGTCAACTTGACATAAAAAAGAAAAGAAGATTTGACACAAAGCAAAAGCAAAAGAAGACAAGGACATAAAGAAGATATAAAGTAACCATGGTCAACTAACCAAAGTTAAATATAACCATGGTCATGCAACCAGGGTTAAATTTCTGACTCTATATAAAGGGTTGTAATCGATTGTTTCAGTTGAACTGAATGAGAACTTTTCTCTAGAAATTCTATCAATTTTCTCTCTGAATTCTATCAATCTTTTCTCTTATCACATATACTTTTATAACACGTTATCAGCTCGAAGCTCTAAAAGAAGATATGATCTTCTTATGATTTCTTTAATGATTATATATACCTTGTTTTATTTTATAGATCTGGGATAATATGAGCTACTATATGGAATTAGAGAAATATTTTTACCGATTGTTATGTAACATCGGGTTCCATGGCTAAAATTGGAGATCGTTATTGTTTTTATATATCATTTACAAGTTCTTTTATATTATTATTATTATTATTATTATGGCCAGAAGTCATACACATCTTATTCTTGAAATTATGACCAGAAGTCATAATGTTTTAATTTCTTATAATATGGCTAGAAGCCATATCTCTTTTCCTATTATATGGCCAGAAGCTATATATATTTTTCATCTTTTATCTTATTGTACGGCCAGAAGTCATGTACAACTTTATCCTGAAGATAATAGTTAATTCTTCATCTTGAGATTAAATGGCCCGAAGTCATACATGGCCTGAAGTCATGAGATTAAATAGCCTGAAGCCATACATGTTTTAATTTTCTTATCTTGCCTTATGAATTATTTATTGTCTTTATGAATTTACAGTTATTATATTGCATATTTACATTTCATATTTTAATTATTTTTATTTATTTCTTTAATTAGTTTGAACCATGGCAAACCTAGCAAAACTTGAAATTGTGCTCTTGATATTACCGGGAAAAATTATTTATCTTGGAAGTTGGATGCGGAAATTCACCTGAATGCTAAAAGTCTTGAAGACACGATTAAAGAAGGGAATAAGGCATCCAACCAAGACAAAGTCAAATCCATGATTTTTCTTCACCACCATTTACATGAGGATTTAAAAACTGAATATTTGACAGTAATAGACCCACTTGTCCTTTGAAACAATTTGAAAGAAAGATATGATCACCGGAAAATGGTTATTCTTCCAAGAGCTCATTTTGACTGGATGCATTTGCGCTTGCAAAATTTTAAAATCTATAAGTGAATATAACTCAGCTATGTTCAGAATTACTTCTAAATTGAAATTATGTGGAGAAAATGTTACTGATGATGATATGTTTGAAAAGGCATTCTCCACATTTCATGCATTCAATTTGCTCCTGCAGCAGCAATATCGTGAAAAAGGTTTCAAGAAATATACTGAGTTAATTTCTTGTCTCCTTGTGGCTGAACAAAATAATGAGCTTTTTTTGAAAAACCATGAATCCTGTCCAACAGGCTCAACTCCATTCCCTGAAGTGAATGTGGTAACGAATGAATTTTATTGTGGCCGTGGCCGTGGACGTGGACGTCGGCGTGACTACAGCCATGGGCGTGACTACAGCCATGGGCGTGGTCGTGGTCGATATCATGGAGGTTCAAATTCCTACCAGAAGTGGGAAAAGACTGATAAGAACCAAAAAGGGGAAAGTAGTAGGCATAACAAATATGCTGATAATCCATGTTATCGATGTGGTGGCAAGGGCTATTGGTCTCGTATATGTCGTACATCAAGGCACCTAGTTGATCTTTACCAAGAATCAATTAAAAATACTGGTAAAAGATCAAATGTTGAAGTTAATCATGTTGATCAGGGCGAGAATTCTGAATATGGCGATATAGATAATAACTATTTGGATGTTGCAGATTTCTTAATATAATTTGAACTATTATATTTTATTTAAAGTTGTTTCTATCATATGTATTAATTTTAATTATATTTTTATGAAGAATGAATCCTATTGGCATCAATCCTAAAGATTTATGTCTCGTTGATAGTGCAACAACCCACACCATACTCAGACATGATAAATATTTTTCTTCCCAAGTAATACGAGAAGCCAATGTTCAGACTATATCTGGTAGTATAAATTTAATTAAAGGCTCCGGAAGAGGTAATATTTTGTTACCTGAAGGAACAAAATTATGCATTGATAATGCGTTTTATTCTACCAAGTCTAAAAGAAACTTATTGAGTTTCAAAGATATCCGCAGAAATGGATATCATTTGGAAACAACAACTAAAAATAATCAGGAATATCTTGTCATTACAAATATAGTTGCTGGTAGAAAATGCATATTAGAAAGTTTTCCTATTTTTTCTTCTGGTTTGTATTACACATGTATAAGCATAATTAAAACACATGCTATTGAGAACCAGAAGTTCACTAATGCAGACCAGAAGTTTGCCAATTCAAACCAGTAGTTTGATAATGTAAACCTGAAGTTTACTAATGAATTTATTGTTTGACATGACCGGTTAGGCCATCCCGGTTCAATCATGATGCGACAAATAATTGGGAATTCATGTGGAGTGTTAAAGTTTTTAATGAGGCATATTCATAATTGACATCCAAGGGGGAGTGTTATGAATATTAAATATGTGAATGTCCATTGACTCATATTACTCTTCCAGTCAACTTGACATAAAGAAGAAAAGAAGATTTGACGCAAAGCAAAAGCAAAAGAAGACAAGGACATAAAGAAGATATAAAGTAACCATGGTCATGTAACCAAGATTAAATATAACCATGGTCGTGCAACCAGGGTTAGATTTCTGACTCTATATAAAGGGCTGTAATCGATTGTTTCAATTGAACTGAATGAGAACTTCTCTCTAATTTCTCTCTAGAAATTCTATCAATTTTTTCTCTGAATTCTATCAATATTCTCTCTTATCACATATACTTTTATAACAAATTAAACATTTTTAGAAAACAAAACTTTATCATTATTGTCTTCTTCTTTTTATGACAAGGATCATATTTTTTATTGAAATAAACTCATAATTTTTTGAAAAATGCATATACAAACAAACTCATAATTGGTTTGTTTGTGCCAATTAATAGTGTGGGCATTTTTACCCCATTTTGAGAAGTTTGTGTGTATTTTTATACATAAGAAAAGTTTATGATGTTAGGCGCATATTTTTGAGAAAAAATAATGGATATTTTTACATCTTAGCCCTAATCCTCTTTTTTGTTACTCAAGGTGAAAACCTTCGTTTGTTTCTCTTTCAAACAAACCAATTTTTTTTTTTTTTAAAAAAAACATATTCGTATACGTAGAGATAGAAGAATTTGAACCCTGGCAAACATAAAGTGAAGGAATATCTTTGTTAAATATCGGAGATGCGGTTAAGAGGTGAAGATTTCCAGAAGCATTTTCATAGCTATATACATCTTATCCAATATATTGAAAGCATTATGGGAATCGATGATCACTGTCATGATACGTTACTTTTAGTTGGTTTCATTATCAGAAACTTGAAAAAGTAGAGATTTTGAGAGCATCGATTCTCAGCCCCACCAAATAAAAGGAAAAAACAAATAAAGGGATATATATGCATCTCCAGAGATAAAGGAAAAAGGATAGAAAAAGAAAAAGATGGAGGCATATAATAATATGTTCACATTCAGATTCAGATTTAGGTGAAATGAATGCGTCCTTATCAACGACTTTATTGCGTGACTAAAATCCTCTGAGGTAAAGTTGCACGGCCGAATTATTATGTAGGTGGTGGGGTATAATGAGAGTGCTCATCCTGAAACTTCCCTCACATTTCAAATTAATTATCAAAAGTTTAGGTGAGTTAGATTCATAAGAGATAAGACTATTGGCTTAAAGAAATACTTCAAAACTAAGATAACACTTATAGAAGTATTTATATATTGTCAACCAACAAGATTCTCACTCGAAAACCCTCTAGATTATGACTCGATTTTTTATCAACTCAACCCACTGATGTCACAGTGTAATTCATTAAGTGCACTTTCCTGGTTTCCACTTATTTGTCAATTTCGTACGCATGGCACGAGGATCCTTTCATCCACTAGCTGGATTGTGAATTCTGAACCGTTCGTGCTTATCTCTGGTGAATAATCTTTTTTGTATTTTACCTACTTTAGAAGAAAACAAAAATAGTAAAGACAGAAACATTCAACGTGATCAAACTAATTTTTTTTTGGCCAAACAGAATCAACTTTTTTTTGGATTTTAGATTAGATTTTTCTTGTGATCAAATTAAGTTGGTGTCACATCTTTCCTTGCATGCCTTTATTGTTTTTTGTAACTTTGCATTACAGTGACTACTCCTTGTCTTTCAAATATATCTGATCATGACTTGAACTAATATGATCCATGACGTGGCTTAAACCAGGAAGATACATTTGATCTGCTGATTGATTTGGACCCCTTGATTAAGAGTACTTTGCAATCTTAAAAAAGTTAAATAAAATAGATCTCGTTATCCCTTGATTTGGACCCCTTGATTAAGAGTACTTTGCAATCTTAAAAAGGTTAAATAAAATAGATCTCGTTATTAGAATGGATAAGCATGATGGATTCCAAACAAGATTAAGCCAATGCTTAAACTATTTTAATTTTGGACTTTTGCCTAATTCCCTTAAAAATAATTGAAATAATCAAAATTACTATGAAGGCATTATTGTCATTTTTGGGGGCATATATAGGTTATCATTGGTGAATAGCTACGCGAATCATTTAATAGGTGACTAAATTTAAAAAAAAAAAAACTAATAAGAGTTAAAACATTATAATTCCACTGTGATTGGTCATATCTTGTGACTAAAGCAAATGAATTAGACTTCTGATTTAGCATCCATATATGGCCAACAATATCTCTCAACACACACACACACACACACACACACACACACACACACACACACACACACACACACACACACACACACACACACACACACACACACACACACACACACACACACACACACACACACACACACACACACACACACACACACACACACACACACACACACACACACACACACACACACACACACACACACACACACACACACACACACACACACACACACACACACACACACACACACACACACACACACACACACACACACACAGCTTAATTATCTTGATCTTTTTGAGTAGTATATAAAAGAGAGAAATAATATCAGGCAAAATGATATTTTACAAGTTTCAAGTTAACATATACTTACATCTTGATGAAATCACCGCTCAAACTAAGAAAAGCACAAATCTTAAGTGAAGTGTTAATAATGAACAACTTAAATATAACTAACAAAGCTTAAGTCCATTTGCTTATATTTATCAGGTCCAATTCTGCAATCAAGTTTTGCAATGTGGACTTTTCTAAATAATAAAAATTCATACTGATAAAATTTTTTAATTCTACTGGACGATTATTAATAGTTAAAACAATTTACGACAAAGATTTAATTTGAGAATTATTGGATAATAAATATAGACTTACAAATGGACCTAAGTTTTTGTCCAATTATAATTATTCTATTTATAACTTACAAATAATATTTCGCATTTTAAACATAATGCATTAAAAGTCTTCAAAAATTGTAAACGAGCTTGTTCTTTAGTTGATGGAGAAAATTAAGGAAAAATCATAATTTCATTAGGAGTAGTCTCATACAATGGTGATAGAGACAATTGAATGGACCATTAGTAATGCGGCATCCATATCAAGCAAGCCACCGAACAGCAAATATGAGCACAAGAAATACATGGGCATATCCATATATAAACTTAGTAAATCTAAAAGTCAAAATTGTCTTTTGAAAACGAATCTTTCAATGTGACCGTTCATCGTAATATACTCCTTTCGGTCCTAATTATAAGATAAAGTTGATTTTTTTGGAGAAATTAAGGAAGCCAATTAAATTACTTTAGAGTGTTTATATTTTTATTTTTATCTCCAAACTAATTAATTTGACTAATAAATTAATATATAATCTAAGGATATTAAAAATATAAACACTGTAAAATAGAACATAGTTTATATATAGTACAAATTGCACTGCAAACTATGTTCTATATTTAGGACCAGAGGTAGTAATTTAATTGGCTTCCTTAATTTCTCCAAAAAATTCAATTTTATCTTATAATTAGGACCGGAGGGAGTAACATTTATTATAGAGTACTCCGTATTTTGCTTCTGAAATATCACTTTCATTTTCACATCATAAAATATGTAAAGAAGCATTTCATCACATAAATAATTTAACCAAAAAATTTAATTGAAAACATCACTTACAAGTTGTTGTTTGGATATATATAATATAAGCATCACCTTATTCACGTGGTTCCATACCCATATAGAGAGCATGAGGAATTAATAGAGCAAATTGCGGCCAAGATTATCAAACAAATCCCCCACGTGTTTTTTCCTCCACGTGTCTCTGTTTCGCTGTTGAGTCGGCTGATTATTCTTCAAATAGATATCTCGTATCATATGAGTAGGATGAGGATCACAATATTGATCAACATATAGTTGTACTAAATTAACTTTTCTTTTTAAAAATGTCGTACACATACGTGCTTTCTTTTTCTTTTCTTTTTTTTTTTTGGTGATAACGTATTCCTATAGAATAGTTTATTTTTAGACAATAAGTGTTTATAAATCATGATTCACGGTATTTAAGGTAAATATGTTAGAGGAGTTTTATCTCGACTTACATAATAAATGTTTATTTAGACAAAATAAGCCAACCAAACACTCCAAACATGGTGTATTTTCTTAAACAAAAGTAATATGCATACTAGTACGTTTGAACGTAAATATATCTTATGTTAGTTGAGTACGCTTCAGATTGTCTCGTCGCCTCATTCTTTAGAAAGGAAGCCCAACATCATTTTCTCTAAAAATGTATATAAAATACTATTTTATTTACCTGAACCATCTTTTGTAGATTTCAAACAGGTATGTACATGAAAGATTAATAATATCCGTTGCACATTGCCAAAGCAGTGTTACATTTTGAAATATAATTAGATTTATCAAGCGCAAGATTTTATATCATGGATATTTAAGCAAAAAAAATATACACACACACATACAGATGCCATGATCTTGGCTTGTTCTCTTCTTAGCTTTAATGCCAAACTTTCTATCTCTCTCTTTTTTTTAATATTATTACCTGATATTTGGTTCGAAGTTCATGATTATCCCTTCTAATATAAATAACTCATTTAGAACTCAAACTCGAGACCCAGAGAGCCTTATACAATAAAACCAACTCTATGTTGGTCCAAACTTTCTATCTCAAGTTTGTTCTTTCCAGAGATTTTTTCAATTCCTCAAGGAGCACCATGACTAGTGTGAAGCGTCGGTGCTATGTTTCATGTTTTAACTCCAGACTCTAGTTTATTTATGCTGGTTTTGTTAATAGGCTTTCTGTTTTAGCTTGGGTTGTGGTGTTTGCATTGTTCACTTTGCATAGTACTTGATCTTGTAAAAGCTCAGTATTTTTTTTGTATTCATGCATGCATATATATATAGAGAGAGATAATATGACATGTGAAATGCATTTAAAAAAATTGGGTAACATGGTGAATATCTGCAAGATAGATGTTGATGAGATGGTTTAGAGGGAGAATGAAATGAATTGCCGTCGACATGGCCAAGGTCCAAGGAATCACGTGCATAATTGGAAGCGGCGCCCCTGACGACAGTGTGTTCCCATTGCGCCTCGCTCTTTCTGGTATTCGGACGCTTGGAGAGATTATGAGCCACTTAAGGCATCTGGGACCCACCACTCGTGACTGTGCCGCCAAACGAGTGGGACCCGGAATCAGCCGTGAACGTACAACCCCTTTCATTTTGACCCGGTCTCCCATACATGCACCCATCGGCCATACGTACCCGCTTTGACTCAGTCTACCCCTCTTCACTCAGCATGATAGCACGGCATGCTCATACATACCCCGATTTAAGGGTGGGGATCATTTTTTTAATTTTTTTTGTATTTTTATTTATTTAGATTAAATTATAAACTGCATCTTAAAATATTTTTACCGTCTAGTATCTCAAATTAATTAATTTCTAATCTTTTATTCAGAAATATTTTTTTTCTACAACTCTAGTATCCTAAAATATTTTTTCAATAACAGCCAATATCTGAAATATTTTTTTAACATCTAGTATCTTAACCTAATAAATTTTTTAATGCATGGAGTCTTTTTGTCAAAAAAGAAAACAGAAAACCCCTTTTTATTTGAGGATGAGCATTCCCTACTCATTTTTTGGATGAACAAAAATGTGGATTCCTATCTTTCCACATATTAACATAACAAAATATTTTCATAAATTACTTATGCTCTCTTTTTATGAATTTCAAATTGGATTATTTGCCCACAAAGATTATAAAATAATGTCGCTTCTTAAATTGTTTGAAAATTTTATATGGATCTATATCGGTGACTGCTCAATTCATGCATCATAAATATTTGTTTATCTAACAATATAGAGTTTGATTGAAACATCTTGTAGTTATTTTAAAAAAATTTATATTCATTAAATTCATTTTTTTGAAATAGAAATATAAACGAAGTTTTATATGCATGTTTACTTATTATTTTGCATTCCCTACGATTTCTTAAGGTCTACAAATCAAGTATCAATTATTGTTTCCAAAAAACAATCAACACACTTATTTTTAGTTCAAAGACTGGAAGCTGTTCGAACAAATATTACAAAACAAAGAAACAAGGTCTGCCGGACAAAAAGAAACGTTGGTTGATGAAAAAAAGAATTTGATAACTAAAATAATCGTTTTATATTTAATAATATCTCTATAGCTAATACGAGTATAATAGATCATCTGACATTCGTCACTATGTTTTTCCCGTCAACTACGAAATTTTTATTTGTTAGATATGTTTAAGATAAAAAAAATAACATGGTGACCCAAACAAATAAATAGCGATGGTGGCAAACTTTTCGTAGTTTGGTTCGGTTAGGCCCATTTTTGCTAAACCAGCCCAATAGACAAACCATCTGTCGCTTTTTGGGCGGACACCAATCTCCTTAAGTATAAAAAAAAAAAATACAATCTCCTTAAATTAACTAAATGCCCATAGCCGATGAGAGTTCGCACATATGGTAAGAAACGGACTTAGAATTATAAAAGGATGCAAGTTCGATTTTCTCTGTCGTTGTCCTTGTAAGTCCCTTATAAGTGCTCAAAGAGTCCTAGGGCCATACCCTAACCTTGGTGAGGGACCGATGCTGAACTCACCCAAACTTTTATGTACAAAAAATAAATAAATAAATGCCCATAGTATTAAGATTGGCCCAACAAAAATAACTATTCAGTGAGGGAATTAGGCATTATAGCTTAATTGCCAAGTTTTTATATAAAAAACATTCCCATGGATTGTAAAATACAACGAGATGCTTCTTTGGACCCTAAACATCAAACAAAGCTCTTGATTTATTTTCTTAAAAATAAAACAATTTTTTTTCCAGTAGATGATAAATAACACAATTTATTCTGGGCTTTGTGCAAATTATATATAAACCTATATCATACCAGTTGTAGCGGACAGTAATATTAATATGCAAACGGCACCAATCAAAACTAGGAAAAGAAACATGTTTCTTCAACCTTGTTACAGCACATTTGACGGTTCCCCTGTAATGAAATGCATTGTGAATTTAGCATATGCGTGAGAGTATAATGTTTGTTTAGAATAATAACTGGAGTCTTAGGGCTTGTTTGGTCTGAGGGGAGGGGAGGGAAAGTTGGCGGAGGGAAAAAAATTTTGAGTTGAATTTAAAAAAATTAGATAAGTGGGGTTAAAAATTTTTCATTAATTTTTTTACTCTTTTATCTTATATATTCTCTTTATTAAAATTTTATTACCCCACTTCTTCAATCTTTTAAAATTCAACTCATAAAAATTTCCCTCCCCTTCAAATTCCTCACACCAAACAGACCCTTAAAAAATAACTATTTTTTAATCATGATTTAAAATATTAGAAGTAAATATGTGAGGAAAATATTATTTCAACTTACATATATAAACATTTTTGAAATCCTGAACTGTAATCCCGGCATGCTAATATCGATAAAGTTAAAAGGCAAATGCTTAAATTGATCCAATGTGTCCTCATCCCAATGCTAATCACCCACCAAACATTGCATTTTTCCTTCTTTTAGTCCACTCACCCCTATCTAATGTCCCATGGTCGCTTTGTGCTCTGTACTTTGTACTCCCTGTCTTTTTATTTGGTTTGAAATGGACCCACACTATGATCGTTTTTATTTTTTCATTTATTTTTCTTAGGAAAAAAAAAACCTTGATATCGTCGTCCTAATACAACATCTCTTTTTTGCAATGCAAATCTCCATCTCTCTCGAACTGGACCCACTTGACTGCTTTGCTTTCTCATTTTTGTTTAAAGACTTCTCTAGCCATTCTAGTAGTTTAAGGAATAAGAATTGAAATGCAAAAATCAAACTTTTGCCTGAAAGGTACACAACAGTTGTTTTTCTAGCGAGGTAGAAACGATAAATAAAATAAATAAAGAACTACGAGTAGTAAAATGGAAGGTCAAAGAGTCAGAGAATATGACACAGTAAGGTGGTTATTTGAGGGTATTGGACTTTGTGCCGATGAGATCATTAGGTTTGATAGGAAGCATATGTTCATAGTGCCATGAACGTAACTAACTTTAATCACTGTAACAACTAATAAAACACTAATTAAATCAAAGTCACTTTCATGAAGTTAAGCCGAGGGCTTCATTTTGCTTTCATTTTCCCCTTTATTTCATTTCACATTTAGGTGTGTTAGGTCGACAGTTCATTGCCTCCTTTCCCATAACTCCCACTTTTCCCCCCCAAAGAAGGAACAATAAAACTCCTAATATGTATCATACTTTATTTTTCATTAAAAAACAAGAGATAACATCGGTTAATTTTTTATAAATATAAAATATGCTACCGATGCTAATTTCATAATCGGCATCATGCCCTGAAGTTAAACCAACGACTTCATCTCGCTCCATTATGTAAGGTATCAATTGATAATAAATCATATATAACATACATATACATATATAAGAAATAAAGTTACGCTTCTAGATGAAATAAGGATCAATATATATAATGAATTAAAGTCACGTTAAAAAAAATTGAAAGAAAGCGTTATTGGCACATGGGACAGGGCGAGGAGTTGATGTCGAAATAAATGAGGAGGGAGAAAGATCAAAATCAAAACGTTTTAGATTATGTCACCATTGCAACCAAACAAGGTTTAATATTTCTCAGAGTCTTATCCAAATCCTACCACTTCATGCATGTTTCTAGTTTATACAGCAAAAGGACAGGACCATTTGCCAAGTGGATCAATTTATTTATGGGACAACCAATAGGAAGAGGAAAGCAATGAAGTGGTCCATCAAATTTCAGAGAACCTTTCCCCATAGTACCCACGTGTCCAGCTCTGTGTGGGCCCCGTGCGCCTATTATCCCAACCAGGAATAATATTTTGGTCAGAATAATTGCCCTACGTCACAAATCAGGAAGGTGACTCTGGGAACACAAACAATCTCTTCTGGCGCCACTGTAATGCAAATTCTCACCTCCTATATTTTTATTTATTTTTTAATTGTGGAGCAGCGACTTGTCATTTTGTATCTTGCGGAGAGTATTATCTAACTGTATTACCAGTTTTATTTATTCTCTCTCTCTTTTTGTACTGCTCAATATTACTTGATGCTGCAATTCAAACTTCAAAGCTCAAGGCTCAAGCCTGTGTTCCTTTCTTCCTTCTTCCCCTCAGATTCTTTTCTCTCTGCTTGGTTCTTGGAATCTCATTCAAAAGCATTTGATTCCTTCTCACTGGTACTCTTACACCTCTGATTCTGAGTTTCAATTCCATGTGGCCAACCTTCCAGAACACTTTAACTGCTTCAACCTTTTCTTATCCTTTGGATTAACTGGTAATTCCTGGCCCGGAGTCGCTTAATCTTGTTTTCGAAAAATGCTCCTTTTGCCTGTCAACATCTTTTCTTTTAATATCTTCGATCTGTAAGTCTGTTTTGTTCCTTGAGGAGTGTTCTTTGTATTGCGTGGGCTGGTTCTCTGTTTGTATTCACCTGTTTGGTTGCCCCGAAAAAAAAAAAAGCTGGGTAAGATGAAAGCAGAGGAAAGAGAAATGTTTGCTGCATTTGGCCAAGAGGCTGTTTTGCTCTAAGTAGGAATTTATCCACGGTTAGAACCAATTTCCATCAATCTGATCTTCATTCTCTGCTCCTATGTTTTCTCGTTGTCATTTTTCTTATATGAAAAATCTTTGTCTAGCAGACAACAGATCAGGTGCTACAGAGAAATTCTCATTAACTTTAGCTAGCACTGCTCTCTTCTTTTTTGTTCTGCTTATTCTGCCAAATTCCATTGTCGAGATCTTTACAGATAAATCCTTTGTTCTCCTGTATATATTTCAATGGGATTGACTTTTGAATAGGCATGGAATAGCCACGTTGAATCATTCGTATCTGATTTGTTTAGTGTTCAACGTAATACTACATATTTGCAGTCAAAATTTTCAACCCAAGACTTTTATCGTATGAGTGCCGTACGGTTCTTCTGAACACATTTTAACATTTTGAGGCATGTTAAACATACAAACTCTTTGAATGGCTTATAAACAGAGAACTCCAAACCAAAGCAATTGTCTACAGTTGACCGATTAATATTCAATTCAATAAAACTACGCACCACAGAATGCTAAATATTTCGTACCTCGTGCTATGTCTGATAAATGATAGGCCTTTTTTGCAGGTCTGGGAATGGATGGGATTATCAATAAGGAATAAGAAATCAAAAGCAAAACGCGAAGAAAAGAGGAGATGAAGGGGGAATCAACAGGACTGATCATTGGGATTTCAATTGGTGTAGTTATTGGCGTCGTTTTGGCTATTTCTGCACTTTTTTGCGTGAGATATCATAGGAAGCGATCGCAGATTGGAAATAGCAGTTTACGGAGTGCAGCTACGATACCCATCCGTACAAATGGTGCTGATTCTTGTACCATTTTGTCTGACTCAACCTTAGGCCCAGAATCTCCTGTAAAGTCTGGACGTAGTGCCATGTCCTTCTGGTTTGATGGCTTCAAGAGAAGCAACGTCGTTTCAGCTTCTGGAATACCCGAGTATCCGTACAAGTATGTGTTTTTTATAAGGTTTTAGAATTGGTGGTGCAACTTTCTTGTCTAGGGTATGAAATAGTTCATTCTGGGATTTTGCCATTTGTTGTTAATGTCTTTCTGTATAACACTTTAATTTTCACTTCAGGGAATTGCAGAAGGCGACCTGTAACTTTACAACACTTATAGGACAAGGTGCGTTTGGTCCTGTTTATAAAGCTCAGATGTCCACCGGCGAGACCGTTGCAGTTAAAGTTCTTGCAACTAATTCTAAGCAAGGAGAGAGAGAATTTCATACAGAGGTGGGGTTAATTACCATTAACTATTTACGTCCAATAGAATTTCTTTATGTTTTCACTTTTCAAATGTAAATGTGGTAACTTGAGCAGCCCGTTGTTCTCACATGGTGTACTTTTCTGTGTGCTGTTGTTGAATGAATTATTGTCAGGTGATGTTGTTGGGTAGGCTGCACCATAGAAACCTGGTTAATTTGGTTGGATATTGCGCAGAGAAGGGACAGCGTATGCTTGTATATGTGTATATGAGCAAAGGCAGCTTGGCTTCCCACTTGTACAGTACGTTAGCCTCCTAACCCATTTTGTGTTTCATGTATTATCAGTTTATAGAGGGAAAAGAAGGAAGCTTCAGTGTATTATTGTTGACTCTATATGCAGGTGAGGAGAATGAAGCAATGAGCTGGGATTTGAGAGTTCACATTGCTCTAGATATAGCGAGAGGCTTGGAGTATCTTCACGACGGGGTAGGTTGATTTCCCAGTGATCCATCTACCTCAGTCCATGCATTTTGCTTTGTAGTTGTTGATAATCCCATGTGTGATGTGAGTTCAGGCAGTTCCTCCAGTAATCCACAGAGATATCAAATCTGCTAACATTTTGCTAGACCAGTCCATGAGAGCCAGGGTAAGTAATTAGTCTTGTAAATTACTACCTACCAGAGTATCTCAAGTGAAGTGACGTGCTTGTAACAATTCTGATGAATGGAGCTGCAGGTTGCAGATTTTGGGCTGTCAAGAGAAGAGAAGGTGGACAAGCAGGCAGCCATCAGAGGTACATTTGGGTATCTAGACCCAGAGTACATATCCTCAGCAACATTCACTAAGAAAAGTGATGTCTACAGCTATGGAGTGTTGCTGTTTGAACTCATAGCAGGCAGAAATCCTCAACAAGGTCTCCTGGAATTAGTTGACCTAGTAAGATCTCTCTCTCTCTCTCTCTATATATATATATATATATCTTCATTACATTTCTGAGGATAATAATGGAAGGCCTTAATGGATGAACAGGCGGCAATGAACAGTGAGGGAAAAATGGGGTGGGAGGAGATAGTGGACTCTGCACTGGAAGGCGAAAATGATGTAGAAGAGCTGAATGAAGTGGCAGGGCTTGCATACAAATGCATAAACCGAGCCCCAAGGAAGAGACCTTCCATGAGAGACGTGGTTCAAGTGCTCATAAAGATTCTTAAAACAAGAAACGGTAAAAGGCGTCACAGGAAGGGATTGTCTGCTACCGCAGATGAAGTGTGCATTGATGTGGATCCTCACCCTCATGTAAAGATTCATCGCAGAGAAGAATCTATGGATAGTGCAGCTGACACCTATGAATGAAGTGTACAATAACATTGCTCTTAATTAACTTCATGGGATGCTTTTATTTGTTAGGAGTACTTGTCAATTTTGGGTTTTGCTGTTATATATTTGTGGTTCTTAGTGAGCCTAGTTTAATTTTGGTTTTCCACAGGAGACTTGATGATGCCCTGAATTATCATCTGTAATTTTCTTTTTTTGTGAATTTTGAATCTTTGATGTCTTTCAGTGGTTGTGGAAACTGAAATTTGTATATTACTTAATGAGTGCAAGTGAAGAAGAGGAAGTGAGTGGCATGGAAGAAAGGTTCCGTGCCCACTAGATGGTTATATCTCATTCTGGTTCCTCTTTCCATGAGCTGCTATAGAGTTGATTCTGCTAATTCCTTTTAGGCTTTGCAGAATTACATTACACCTACAGTATTTTTATTTAGAAAATATCCTCTACCTGCCTTAATACTCCACCTCTAATATAAGAAACCCTTTTTAATTATCTTCTAAAGTAAGCTTTTTTTGCATTAAGAAAATGATTCATTTGTTTTTGTTAAATTTTAGAATGACACATGCGTATATCACTTTCCTAACACCGTCTTAATTAAATATTTTGGCAAGATACACCATTTTAATTAATAAGTAAGCAAACAACACTAAAATAAAATCACCAAGACGGGGAATTAATAATGGAGGTTGGATTTAGTAGAAGGAGTTGCTTCTTCACGACATAGCAAATCAATGTTCAAATCACTATTGAAAAAGACCCTTAATGGCATTACCTCTGTTCTCATTGCCATCCGCGACCCACACCTTCTCTTTCAGTTCTTAGAAAACCCTTAGCCGCTGCTGTAAACACTCCTTCCTTCGTTGGAAAACCTTGTTTGTCGCAACCACTAGTGACGTTGAAGACATAGCCTTTGAATTTCTCTAGACGGAAAGGTTTAGAAAAATAAAAAAGAATATATATAAATTTTTAAAGTTCCTTCAAATTTGAAATAGACAAAATTGATTACTACGGGCATACATTGCCAAGAGCATCACCGCTAACCTCCTGTGAGTATGCTGGACAATGAAACTGAGATACGTTCCTTGGATGACCTTATCTTTCCTATTATACAGTCAACGTTTGACCATGACACTCAGATCAATAATGAAATTTCACTCCACTGTGAGAATCTACAGCAACGGCTGAGGGTTTTCTCAGAATTGAAAGAAAAGGTAGGCGTCCAAACGGCACTGCGATCATGGACAATGAGAGTAAAAGATAAAAGGACAGTTTCACCCTTATATAAAAATGATATATTCCCACCGGTCCTAAATATAGGATAAAATTTGTGATGCAATTTGTATTACAAACTTTATCCTATATTTAGGATCGGAGATAGTAATAATTATAAAATTATTTGCTCATGTCTTATGTAATGTAAGATGTCACATAGAATGTGAGGTGTCTTCTGTTAATCCAACATAATAGATTCTATTAAAAAGATAACGGTCAATTAATAATAGAGGGTTTAAAATAAAAAATGAAAAGATTAAGGGTTAAATTTAAACATCAAAATATTAGGGGTTATATGTAACTGCCTCAAAATTTAAAAAGGTTTTGTATAATTTATCCTTTAATTAATAACTAAGCAAACATCATTAGCATAAAATGTGTACTTTTTTGGCTAAACACTTGTATTTTTTTATTAGAAGTAATTAGATTTGAGACATTGTCAAATATTAAACATGAATATTTTTCACAGCAGAAATTCCAATTTTAATTTTTCATGTTGTGAGGTAACATGCCTCCCGTTATTTCAATCGCCCCGTTCATAAATTAATTCTACTCAAGTTCACTGAATTCTGAACTCCAATTTTTTTTTTTTTTTTTGTCCGAAAAATAACACAAAAGAATTAGATAAGGGAAAGTCGGAGGAGGGGATTGGTTTGGGCCGTTTTCGGCCCACATACTATCCGCTACTGTTTCAAGAGCATTCTGGCCTAGGCGACGTCGTCGTTTTGAGTGTTCTCCTCCCCCCGGATTATGAGATTATCCATTATCATCAGAAGGAGAAAGAAACAGCTTGAAGCCAGAGTCGCAGTGGCCGGGGAAAGCAGTGAAAAATGGCTGCCATGGCTGCTCTTCAGAGCTCCTTCACCTCTCTCTCCCTTTCATCCAACAGTTTCATGGGGCAACGCCTCTCCCCCATTACTCTCTGCCCCGTTCCGGTACGTTACTATACTCTATTCCCAGCCATTTCCCAACTTTCTTTGTTCTCTTTTAGTGCAACTCAATCGCTTAAATTTCACTTTCATAAACTATACTTGTGTTTTTTTGTGCTTGTGGTGGTCATTGGTTGATGCTGCCAATTTCTTTCAGGGCTCCTGTTTGAAAATTGGCGGTGATGTCAAACCGTGTATTTCACGAATTCTAATGTATCTTGTATTTCTTGTTTCATTAACGGGTTACAATAGTTGCATTGTATTCCCTCGTATTCGGTTATCAGCTGATTAGTTTAAAATACAGCTAGTTTCAAGTTGCAACATATATTTGCATTGGTATCATTGTTCTCTTGGTCAAATTAGTATGTCCATTTAACAAAAGAAAAAAAATTAATGTGCTTGTTTTGAATATGTCATAGTAGAGCTCTATATTCTCATTTGTTTCCTGGGTCCGGGACTAGTGGAGTGCGGGACTAGTGGAGTGCAATTGACAATCCCTGATTTAAAGGTTAAGATCAGATAAGTTGATTTTATTCAGAAAGGATAGAGGGTTTTCTTTTTTTATTTCTCAATTGAAAATTGAAGTCCTCGTACTTATCCAATTTGGTTTCAGATGTCAGTGCATTTTAAAAGTAGCAACTCCGAGGAAATGCTTGCTTGCATTTTTTTTCTTTTAATTTTCTTCATTTGTCCATAGTTAGCCCCCACAAAATTTGGACTTGCAGGGACTAATTGCTTGGCACTTAATATTTTATTCATTGTTTAAGATTACTTATTCATGGTTTCTTGCTGCAACTTTTGATTTCTTATCTCTTCAAGAGATGAGATGAAAGCTTGCAAAAGTTTAGTGTTTGCAGAGGTACTGGGAATTTTCAGATACCAGCCTGATTAGTCAGTGATTTTCTATGTTTAACTCTTTTGATTTCTTTTGCTGATCACTTTGTTGCAACAATGTTGTTGTAATCATATTATTCATGTTTAATGTCATGTAACAAAGAACAACTCAATAACTTTCATTGCCATAATAATAAGACGACTTCTGATATTGAAGAAAATTAATTATTGATCTCTGCATCTTCTAAAGTTCATCATGGCATTCAAAACTAGGCCTGAAAATTTTATCATAAGGATTGTAACTAACGTTGCATTCACATGTAGTGCACATGTTTGGAAGACTAATTTGACATCATTTGTTTTTTCATGCAGGGCAAGTCAGCAGAGAAGCCATGCCTCATCGTAATGAAGGTTAGTTTCAGATTCTCTTCTGTTGAAAAACAAAGCGGACAAAAAAAAAATTGAGGAAAGCGAAATGGTTGAACATTGTTTGTGAGATGTGATCTGAAAATGGACTGCTGCAGTTATTAGCTGTTTGTTATTTCTTGAAGGCACTCAAATTATTCCAATATGATACAGAATATTTGCTAATATCCTCATATAGTGTATAATATTCCCTGTCATCCTCTGACAGCTTAAACGATGGGAGCGAAAGGAATGTAAGCCAAATAGCCTTCCAATCTTGCACAAAATGCATGTTAAAATTGGGGATACAGTGAAAGTAATATCTGGACGTGAAAAGGGTAAAATTGGAGAGATTACTAAGCTCTTCAAGCATAACAGCACCATCATCGTCAAAGACACAAATTTGAAGACAAAGCATATGAAGAGTAGAGAAGAGGGTGAACCAGGGCAAATCATTAAGGTAGTTTCTATCGCCCTTACCTGAAGTAATGAAATTAGTGTTCGTTCCCTCTTTTACCTTTGTATACTCTGGAAAGCTTGGATGCACATTCATAGAGTAAGTTCAATGCATGGACGATCTTCATTTGCTTAATTTGTTCTCAAGCTCTCAAGTATACGTAATAATTATCACCAGAAACTTTGCAGACGTTTAAATCTTCTGGTTTGTCATTTAACTGGGATGTCCCAAACTTTGGCTTAATAAACAGAAGTACCAGCATGGATTTGAATGTGAACACATATTTCTTTACGCTAATTCTGGCAATTATTTTATTTTTCCCAGATCGAAGGTCCCATACACAGCTCAAATGTGATGCTATACTCAAAAGAACAGGAGGTGGCAAGTCGCGTGGGCCATAAGGTTCTTGAAAATGGCAAGAGAGTCCGTTACCTAATAAAAACTGGAGAAATAATTGATAATGCAGAGAACTGGAAGAAATTGAAGGAGGCGAAGAAGAAAAATGAAGAAGCTGTCGCTGCTTCTTAATTTGAGTGGGTGAGTTCATGCCTTCGCCAGTAATGTAACTCCTAATGTACTTATACTGTTTGGAATTCAGTGTATATTTTTGGTCTGTATGATCATTTCCATATACAAACAACCTGATTGGAGATTAATTTGTTTATTATCAGTTGGCTGTTTTTTATAATTGACCCTCGTGAGAAATTGTTCATGCCTGTTCCTCTGAAAAGTTTAGTATGGCTCAATGGTAGAAGATCGTATGATTGTTTCCTCAGCTGCTGTAGTATGCCTTGTGTCTCCACCAAGTTCAAATCGCCCGAGTTTCTGCGATCCATACACTTAACAGTACTTCGGCTCAAATGTGCAGAGATCATTATTACCCTTTGTAAAAGCGTATGTAATTCCGTATCAAACTTGAAATATGTTATGTTATAAAAAATCTTAGCAAAACTGCTGCTGGCATCCATGTAAAATGCCAAAAGGTGGTTTTAATTACAAGCGTGGCTTTGGAGATCATTCATTAGATAATTAATATGCTGTGTATATGATGAAGCTAATTACACCCTGTTCCTCCCGTTGTAGTGTTTGGTATATATAACAGTAGTGAAGGTCATGTCGCACCTTTATTTGGTTGGAGGTTTTATTAAGTTAGGTTAGGTTGGGATGGGGTTGGAGATTAAAAATAGTGTTTGGTTGGAAAGAGGTTAGGTTAGGTGTGAGATGTTTTTTTGTCTTCTAATGGTCTGCTAACGTAAGTTGTGAACTCTCTAAAATTGGGGTTTTTTCTAAGTGAGAGAATTTTTGTTTCCAATTATAATTAAATTGTCCATGACAATTTTTTAAAATTCCAGCACTACCCTCCCCTGTAAGTCGTCACTGTCCAGCTCTGAGTAGGTGCAACAAAACTGTTGAATCCTTTCCACCATTGAAGCTAATGGCGAGCTCCTCTATTGAGTATGAAGATAAAGCTCTCTGAATAATGCCGATTGACTTCTTGTATTAGGTGCGAAGCGTTTCATCGTCACTCTCCCTGATTGCTTTATCGATCTTCATTTACCTTGGGTTTTCGTTTGAAAAAGGTAAAATAAAATCCCCTTTTGCCAGTCAAGAAACGATGAAGAATTGAGAATAGCCTTGTATTCTGGGCAAGCTGAGAATCGCACTGAACTTGTAAGGCGAATTGCTTTCTATTTCATTCATTCATTATCCTTTTTCATATTTGATGTTCTTTCTTTTCTTTATTTTCCAGAACTCCTTTGAAGTCTTGGGATTATTGGAATGATTCGTATTATAAAAACAGAAGAATATATGAAAAAAGTGTATATAATTGTTAGAATAATTATTTTATAAATAATAATTTTATAAATAATTATTATTAATAAATACATTGCAAAAGAAGAAGGAAAATATATAGAATGACATTTTTGTCCACTTATAATTAACTCACATAACCTAATCTCCTGAACCAAACAAGTTATCAAACCTCACCTACTCTCTCTTTGAATCAAACAACATTGTAACCTCCTCTAACCTAATTTAAATAAATCTCACTTAACTTAAACTTCGTTGAACCAAATACACCCTTAGGCGTGACAGCTGCTCCAGTAGCGGCGGTCCTTCAACAAGCTGGGTTTGTGAGGATCATGAAAATGGGCCTGTGGACCTAGCAAATGATGGATCAGCACACCCCAATTGTGCCTAAAACCCAGTATCTTTGTGTGGGCTCAGCATTAAAACAGAGGCGTCCATTCTTAGTGACATAAAACAAGGGTACCAAAAAAATATTTAAAATTGGGTTGTTGCTTTATTATTATTATTATTCCATATAACAACTTTAATCCCGGTCCTTGAGAACAAAGATACTTCCTGGTATCCATAACTATAAGACACTTCAACTAATTCATTAGAATTGAAAAATAGTAGTTAGCTCATTAAATTTATCTTAAATTAGAAAAAAATTTCAACTTTACTTATATTAAATGAGATATTGAAAGAGAAAAAAATACAAAAAATCATATTTAAATATTAATTACATGGACAAAATTGATAAATTAGCATTAATTTCTCTTCAAATGACTCATTGTGGACCAAACAATTCTTCTAAAAATTATTTATATTGTGGATTGGAGGGACTTTTTTTTTTTTTCCCGGGAGGGCATGTAGTAATTGGGGGAATAAGGACTGTTGCTTTATTATTAGTATTCTGGTTTGAGATACTTTTGAATTTTTTTTTCCCGAATCAAAAGTCTTCCCCTGTCACAAACATCACCATCCAATATCTGTATGAGATACAAGTCAGGATGAGGTTAAGCAGGCAAGTTTTTTTTATAGCAAAAAGCATATCATTCTTAGACAGCTTTTAACTATCTGCTATCAGTGACGTCTTAATCCTTCTTCATTCATTAATTTTCCTTTTCCCATTATCTCTATGACACAGCACGCAGCATGCTGTTCTGGTCTGGACAAGTCTGCATCAAGCATTTAAGAGAGAGTTCCAAATTGCTCATAAACTCTCAGGATTTATAAGATTAACGCAACCCTTCTCATGGTTAAGTAGCTGTTACAGTCTCTCTGGTCCTAATGAACCTGTTTCAGCTTAATTGAAGCAAGAAGAAGGCACCCACCTAACCTTCAGGCTCGAATTTCCAAAATGAATTCAAATTCTGAAATTCAATGCAAAGGGAAAAGCATTGCGAGGGTGGTTAGTGCACATTTATGAGGGGCATGTGCAATTGCAATGAAGCATTGAAAGCTGTACAGATATTACAGTTGAATTCATACCAAACCAACTCACTTCTGGAACAGGCCCTCCGCCTTCAGACTTAAAGGCCCTCAAAATCAGGCATGTAAAACTATCCATAATCTTATTTCTGTGTGTGATAGTCCCCAAATACTTGAAGATCTAACTTTAAAAGGTTACTGCTCTTTCATCAGGTTGGCCTACCAGCCTTAAGGAGGGGAAAAAGTGACAAATGAAGGGTAAGTAAGAAAGCTTTTACAGCACAAGACAAAGGGGAAGAAGAGACCAATAACATATACCTAGACTAGACTGTCAAGTGTGAACGCACCAACCTCTTTAAACATGAACCATAGTCTTCTAGGATGGACCACATGCCCTAGAGAGTTCAACATTTGGTCTCATTCTCACTGCATTTGTAGGGCTGGCGGTTCTCACTGTTGAAGAAGGCAAGGTACAAATGACAAAACATTTGAGCATGTTCGGGGTGTTAGGAGACAGATCCACTCTCTTTCATGCTAATTAAAAAAATATAATTAAGTCTCACTACTATCATTTCAAAACTCGGTAAAATTATTTTATTTGCTTCACATTTTCATAGTCAAGCTCCTCAATTAAATCCTGGACTGCATCCCTCAATTCAATGCTCCAACATCTAGGTCTATTCAATTATTGCAATTCGATATTCGAAATGCTACGCTATCACCCTAGTAGATTTACTCATTCCAATGACCAAGTTGTCTCACTATCACATAGAAGTTATTACCTGTGGACACCAACTATGGTCATTAACTCCGAAATTCAACAACATAACTTACCTTGGTGCCATTATTAGCACCATTTAAAATTAGCTAGTGTGGGTGAAAAAATTAGCACCATTTAAAATGTTACAGAGGTATGAATAAGAAGTTCATACAACAAACAAGAAGACGACAAGTGACGCGAGCAACAAAAATCTAATCTTTCCAAAAGAGGAAGCCGCGGAGAAGCTCCATGGAAAGGCCAAAAACCGGGGATTTTCATTACAACAGGGCAAATTGTTGTGTACAACTTCATTTTTCACTTCAGGGCTTGCAAATTACGACAAAGCAAGGAAGAAGGGCTTTGGGATTGAGCAAATAAAGCTCCTCTATGTTTGAATAAAGACCAACTTTGCCAGCCAAAGAATCAAACCCTGTTTGCCCCGCCATTTCTTGAATGTTGTCGAGTGGCCTATGAACCCTGCCAGCTATTACTCTGCAAACAATAAGTGCTTTTCTGATTGAAATGTCATCATCAAGGATCTCAATAGATTCAAATGCTCTTCCGCTTGTGGAAGTTGTGAAAACTCCAATTCCACCCTTTAGCTCCTTCTTTGCAGAGAACCCATTTCTGATAATTCGACAAACACAGCATTTTTCAGAGAGGCAGAGGCTAGATGAGCCGTTGAGACCAAGATTGCAGCACACGGTTGTGCCATAGAACCTTAAAAGTTCGTTTCCATCGGCAAGACACCGAGGATGTTTCTTTGGGAGCTTGCTGGCTTTGATTTTTACCATCTCTCTGTACTCTTCGAATCGAGCCAGTGTCTTTTGCATGTTGTGGACCTTCAAAACTCTCTCTATTCGGCCACAGTGATTCTCAGACTTTAACCAGCTCGTCCGGCATATTATCTCCACTATCTTCCGTGATGAATCGCCTTCCACAAGCTCAGTGACTGAAATAAAGACCAGAACTTTAATTTCAAACAAGATGAGATGAAACATGAGAATGTGTAACTGAAAACTATACCGCATGTTGTTAAAGGAATAAAAAAGAAACAGTGCTGAAGAAAGAGGGAAAGACAGGTTATTATTTCTCCTTGACTTTTGAAAAAGTGAAGAAAAAGGAAAATCAGCTGGGTTATCCCAAAGCTGAAAAAGTCAGGTTAAACTAAAAAGATTCCTCACATAGCAATCCCTGTGCATCAGATAATAGAAGGGGGCTTGGAAAGTTTGTGGTCAGAACTCAGAAGGGCAATCTGATAAAGCTACAAATATAAAGGTAGCTAAGATTTGAAATTGAAAGAAACCATGAAAAAGATAGCAAGCATAAAAAACCAGAAAACTGATAGAGAAGCAAGATCCTTAGTGTTTACCAGCATGCTTAGAGAGATGATGAGTCTCAGCAGCTTCCCATTTGGTAAATTGCTCTCCACATTTGTGACAAGTGACAGTGGAACAGCCATTAGAGTGAGTCTCAAGAGACATCCTATTGCTAGAAAGAAGCCCACCACCACCACCACCTCCGTGCAAAGCAGACCCTTCTTTATCTGATAAAAGAAAGGGACTTGGGGATTTCCTTGGAGGAGTGGCTGATGTCCTAAAAGAAGGATTAAAGTAGTGCATTGTAGGGTGCCCACCGGGTCCCGGAGTCCCAGGCCTTAAAGTACCCACAAAGGTAGAGCCCCCACTACCACCGTTATTACCACCACCACCACTACCTCCACCACCGTTAGCGCCGCCAACCCCATCTTGAAATCCTCCAAAGCCAGTGATTTTAAGCTCACACCTTGAGTTGCTTAAAATCACTTCGTGGGTTATTGGGTTGAGAAACTCACTGCTCCCAATGGATCTTGGACTGCAACTTGGTGGTTTCTCGAGATGCCTTTTGCTTCCATGGATCACATCTTTGAGATTTGCAATACTCCTCGAACACCCTGACCTACGAGCCCTTTTCGTTAAGATTGTGCTCAAATGCTTTCTGGATTTCGGGTCATGAACTTCTGATGGCTCTGATTTGCAGTGTAGTGACTTCTTGAGAGAGAACCAAACTGTTGGCATATTATATCCCTAAAGCTTCCTTTTTTTTTTTTTTGTGTTTTCCCTTTTTGCAGTGACACTTCAACTCGAGTCCCAAGCTTAAGAGCTACTCCATTTCACTCTATACGCAAAAGGAGGCACCTTGTTTCCTTTCGCCATCTTGTGGAAGCAGAGAGAAAGATGGAATATTGATAGATACCAGCACTATGTGCTGCGAAATCTCACTTTCTGCTTTAGGCAAAACACTCGCTTTTTCCGGAAAATTCCTTCACGAAATCATACCAAAAACCAAAACAGTTATTGATGAGAAGGAAATTTACATCAAACACCTCGAGAGCATTCAAGTTACGAATGACGCCGTGAAGAAGAGGATTGTGACAGCGAAAAATTGCAGGGAGAGAAGTAAAATCCACACGAAATGGACGACCTGTTTTTGCTTGGAAAAATGAAGAATCTTCGGAGCTTGGACTCGGAGAAGATGACAACGAACCTTGACAGATCCGTGTTCCGTGGCGCTGTTGGATTGTCCTGCCTATTAAATGACTCTTACCCAAACTATGATCAAACACCCAAATTTATATATATAAAAGAAAAATTCCATCTCAAAACAAAAATGCCAATCGTTAGCTTGTTATTATTATCTTTTCCTAACCTTTGTTATTTCTAGTTTATAATAACAGAATCATTATCATTGGTCATTTAGAACTGTCACATTTGTATATAAAATAAAACACAAGAATAAAAGCATCAAACTTCAACTAAGTCTAAGTAACCAGGTCAAAAAAAAAAAAAACTAAGTCTAAGTAAACGATAATATTAATTTTTGAAATTTGAAAACATATTGATTGGGCCAAAACATGATTAATGATTAAGAAATTCAGATGCCGCGCTGTTACACTGTTTACCTTGTGAATATGACAAATCTCTGATAGGGTATTTTGAGTAACACAAAAGCACATGCAGGGTTGAGTTCAAACTTAGGAGGACCACGCCTGGAGATCGAGGAATAAAATAGCTAGATAGCACCGCAACTAAAAATATATATATATATATATATATAGATCGTGGAAAATATTTATAATTAGTATAGCAGACAATATTAGAATATAAATTTTGTCCTCAACCTTGAGCTGTTATTGTTTTGGGTGCTGAATAACACAGGAAAATATCAAATAGACAAATACAATAAAAACTGGGACATGCACAGGTCATCCCGTACAGCACAACATTTATATATAAAATAGACTAAAAAAGTTGCATAAACTTTGTACAAAACATCAAAAGCTAGCATTTTTTTTTTCTTGGTCAGAAATTTGAACTATGTTTGGATTTTGGAGAAAACATAATGCGAGACAACCAGACAGTGTGATTATTAAGAGCATCAAAATGTGTCATTTCACCGATGAATATGATTCCCAGCATGCCTCTGATGATTTCCCCTCTTTCATGGCCAACACAACACTTGCTTTGTGAAATCCATTTTTAGTGGTTTTGATTGCGCCATTATCAAGGGGCATTAGTGCCTGTTGTTACAACTTTCAAGCTTTCCAAAAGAAAATTGGAAAAAACTTCATCATATAAGGCGTTAATTTATCAACTGACAAGTGTTAGATTGTGAGCATGATCTTATGCTTAATGTGATAGTTAAAGTGTTTGTCTGGAATAGCTTATTTTTAGGTAATAAATGCTTATAAATTATGATTTACGGTATGCAAGGTAAATATATGAGAAAAATTTTATTTTGACTTACATAATAAGTACTTAATTTTAAAAAATAAGTTAATCCAGATATGCTAAAAGTTTGTTACGAGATTACTATAATTTACTCATTGGAAATGATGCGTCGCTGAAATATTAGAAGTGCAACTTAATAAATGGTAAGCAACTTTATAAAAACACGGATTTTAAAAATTGTTCCTTACTCCCTCTGTCCTATATATAAGACTATTTCAACCGAACCATAATATTCTTAAAAACAATTAAAAATAATTAAATATCATAATTATGTAGGAAGTTTAATTTTTTTTTTTTCAAAAACACCCATATTTATGAATGGGTGGGGGAGAGAATAATAATAAGAAAATGATGAAAGAGAATATATATATATAAAATAATAATTAATTGAAGATAAAATAAAAAAAAATATTTATTATTGAGATAAACTCAAAGTGATATTACATTTTAAGGAGAAATCCATTAAAAAAATCTCTTATATATAGGGAGGGAGTACATAATACTCCTCTGGTCTTAAATAGTGTTAAATCTTGACAAGATTGTAAAACTCTTAGGTATTACCTAACATGTATGTTTAGATTAGTTTTTAAAAAATAACTTATATCATTTACAAAATAAATATGTGAGAAGAGTTTGGCTTGCAAAAAATGACTTCTAAAATTATGATTTTGGAAACTCCAAAACATAAATAGCCATAAATCATGTAGATTACTCTGCATGATAAATTACTAGGTGTACTCTTCATTTTTTTTTTTCCTACTTAATGCGGGATATTATTCCTCGTCTTGACTTGTTATTTTCTTCAAAATTTAATTTTAATAATTTGTTATTATCAAGTTGAATAAGCCGGATAGTGATAAATTTAAGTAGGAAAGAGAGGAGGGTGCGGATGGAAGGGTGATGGGCACATGGGGTGGGGACTCACAGCATGGCCCATATGATTAGCTTCTTTATTTTTTATTTTTTATTTATTTATTTTGCCAACAAGCTTCTTTAATTCTTTTCTCTTTGTTTTTTTGGCCGGCTTCTTTAATTCTTTTCTGTTGTATATGCTTGGCAGTATAATTATAATTATTTGTAACAACTTTCCTTTTGGTCTCCGACAGATATATAGGTCCCCCTCCCACTACCCGCCTGCCCTTTAATTCCGCAATTTCAAAAAATAATACTCCTACACGTGAACACTGAGCCCTAATTCTCATTACACTATCCTTGACCACTGCATTTGTTTTTCGTCATCTTTTGTATTGTCCTCCTATTGTTAAAAGACGTAAAAGTGAAGAATTACCTAATTAAAGGCTTGATGTGCTCATTTTTTTTAGGGACAACATATTTTAGGCTCTCCAAAAGTTTTCTCCATTATCAATTTAGCTTTCAAATTTTGGCTTAGTGCAATTCAGCCTTCAATATTCGTAGAGTTAAATAGTTATATAAATTGAGTATCATAGATATATAAAATCTGAATTGTTTTGAGTTAGTAAATTATTTAGATCGAGTTATATTCAGTCAAAAATTACATATTAAATTGATTATTGAGGAGAAAATGAAGGATAATAAATTATATTACTTTTAAATTGCACTTATGGCTTCTTCTTCTTGTTTTTTTTCAGTTTGAAATGTGCGTTATATGAAATTCGAAGCATTGGTGGAGGGAAGTGAGAGAGAAGGGCATGTTTAGGGAATGTATAGTTTGTATTGGCATTGCTGTCTCTTATGTTTCAATATTGCACTGCTATATCATGGATTGCTGATATATCCGATTTTATCATAGTATTTAAAGTAAAATACTCTAACATCCCCTCTATTTTAGAAACACATATAAACCTTCCTTAAAACTAAAATATATGTTACACAAACATCTCTTATATTTTGAGATTCTATTTTCATCCACTCAAATCATTTAGTTGACCATTAAGTTTGACTTTTGAACTTTTTTTGACCAAAATGCCCCTCTTCAGTATTAGAATTATTTATATATATAGGGGCTAACAAAAAATTATATAACCATAAATTTATTCTATTAGATTCTCTAACTTTCTAATTTGTTAAAAAATTTACTAATTTTGATATCATAAATTAATTTTGACATTATAAATTAATTTTGACTTAAAATATATATTAAACACATATTTTTATCAAATATAATAAACTATATAAGTATGAGATTGTATGTGTCATTTAAATTTATAATTTAATATTTTTTTCACAAATATTTATAAACATATCTGATTAAGCATATTTTTATTTAAAATCTTGCTTGAATATTCAACGTTTGTGATATTTTCATTAACCAATGCTAAAATCATCAAATAGATAACTACTTGTAAAGATAAAAATAGAAATTAAGGAACAAATAAAAAACTCTTAAATTCTTTAAAACAAATTTAGTCAAAATGTGCAAGAAAAAATAAATTTAATTAAAAAATATTTTTTGGAATCTTTTTAGAATATTCTTAACGGAGTTAACTGTTTGGACTTAAGTGTATGTTTTTAAAATAAAGGGGAGGTTTGTGTAATTAAGGTAAAATTGGAGGGTGATCAGAGTATTTTACTCTAATATTTAATATCATATTTAGAGATTTTATCATTAATTTTTGGGTGAAAGAGAGTTTGGGAGATAGTGTGTTGTGTATAAGAGTAATTCCTCGGATTATCGATGACAATAAATGTGAGATCCTCTCCTTAATAATAATATAATACTAACTTATCTTTAAAAAAATTACTCATTTCATTTTTTTTTTTTAAAAAAGAAAGAAAGATTACCATGGTAGAAAAGAGTTCAAGTAACTATTTGAAAACTCTACTATGGTAATAAAAGATTGAAGTCATTACCATGGTAGAAAAGAGGTCAAGTATCTATTTGAGAACTCTACCATGGTAATAAAAGATTTAAGTCATTACTATGGTAGAAAAGAGTTCAAGTAACTATTTGAGAACTCTACCATGGTAATAAAAGATTTAAGTTCCTACAGTTATCATATCAAACATTTCCATTTCAAAACCAAGGTCACCCAACTTTATATGATAAACAGAGTACGAAGAGGAATTTAGAGTTTACAAAATAAGGTCCCTAATAAGTGGCAATGTACATTCATTCAACACATAATAAACTACAAGAGGCTGTACAGATATATATAGAAATATATCTATGCCTCAGGAGCTCCTCCCGACATTCCAGTAAGGGAATTATCACCTGAAAAATGTTAAATTAACGGGGTGAGACAAAAGCCTCAGTAACCAGCTATCCGACTCATTACACATGCTAACATGTGTTCATGAGGTGCTAAGTGGAACAATTTATATAGCAATTTATAAAAATTCAATATCACGGTTTTATACATAAATTTCTTATTACAATTCCCATTACCTCCCATCAATCCAACCGAACCGCCTTATTTCCACGCGACTAGACCCATGGGCTAAGTTACTAACCATGTAACTGGCCACTCAAAAAGCTCACCGGTCACGCGATGAGGATCGGCCAAACCCTCAAAACACGTGCCCCGGACCATGGGTCTTTCGGTGTCGCAGCCCCTCATTGAAACTGGTGGGGCAGTCCCTCATTGAAACTGGTGGGACAATAAACAGCCAACCATCGTGCACCAATGGAGGCTATACCACGTGGTAAAATAACATACTCCATCTTATCCCAAACCCATTATCACAATAATTTATCAATAATTATTTCAATGGGATTTTCCCGAATATATACATAATTTTCTCATTTCAAATCATAAAATTCCACAAAGCTATTTTATATCAAAATACTTCACAATATAATGAAAACTTTCTCAATCATAATAAACCTTTACTCATTGGAGTAAATATCAAAATACTCACAAACAGCATATCAACACAGATAATAAGTGGAAAGTGGTTACCTCTCGCCAAAGCAAAATTATAATCACAAGCTTCTAATCCAAGAGCTCAAATATACGCCAAAAATCAATCTACAACGATCAATTTATAAAATGGCTAAATTATAAATCATCATCCTAAAAAAAAATCTAAACCGATTAAAACCTCAAAATACCTCTAATAATCCAAATAAATTATTTAACCTAAATTTAATCGGTTAAAAAGCCTAATATAGAATTATTCATAGATTAGTTATGTAAAGATTTCATTATAAAATTATATGCTAATTAAGTAACAAAAGTAACTTGATTAAAATTAACTATTAATTATCCTCTACATTCCTGCAGCATCATGTTAACAAAACTCAAATTTATCCAAAATCATAATCTGAAAATTTTCTCTAATCATCATAAAATTATTACCATAAGAAAGAGAAAATTATTTAGAATATTTCTATAAAAATAATTCTGAGATAAGAAGTAATATTGAGTACCTTATCGATCTCCAAAGATATGAGAATACTCCTACTAATGCTTCACTCAACACTTTTCTTCACACCTGAGGTGTGAGGAGTGAAGACGGGGGAGTGGGGGTATTTATAGTACTCCCTGCCCCTTGAAACTGCGGATGCCTTCCGCAGTTTCTTTTAATTGATTGTGGGCGGCCCACAATCAATGTTGAAAACTGGGGGAGGCATTCCCCCCAGTTTTCAACGTTGTGGGCGCTGTTGGCGCCCACAACTTTTATTTTATTTTATATATATATATATATATATTTTTTTTTTGAATAATATATATATATATTATTTTATTATTTTATAATATTTATTTATTTATTATTATTTTTTAAATATATATATATATATATATATTTTTTTTTTTAAACATTTTTTTTTAATTAAATCCCTCTTTTCTTTTTATTCAAAATTTACTATTAATTTCATAATTATTTCTAAATTATAATTATATAAAAATTAGGATGTTACAATAAAACTCATTCATCGGTTTATAAAGATAGTAATGAAGAGAATGTGTTTGATGACTATGATAGTGATATCAAAATAAAAAGTGGCACAAAAAATGAAGTATAAGAGAATGAATCAGAAAATGCTGATATAAGTGATAGCACCTTGAATAATCAATTGAATAAAATTATTATCTCTTTATATTTAAATTGGTGCTTTAATTTGAAACAAGTGATACATCCATATGTAAATTTTCCAAATGACTAACCAGACAACCCAAAACAAATATATATTAGATATAATCACGATTTTTGCCTAAGTAATATACTCAAAGATATTTATATTATGTTATATGCTTTTTTTTAATACTATCTTGAAATATAAGATGAATCATATAATTTAATATTTAATTTTTATAAATTTATACTAAAAAAAAAAACAGAAAACGTATTATAAAAATTTAGCAATAAACTTTCAAAAAAATCAAATAATTGTTTTAAAATGAAAAAAAAATTCAAATAAGAAAAAAATACATATAATCTAATTTATAATTAAGTTTCTTTTTTGAACTATTTATATATATATATATAAATATATTTTATTCTTTATTAATATAAATTATATTAATATATAAATTAATATATATATGTATGTATGTATGTATGCATGCATGCATGTATTAATAATAATAAAATTTAGAGTAAAATACTTTAACTTCCCTTATGGTTTGTTATAACTACACAGATCTCCCTTCTATTTTGAAAACATACACTTAAGTCCAAACCGTTAACTCCGTTAAGGATTTTTATTTTTGAATTAAAATTTATATTAAAATAAATTTTATTTACTAATTTATCCTACATTGTTACTAATTTCCTAATGTTGACTAAAATTGTTTAAGCAATTTAAGAGTTTTTTTTTTCTTCTTCTTAACTTATTTTTCACATTTGTAAATAGTTATATGTTAAATTTTTTTCATATTAGGATAAATAATTAATTAATTTAATTAATTTAGACATAGAAAACTTAATTAAAAATATGAGTAATCCTGTTAATAGATGCATACTAAAATAAACATGTTTATAAATATTTGTGCAAAAAATGTGTTTAAAAAATTAAAATTTAAAATTAATATAAATCATATAATGTATCAAATTTACATTATTAATAACATATTGTGAATAAAACATATATATTTCTTTCTTTTTCTTGTTGCCTTTCATTTGAAAGGCATATTTTTTAGTCATTTAAAAGAATACTAAATAAATAAGTTTCAATAAATATGATACAAATTTTAAATTTAAAAATTTTATAATATAATAAAATTAAAAAAAATTTATAATATATTGGAAATTTTGAACATACATGTATTAGAATTATTTTTTTATATAAAAATTTATTTTTAGGAAAATATAAATGTTTATTCATTTGTTGAAAAATAGGTATTTTGGTCAAAGTAAATGTTTAATAGTCAAATTTAACAGCCAACTAACGGTTGGGTGGATGGAAATAGAATATCAAATATGTAAGGGAGGTTTCTGTAACATGCATTTTAATTTTAAGGGAGGTCTATATACATTTTCAAAATAGAATGAGGGTTTGTGTAATTTAGGTAAAATAGAGGGGTAGTCAATGTATTTTACTCTAAAATTTATCAAAACAAATATATTAGTAAAGATATAATATATTATAAATAATACATGTGTGGGAGAGATGTTTAACAACATACATACATACATACGTACAGGATGTCAATTCATCTTAGCTCACATGGTTAAGAGCTTCTCTACTTAACAAGGGGGGTCCCAAGTTCAAACCTAGATGTGACACTTGTAGGAGAAAAATATTGGTGGGTGATGTGGCATGATGTGGAAGGCAAGCGATGTGGATGGTTGCAATGGCAAGTGACCTGTGGATGAGGCAGGTGATGTGATAGGGGTGTAGCTGACATAGAAAAATATTTTTCTTTTTTCTTATTGTGACTTTTGTTGCCACTGAAAGTTGACTTTTGTAATGTTGTTGCTAAAGTTAACCTTCAGCGGCGACACTAAAGTTGCCGCTAAAGGGTGACTTTCAGCAGCGACAACAAAAGCTACCCTTCAATGGCGACAAATATCGCCGTTGAAACTAGACTTTTAGCGGCGACTCATTTTGTCACCGCTAATAGTATTAGCGACAATTGTATCAGCAGCGATAAAATGTCACCACTGAAAACTTTTCAGTTGCGACTTTTTGATCAGTCGCCACCGAGAGTCAAATTTTTTGTAGTGATTAGTTTGTACTTTTATTTTTGCAAGCTTCTATATTTTAATATTTGTCATTCCAAAACTACATTTAAAAAGAAAGCTGGTCATGAGAAATAATTCGTACACATGTGTGTGAAATGCAAAAATACCCTTTTAAAATGGATAACGTTGTGTGTGTGCCCATAATTTGGGACTGTTTTAATTGGGGGTGAGCAAAATCAAATCGAAAGTGGAGACTGAATCGAATCAATTTTAGTCTTTTCGGTTCGGTTTTTTCGGTGTTCAATGTATATTCGGTTCAGTTCATTTTTTTAAAAAAAATCGATTTAAACCAAAAAACCAAAAATATTGAAAGAATGCACCACCACTAAAAAGCCGGATACAAGACAAATAATGATATATGATATATCATTGGATATTCATCTTTTTGAACTTTTGTTATGCTTTATTTAGATCTAGTAATGTTGAATACAATTATTTTGCGTCTCTCAGAAACCTTCCTATTTTTTATTCCATTATTGGAATATTGGGTACTCCATACTATATTGATCATATATGTAATATGTTGTTTATACGTTGTTTTATATCATCTTTTTTGGATCTTGATGAGGCTATTCAATCTTATAATTTATATTAATTTTTGCTGGTTGGAAATTTAGATATTTAAAGTCAATTATGAAGGCCCAACAAATTTCGGTTTTTTCTTACAAAACCGAACCGAATAATTTTGATTATTTCAGTTCGATTATTGTCCATTATTCGATTTCAAAATTTCCTTCATTTTGATAATTCAATTTTTTCGATTTTTACCAAAAATCGAACCGAGAACCAAATGCTCACCCGTAATTTTAATTATACAGTTCCTTTTATTATCCTTTGGGGTTGAGAACATGAGAGTGTGTGGGGGGGGGGGGGGGGAAATCCAGTAATCCACTCCCGCAATATCATTCTAAAGTCTAAACCCTCTTTATTGTAATGTATTCTCCGTGTTTTCTCTTTTCTTTTTTCGGCACCAATATATTCTTCTTCTTTACTTCCACATCCCTCACACCCCTAACATCATTGTAATTTACTATCATTTATGATATTGTTTGGGTATTACTACTAAATATTTTAACATCTCATGCCAAATATCTTAAGCACTAGTAATGCAAGATTTATTTAATTTCTCGGCTATTTACCTTTCTCTTCTGAGTTTGTATGAAGTCTTGCCTATTCTTCAAAGCATCCACTTTTGGGTGAAATCTGAAGAACTCAAATTCGGATAAACAGTAAATTAAAATATCTGAAAATCAATTTTCCTTTGAATGGCTGCAGATATAATTTATTTATATATATTAAAATGATCACTAATAGCGTCTAAAGTGATAACATGATATGTAGTTTATATTAAAATAATAAATAGGTGTTATTAGTATTAACTTGTCCCATTACTGATTCAAACAAGATTTGAGGTCTATACTCTATGGTGCTGAGTTTACTTGGATTTGAAATTTTATTTGAAATTTATCCCCTTTTTTAATGCCTTGTCACTCACTCACTTGTGAGTAGTTGTGCGACATCCCAAAGGACCAATTGAACATTGTCTCATTGGTTGGGACGGCCCATCTATGGCAATTACTTATTCATCAGGGAGGTCAATAAAATGCTAAAAAAACCCAAAACTAGAGCCCAAATATGAGTGAGATTTATTTACCAAAAACTAGTGATCTTCATTCACCAGGTGTGTAAAATAGTTGGGCCCATACACAAAAGACCCATTGGTATTCCCCCTTGTTTCCGGATTTAGTTTATTTATTGTATTAAAAAAAAAAAGGCTTAATGGTATGTTTTATTTTGGAAGTTATCACGATAGGGCAATTCTGTCATAGAATTTTTTTGGGTGCAATGTCCCCTCAGAAGTTTCCAAACTGTAGCAATTTTTCCCTGGCCATTATCTATACTAAGTTTGACAATTAGTTGACCAAATATGTTGAACTAACAGTTCACGTATCATTCACGTCGTATTTATTAAAGTACAAATTTATTCTGAAAATTTCCAAATTGTAGCAATGTCGCCTTAATAGTTATTTAGGTTAAGTTTGATTGTTAGTTAACCGAATACGTTGAGTTGACAGAATGAACAACATTTAAGAAGAAGTTATACATGGAGGAGGAGCTCACATTCACTAGAGAGAAATTAATAAAAAGATTCAGTCACTAGATGCATAGCACACTAAAGATGAAAACAAGACCATCAAAAACTCTTTGCCACTATACTCTAGTGACGTCAAGATAGGCAAGTACTTTTTTTATTTTCTCTTGGTTGCACATGATATTTGCATCTATTTGATTGTCACTAATCCTTTATATGTGATGCGTTTTTTAATTTATTTTTAAGTATAACTTTGAAAAAAATGAAATAGATGATATATAGACGTTCCAAATAAGGTATTTGGTTAACTGACAAGTAAAATTAATATAGACAATAACTAGTGTGAAATTGTTATTATTTGGAAACTTCCAGAGTAACATTGCTCAAGTGAAAACTTCCGGAGGCAAGTTTGCACATAAACCTAAAATAAAAATGACGTGGGTGATACATAGACTACTAAATTATCATATTTGGTCAACTAACAGTCAAATTTAATTAGAATAACGGTCAGAATAAAAATATTATGATTTTAGAAATTTCCAGGGCGACATTGCATCCCAAAAAAATTCATGACAAAATTGCTCTACCGTGACAACTTTCAAAGCAACATAGACTCTTAACCCAAAAGCATATAAACTAACTCATTGAGATCTTATTTGGGGTGTTTCTATTTGGAGTTGTGACTCTGGAGGAATAAATCGTTATCCACTAATGTCACTGCAAAAGGCATATGACCTTGCTGCGGTTGTCTTGCACTCTTGGAAGTTTTTTGTTCAAGGGACTAAATATACTGCCCAGTCATAACATGTCATCTCACCATCAGTTACCTGTTTGGCAAGCTCCACGAACAGAAATGGAGCAATTTCATTAAGGCAAATTGCGGTGGGGTTATAAGAGACCATACAGGAAAATGGGTTGCTGGGTTTCCTCATCTCCTCGGCTCATGTAGTACTTTTGAGGCAGAAGAATGAGCAATTTTCAAATGGCTGACCTTAGTTTAGGACGTGAGATTTAAGGAAGTTAATCTTGAATTAGATTCTAAGAATCTAATCAACATGTGCTTGTTTGAAATAGTGATTGAAATCTTTAAAATTAATTTTTTCAATCATAATTTACGATACATGAAATAAGTATGTGAAAAGAGTGTTGTCTTAATTTACGTAAATAAACACTTTTCATAAGGAAGCTGTAAGAGCCATCACAAACAAGCATTATACTTCTCAATCGCTGCACTTTTAGTTTGTACAGTTTGGTTTTTTCAGCATAAGGAACATGATGACTTTAGATTGAGATCTGCAGCTGAAATATATTCCAAGACAACAGAACAATATTGTTGCTACTTTAGCAAAGCATGTCTTATCTAACTTATACCCTCCGGTTCTAAATATAAAATGTTATCTTTTTTAGAGATATTAAGGAAGCTCATTAAATTATTTTAAAATATCTATGTTTATCATTTTTTTCTAAACTATTTTGACTAACTTATAAACTGATATATAATTTAAGGATACATAATATATGATATGATTAAATATTTTAGTTAACTTCCTGAATCTCTCTAAACAAAATCAATTTTATCTTATATTTAGGATTGAAGTGAGTATTTTTATTCTAATCATATTTCTTTTTATCTTACTTTTTGGACTCAAACGACGTATATAATATGGCCTAAACAAAAACTATGCCAAACTTGCACAAAGCTTACTATAAACTTGCTATTCATTGCCCGCATGTTCGTATTGTGTGAGTCTTAATATATTTTCTCCGAGTTTAAATTTTGGGCCATATATTCGTTGTTTTAATTTCCATGTTTCATTTACTTTCATGTGTGGTATGTAAGTTCCACTTCCTTTTTTGTTACAATAAGCTAGACTCCTCTGTTTGTTGATTTTTATAAGGAAAAAAAAAATGGAAATTTAATTGAAATTGAAATTTTTATTGCCCGCTTTTCATCCTCTTTCCTCTGAGAAAAAAGGGGACCAAAAAAAAAAAAAACAAAAAGAAAATTTGGTGAAAATAAGGATGTGTTTGGTTTGAGAGGAGGGTAGGGAGGGAGGGGGGAGAAGGGGGTTAAATTACCTTTTTGGGGTTGAATGTATTTAAATTTTGAGTGGAAACCTAAAATTTAAAAGAATGAGAAGGTAAATTTTGACTGAGAAACCAAAATTTAAAAAAAATAAGAGAATAAATTTTAATTTTTTTTTATCTAAAATTATCATTTATCAATCATTCCTCCCTCCATCCCCTACACTTCGAGTGTGTTTGGATTAGTTTTTGGAGAATAGATTTTGGAGAAAAAGTGGAGAATAGCTTCTGAAGAATAGATTTTGAGCAGAATAGCTTTTGGAGAATAGATTAGTAGAATAATGATTTATAGGAAAATTGTGAAAAAATCCCTCATTGCCAACTTATTTGCCAAATGGGACCTTCGTGTGCAGATTAACTAATTTTTCTAATATAATCAAATTAGATAAATAGGTTTTATAAGATAAAAGGAAGTATTAAAATTTTAAAATTCTTAAAAAAAAGGGATTAAAGAAAAATTGGTGAAATTCAAAAAAGAAAGAGAGAGAGTGTGGTGTGGGGCCCACATTAATAAAAAGGATCAATTAGAGTGAGATGGTGGGATCCACATATGGAAAAAAACAAAAAAAATTAGATTTTCTCAAAACCATGATTTGAGCTCAAAACCTTGGTTTGAGAAAATTTGAGATGTTTGGATGATTTTTGCAAAATCATGATTTGAGAAAATTTTTGAGTGTTTGGATGATTTTTTCCCAAACCATAATTTAGGCTCAAAATAATTTTTTTTAAGTGTATCAAAACACACACATTCTCTCAAACCAAACACACCAAAGGAAAAGAGAGACGGTAATGGCTTTTTCGGTCGTGAAAGGGTAGTCTTCGATTCCTCTAGCTCACGGCTCACGCCAGCCGACCTCAAGGGCATCTCTACCGTTCATTGCCTTTCATATCTGACAGTTAGAAAGCTCGATCAGCGTACTCGAATCTCATTGGTCATTCTAAAATTTAACACTATATATATAAATCGTGCGACCACCTTCCAATCATCCTGCTCTACTGTTTCCCTCTTTTATCTTCTGCATCGGACATTTTTTCATCCCTCGGCCTCTTTCTGCGCACTTCGATTTCTCAAAACAGCGGTACTTTACCCATGGCAGGTCGAGGAAAAACCTTAGGATCTGGCTCTGCCAAGAAGGCTACGTCTCGTAGCAGCAAAGCGGGTCTGCAATTCCCTGTCGGCCGTATCGCTCGGTTTTTGAAGGCCGGGAAGTATGCGGAGCGTGTTGGTGCCGGAGCCCCCGTCTACCTGGCTGCCGTTCTCGAATATCTCGCCGCTGAGGTAATTTCCATTGCGCATGGTTGATTCCTGTATATTTTTATATTTTGTATGCTTCCATGTTACTGAATCTAGGGTTTTCTGAATTGGGGGAATTTGATTAAGTATCCCAATTATAGACATCGATCAATTTCATCTTTTTTAATATCGATGAAATTTGAAATTTCGATTTTTTGGGCATTTAATGTTACTGCATCATGCTCCTTATGTTTCTTAGCATGATTTTTCAGGTTCTTGAATTGGCTGGAAACGCTGCAAGAGATAACAAGAAAACCCGTATTGTGCCTCGACACATTCAATTGGCGGTCAGGAACGATGAAGAGCTTAGCAAGCTTTTGGGCGATGTGACCATCGCGAATGGCGGTGTTATGCCCAACATTCACAATCTTCTACTTCCTAAGAAGACCGGCACATCTTCAAAGGGCGCCGGCGGTGACGACGACTCTTAAATTGGAGCGAGACAATATGCGAATTTATTTTTTGTTTAGGTTTTTCACGTCGACTATCCAGTTTAGTCCTTTCCTCCTTCAAGACTTTAGTTTCAACATAGCTTGATCTTTACTTTTTTTGGGATTAGATGTAGTTGCAGCTAAAATTTCAGTTAGTGATGTGAATATAGTGTTTTTTTAACTTATCTGGGAATCAATGAATTTTTTTATCCGACTTCTTGTGGCTTGAATGTTTAATTTATAATAACACTTGAATCCCCGAATCGAGATCTAACGACTTAACGTTCTATGGTTTTTGTCGCATACTCATATCTCCATATGGCGAATTTTAGGACTCAATAGAGCTTGTACAATGCCTTTTCAGAAGCGGGGAAAGGCGCGGGCGAGTTGGCAGCACTGAGCAATGTCACTCGGATAAAATGGATGCTTATCCAAATCTGTTCTAACGATCGATGGGGGATTTCCTTGAATCCTTGTATGCTGTCTCCTAAACCTGTTTCCGTGTGTTTCGTAAAATTATAAAAATTCATTAAAAGTCGTCAAATTTTTAAAAACAACCTTTAATTGGTGTAAATTAGTGGTCGAGAAGAATTAAAAGTGGCACTTTTTTCTATAAGGCATTTTTGAGAGTTTAAATCCAAATAGGTTGGAGAAACTGATTTGGTTTTAAATATAAAATAATTTTTATATTTGTCAATTTTTCTTAATTTGTTTTAATTGGTGTTTTCTTAATAATAATTAAAGAGGGGGGAAAGAAGGAATTAAGGAAAGTAACTAGAGTATTTTAGAAAATACTTGTTATATAATTAAATTAATCAATTTTTTTACTCTAATTAAATTAAATAAATATATTTTATATTAAAGATAAAAGGAGGGGTATTTTTAGTAGTTATTTCATTATAAACATTTTCTTAATTTTTGTAAATAATTTTGGTGAATATACTATTTTGCAAGGACGGAGATTAATAATACGTAAAATTAAAAGGAGTCAGTGATCTTAACAAAGTAATAGCTGCAAACTAGTTTTTTACATGATTTTATTGTGTTTGGTTTGAGGGGAGGGGGTTAAATTAATTTTTTTGGTTGAAGATATTTAAATTTTGGGTGAGAACTCAAAATTTAAAAGAAATGAAAGAATAAATTTTATGTGAGAATCTAAAATTTAAAAGAATGAGAGAGTAAATTTTGGGTTTCTCCCGTCTAAAATTGTAATTTATCCTCTTTCCCTCCCTTCCCTTCGCTCAAACCAAACACACCCTAAATGATGTGATAAAGGGAAAATTGTAGAAGAATACTTTCAAAATAGCATAATCACAAAACAGTTTTGGTTCTTACAATAGTTTCTGAATGAGTTACTTTGGATTAGCAATTCACATGATTTAGTATTTTCAAATTTTGATTGTCATTTTCCCGAATTTTTCCAAAATGCATGGGTATTAAATTAAAAATGAAGTCAGAATATACCTACAAAATCGTTGTCACATTATTTTGTATTAGAAGGCAATGGGCTATATAAATAAGATGAAGGAAGCATTGAGTAGCACCTCACAGCTTAGTGTCTGTTTCATTTAGCCATAGAAATTGTTTTGATCTATAATATATGTGGTAAGTATATAAGATGAATTTTGTCACCGCTTGCATGCGTGCAATTTATAATGCTAATTCAAACAGGCCATTAGTAGTCTTATGAGCACGGGCTATCAGAGATGAGGCAAGTGTATCGGAATTCTGAAATGTATGTCTATAGATAGATAATATTGCAACATGCGACATCCTCTGTTTAGATTATAATATACTATCAAATGTAAACACTGTTCTACAAATGCAGGGAGATCTATCTGTAACTAATAATGGATGAAAAAAAAAATGAAAAAATACAAGTATATGTCAAAAAATATGGTGAAAGAATAATTCCAATACAACTTCAAGGTTCATTCTCATCGTCTGAACTATCGTCTTTTACCCGCCTATCTGCAATTGCTGGAAATAGCAGCTGACGAAAATCAGGTGGTGGACGAACATCAGAGGAAGATGATGCTTTAGGCGCCTCCTGCTTTTGAGCTTTTGCTTGCTTCTTCTGGGCGTCTGTCACCTCCTTGCACACCTTATCTAACATCAGTAAGAAGTCCCTTACAATCACAAACAAACGCAATCCTTCATCTTTCCCAGCTTTACCGTGAAAATAATCACCAGTGCTCTTCACCAGAGCCATGATTTTCTTCTCTTCTTCCAGCAGACTAGTGACATCATTCTCAACATCCTGCACAAAAGCCTTCACCGCCTGACAAAATCCTCTATCTTCCTCTATGCTCTTCAAGTCAGTGTCCACAAAATTTCTGATTTTAAGGAGACCATGGCCAAGTTTGGCCGCAGTTCCTGTTAAGCTCTCAGCATCAATAGTTGCTGCTTTCTTGACATTCTCTAGTTCGCTGCTCAAATGTGAAACCACCTGAAGACCAAGATCGTGATAGTGTTCCTCAGTTTCATCAGATACATCCTCAACACGGCCATCTTTTTTAATATCAGAGGATCTCTGGTTTTCTCTTTCCAGTCGAGCAGCTCTTTTGCCCTCAGAGCGGACTATCTCTTGGACTACGAAGTGTAAGAGGGTGGTCTTGCCATCCGTTCCTTTCACATCAGACAGTTTCAGTAGCGTATCAAGTTTAAATGCTTGTGCACCACCACGATATGTACCATCATTCATACGGTTTCCAGTTTTAAGAACAGCTTCTAGAAGCTTGAGGAACAGCCGACTGCTTCTTAGTTCCTTACATGCAACCTAGCATATCAGATGTAAGATGTAAGTACAAGGGCATTGAGATGTTGAGTGAAGTTCCAAAACGATAGACATAGAATATGCATTACAAAGCATAATAGTAGTCAGTTCCAAAGAGGAGGGTACACATTTGCTGAGATGAGTGATTTATTGGTTTTGCATTAATCTTGTGTCTTGACCAATGACCGTTAATTTCGATCCAGTCAAGGTTAATCACTCCTCTCACAATATCCCAGACTAAACATGTCCTCTCCCCCCCCCCCCCATATATATATATATAGAGTTTATACATAACTGACATATATAATATCCATGACTGGATTACAATAAAATCTCATCTTAATGAGAAATTGGCACGTGGGTCCGTACTACATCTGCATACCAAAATATATGAAAAAAACTACTAGAAGAAAAACAGAGTCCCACTTATCTAAAATCATGCGTGCTAAATAAGAAAAGAGTAGCACAAATATTCTGTATTAAGTTTGGATGGTGTCCCATTTATCCAGGTTTCGTTGTCTGCATACTAATAAAGTATCATAAGGCTCTAAATTCATGCATAAGCATGTTTAAATTGAAATAAAGATTCTCAGGGTACCATGTTGAGCATGCTCATCTCTTTTTGTCATGAACTTGTTTGACAATAGCACTGTCATAAAGTGCATAAGTACATGCCCATACAAGGTAAGAGCGATACAATCTAAGCCTCCTACCTCTAAAGTCGCAAAAGACTCCTTAGTAGCAGTGAGATCCTCTTGAAAAGTACTCTTGAAAAGCAACGCTTCCATTCGTTTAAAAGCAAATGGAATGTCAACCAAAGCTTTTAGGAACCGGTCTGCAGGCCCAAGTTGGGATATTTCACCACTGAAAAGTCTAAGCTTAAGTTCTTCCTCGGACGTTGGTGCCATCTTCAACAAGGTTTGCAGAAATTCTGAGGGAAGCTCATTTCCTGATCAACCAAAGTCAATTTAAATACTTTCATACAAGTAGAACAAGAAACAATTTAATTATTTTGGTTTGTGTGTATTATTTTCCTGATGGATAATGTTTCCATGATTTAAAACTCAATAATTACTGGAAGTGCAAATGTCCCAGAATATTGATCTCAGTGATATATAGAAGACCAGCACACAGAAATTATGCTGCAAAGAAAGAAAGAAAAAAGACTGCAAATGCTGATGGCACGTTTGAGGTCATGGTCAACATCTAAGAGGTTATGGCAAAGCTGATTCAACCAAGCGCATCATAAATTCATGGTCTTGGTTGAATGCGGGGTTATTGATGCCATATTCACAGTAATAGCAAAACAGAAGACATAATTCATATCAGTAAAATAAGGAACATAGATCCACCACATCCTACATATAAAATACTAGCTCAATTGTCATTAAAAGGTCTTTTCATCTAAATTTACAAACTAATTCACGTTTAACATGAGCTAAATTTTTGAGACAGTCTTAATATAATAATACTCAGAACCTAACAATACCATCACAGCTTACACACTCACCATCTGCAAAGATTATGAGGCTATTTTCATAGAACCCATGATAGCATAATATGTCAGTGCAACTCAGCGAACTGCAGGAATACAATATCTCAAGCATCTACTGATTCATATATGTCTACTGAATTAATAACTTAATTTTATGACCTCTGGCACTCAAATTCTAATACAAGTTCAGCAGATTGCCCATGTGTGATTCCCCAGAAAAGAACCTGATGCTATTGTATTCATAATATTTAATACTATCAGGAATACTTGAGAAAAAAATTAAGTTAAAAGATAATCACCCTCATGAAGTGCATCACAAACTTCTTCTGTAGTCATGCTCAAGGCTCGCAGCAAAATCAACAAATTTTGTGCTCTTTTCCTGTCAATTATCTGGATATACTGAGTTGCAGGGTCTTGGGATGATGACTCTTTCTTTAGCTCGCCTTTGTGTTTATCCACATTACTATATCCAAAAAGAGTCTCTATCATCTCTTCATTAAACCTGTCAAATATTTGTCATATCAAAAATCATCAGCTAGTGATAATTTTTAATTTATTGGCAAGAAAACTAGATGGACAAATATTATCCCTTACTGGAATGATCCTGATTTAATCTGATTCCAAACCATTGAATGATCTGAGTTGGCTTGGACCTTATCCCAGAAGAAAGGTTTTAGCTTGGCTTTGGGAGCATGACCTTCACCTTCTGAGCCAGCTCCTGCATTCTGTGATTTTTGCGGTGCTGTCTTTGGACCAATAGGTGGAGGAGGTCTTGGAGGGGCTATACCACCCTTTGGAGGAGGAGGTGGTGGTGGATGAGCACCTGGTTGGGCACCAAGCGGCGCTGGTGGTGGTGGTGGAGGTCCAGGAGGTGGAGCTCCACCGACATTAGAATGACGTTTCACAGGTCGTGGGGGTGCAGGAGGTGGAGGAGGTCCTGGAGTTGGAACTCCACCAGCATCAGAGTGAGATTTCACTTGTTGTGAATGTGCAGGAGGCGGAGGTGGAGGAGAAGCAGCATTATCAGGTCTAAAAGGTGGTTCAGGGGGAAGGGGACTCAGTCTGCCAGGAGGAGGTTTTAGAGGAGGCAGTCCAGAAGTGGTGGTTCCAGCCCTCCCGGGAGGAGGTTTCAAGGGAGGCAATCCGGAAGTGGTGGTTCCCACCCTCCCAGGAGGACGTTTTAGAGTAGGCAATCCAGAAGTGGTGGTTTGCTCAGCAACACTGACAGCACCTATTGACTGAGCCTCCTGCACTGTGGTATGGAAAATATTGGTGCTAACATAGGAATTGGCATTCACAGATGATATCTTTTTGTGGTCACCAGTGCTATTACTTGATGACTGGAACCCAAGTTTATCCTCTTTGACTGAATTTCCAAAAGGATAATGGGGAGAGCCTGAAAGATCAAAGTCAAATTAATCCAGAATTGTCCATTAAATTCACCAAATATTAGAGAATAGTCATATACGTACCAATAGAGTAGTCACCCATGCTTAGGCTGAGAAGGGGTCGCTCATCATTTTGTCTACGACGACGAGTCCTATAAAACCTACTGCAGCATAAAAATAGCAGTGCTGCAATTACAAATGTCACAAGAGCAGTTATTACTACGGCAAGAACAACTGTTCTTTCATGATTACTTTTCTTATCTGCCTGTGTATCAGCATCTGAAGATGACTGTGCAGTGGAATCCCCAATAGCTGGAGGATCCAGCTGTCGGAAGAATGGAGTTTCAGGTGATGAAGAAGGATGCCCAGATTTAGGAACTTGGGAGATGGCAGGTGATGGGACCGGCACTAATGATGGTGTTGGACTGGAAGCTAGTGACATAACCGCAGGACCTGGGCTAGGTGTTACTGCTATGTGTTGAGGAAATTCCTGAGCCAAATTTCTTCTAAGAACGCTGGATCCGGAAAACATTGATTCCATAAACGAGGCATGCCATGTCTTAGAATCAGCCTCTTCTCCAGAGACATGGAATGGTAGATCATTCTGTCTCAAACAATGAAGAAAAGTTTGCTTTAACTGTGGATGGTGAGCATTAATCAATTTTTGGATGTTTTCTCTCAACAAATATCGGATATCTGAATTTTCATCTGGGCTACTGGATGGTTCTTGTGGGAACCATACAACAAGATCATCTACCTCTCTCCTTAACTGAATCAAATCCACCCAGCATGAGGACCATAACTGTTCTGCCTGCAGCCAAAACATTATAGCCAGTTTTAGAGCCTACGCATCCCTTTTACCAATAATGGTGCAGATAATGCCACTCAGCATGTCCACTAATCGGACAAAATTAGTGGCACATGAACTAAGCAGCTAGTACATGAAAATGGAAAAAAAAAATATAACTACGGATATAAGCTCATGCAAATCTTATAAAAGGTAGCCTTTCAGAACAGAATCTGGTAAATTAGAAGGTAAATGCAATCTTGTATCATGTCATATTTTTTATCACAAAAAGTACTAATTCAATCATATCACATCAAAACTTCGCAATTGTAAGGCCTATGATGTTCCTTGAGACACTTGGTTTCAGACATTCATGGCGCTGCCTACTGTCAAGTCAGCTAAATACTACCACCGGCCTTTATTAAGGACGCAGCAGGGTTTTGGGCTTGACGGAACGGGAATGTCAGGTGAAGGCCATGACATACTAATGAATTCAGTATAAGCACACAATTTGCACCAGAGTTCAAAAATTAGAAAATCTCCAACAAAATCCTCTCCAAGAGGAGGCAGGGGAGAGAGATGGCAGGCGCAGGGAAGTGATAGGTGAACACGTCCCTCGTGAAAAACAAAGGGGCCAATGTTCTGCGGATTCTGGAGGGGTTTAGGTAAGAAGATGCAACAATTCATTCCGCTCCTAGCAACAGTTGATTTTACATAGAAGTTTCTCAAAACATTAAAATTTTAAGTTCATATGTTGTAGATACTTTTTTAGAGGGAAAAGAGAAAGTTTAATGTATACTTTACTAATAACCCGAACTCATATCACCAGTAAATCAAATCTTACCGTGTTATCATCTAACAACAATCCAGATGACGGATCGAGTAGCTGGCTGAGGAAGTCTGTTCGTGTTTCTTCACTCTTTTGCAAGTTACCAGTTGAAGTAAGAAGAAGAAACAAAAGAACACAAAAGCTGACCGTTGCAACACTCAAAATTCGTTGAATTGCCATTCCAAGGGCTTGAGATACTTCTCATTTCATCAATGCCTTAACCCCCAATAAACCCCTTCATCCACCAAAAGCACGCAAACCTTTCAGCTCTTCGTTATATACCGCCAATCCACCTTTATTCTTGTTGCCGAAGCGACCTCCGTGATTAAGAAACCTAGGACAAAAGCAGCCCCCAACTTTTCCCTCTAAAAATGTAAATCAAGATCACTTTCAATCAAAAGCCCAGCAAAAAGAAATGAAAAGGTAGCTCAAGAGGACTTCAACCAGCAGAATCGCAGACTTCCAAAAATTATCTTACAATAGGCCCAGCACTGCAGCAGATGCAAATAGAAATGGAAGTTGCCGATAAAAAAACTTAAGAAAAATGAAACTATGCTTCTGATCAGATCCACGAAAACCAGTTCAAAGAAATCGAAGAAGCGTTAAATGTTCTTCTCCAGGAAGTAATGGCAAGAAAGCTTTCAAAGAATGAGCGGTGAATAACTGAATTTAATTAAGTCGTCGTAATTTTCATATAGGCGGAAGCGGAAGACTGCGCGTGTATGAATCGGAAATTTCTCATACGCGCAAAGTGCCGTCTATAAAGTCCTAGCACGCTTCTAGTACTTCCGCGGTCAATTAGATAGCCTCCTTGCTTTTAATTTTTTAAATTCAAATAAAAAATTAACTAGTTATAACGTTGAAGGCAAATTGTTGCTTTCTGCAAATATTAATCATTTTCTATTCGAAAAAATTTTCATCATTGTTTTTTCTTGGTAAGTGGGCCCAGATGCCGAAACAATCATATTGAGTTATGTACCCCTTTGCAAATGCTGCATATTTAGTTTTTAAATGATTTTTTTAATAGATTCTTATAAGAAAAAAGAGTTTTAAAAGAAGGAACAAGAATCTCCACACACACACCAAAACTATCATCTCATCAATATATAATTATATATTTATTTTGCTAAAAAAATATATAATTGAATATAATATAAATTTACAATAAATGATACCATACTACATCTTAGAATTGTGAAAACAGATAAATACCTCAAAGTTTTTCGTTGAGAAAAATTTAGAATGAGCACACATGAAGCTTAAGGCATAACTGAATGTTTTGACTTTTAATATCTCTTTAATTTTGTTCTACAATAATAATATTGATATTTTGGGCAAAAATTGTTACTATTGATATTTTTAGAAAGAGATTTATTGTTCCAATGCCCATTATTATTTTAGGAATACTAGTACAAGCCTCGTGCAATATATGGGGTAGAGCGTTGTATTATTATAGTAAATAGTATATTTATTATCAATATTTGCAAATGTTATCTATATAATATGGAAATAGTTTCGGATAACTTTTTAATGGTTAATAGAAATTACACAATTAGTAATATGTAACATTAGGTGGTAAAATTATATTTTAATTGTATTTAATTAGATGGTTAAATAATATATGTCCCCAAAATTTTGCCCTGAGATAGTTTTTTGTATCTAAACTTTGCAAGCAAAGGTTTTGTTGCCTCTAATTTCATTATATTTTAAACACTGGTCACGATAGCTAATGAAGAAGCATGACCATATAAACCCTAAGCACAAAAAGTACTCTAAAACATTCTGATCATGACGAAGAGTGATTTAAAAGGCAATATAAAACATGGTAGAGAGAAATATCAAATTGAACCAATTTAGCTATATGGGTCAGCAAGTAAGCTAGGAAAATAATATGAAGACGGATTTAAAGGAAGACAATTTAGAACATAAACTTGTCAGGGAACTAGTCAGTGATGCATGTTAACATGCAAATTAAGTAGAAAGATACGTGTATTATATATAGTAGATAGAGAAATACGAGAGAAAGGGATAAGAAGCTAAGGGTAAGAAATATCACACAATGATGCAAAATTTTCTCATAAATGTGGTAGCACGATCTTCTAATCCTATATCCTGTCATCAAATAACAACTTACTCTAAAGCACGTGTAGTTCCCAATGCAATCTTGACACGTGAATTCCATATCAATGGTTTGCTATGTTCATCTGGCAGGTGAAGGAAGTCATGCAGTGATCTATTCTTATGAAACTCACAGACCAGAAGATGTTGTCCATGCTCTGAACAATAACCAATGAGCTCTATTACATTAGGATGGTGCAACGGGAGAGGTTTGAACCGACTTCAATAAAATCTTCAGACATATCAGTAGGAAGGACAGATGAATCTATCTTCTTCACAGCAAGAACCTACAACAGTCCCAAAAATGAAAGAAAAATTAATCACTTATATATGAAAGCCGCAAATATGATTGTCTACTATGGAAAACAATGACCTAGCATGGCACTGTACCGTAGCTTAAGAATACCATATCTAACAGGTCAGAAATACCTCTCCATCATCAAATTGAGCGCGGTAAACATGTCCAAAAGATCCCTCGCCAAAGAAGGTGATCCACACTGAAGCTACCAGTAGCAATCTGTAGATCTGCTATAGATTATAATGTTACATTTGTAGGAGTTATTACAGTTTTCTTTACAATATCAGGCTTCTTTGAAAATTCATCTTCATCAAATGATTTGTGGCGATCAATAGGTAGGGGTTTGAGATTGAATGAGGTAGAAGGAACAAAAGTCTTGTGTCAAGTACAGAGGATGTTTGCACTACCTTCATTTTTGTATTACAAAAGATAAATCAATTTCTAATAACCAAGCAACCAAATCAGCATAACTAAATTATCAATGTTAAACTGCTAGCGTCAATTTGGGAAAAACCAAGTTAGTCATGATCCAAAAATGGCCAAGTCATTCTAAACATGATGAAAACTGAACAATGCTAATTAGACGGAAAAATATAATAGAACAATTTCCTCCAGTTTAATTGCTATATGAATGTTTGCAAGGCTTCAAGCACATAGCCTTCCCTTGAATAAGTGTTGATGTAATTGTTATTATCTCCTATCACAGAACAAATTGTGCACCAACATGACAGACAAAAAAGCAAAACTCATTTGCCAAGAGCAAAATTGAATATGAGGAGAATGGAGCAACCAATTTCTGTGATTACCAACTATCCCATCGAAGGTACTCCAATAGTAATAAAAGATCAAGGAATATGATAATTAAAGAAACATAAAAATAACAATAACCTGTAATATTGATAAGAATGAGATTGGTTGTTAGCAACATGCAAAAATGCAAAAGGTCAATAAAGCATTACCATGCACTTCATTCGATGCAAGAGGAGTAAAGGGCTGATTGTCAACATTTTCTATATCAGAAAATGGCTTCCTGGATCTCCTCATCATCATAACGAATCTACTATTGCTCCAATAATTAAGATGGAGATCACTATTCCTGCAATGCCACCACTTACTATACCAACTTTTGTATTATTGTCACTGTCACCAGCATCTGATGGGACATTTCTTCCACTGCTGCCACCAGTTTTGTGAGTTTGGGTCTTCTAGTTGCAGGAGGTACCCCAGGTGGGAGTGGGGGTGCAGAGCCTGAGCTCCATGCATTACCATCCTTCCTGTCATTAAGTTTAATCAATTATAAAATACTACAAAAATTTATGACAAAAGAAACATTTTTATTTACATAATCTCAGATAATAGCCATGCTTACTGCAAGTTTATGTTTTTCAACTGTTCTGGCATCCAACCTATAAAATGATTGTTTTGCACATTCCTAGGAGCATATAAGAAAGTAAGTGTATCTGTTTTAAGGCATTTCAGTTAGATCAGGAAGGGACATTCCATCTATTTTGTTTGAAACAAGTGATACATACAGAGTTGAAAGAGGAAGAGCAACAAGGACATCAATGGTGCCAGTAAGCTAGTTGTTTTGCAAATACTTGTTCAAAAGTGGACATGATAGTCTGAAATGCTATGAACACCATGTAAATTAGCAATGTCAAACATATACAATTTTAGACATTTACATGGTAGTGATGCTTGAAAGTGAGGTGAAACTCTGAGGAAGGTCACCTGACAGAGAATTGAAAGAGAGATCCCTACCAAAAGAGAATTTATTGTCACTTATCACTTGTTCCTCAAATGCCACCAAAACTTAGTATTGCAAATACCTATTCAAAAGTAGACAAGATAGTTCGAAATGCTGTGAACACCATGTAAATTAGCAATGTCAATCATAAACAATTTTAGACATTTACATGGTGGTGATGCTTGAAAGTGAGGTGAAACTCTGAGGATGGTCACCTGACAAAGAATTGAAAGAGAGATCCCTGCCAAAAGAGAATTTATTGTCACATCTCACTTTCCTCAAATGTCACCAAAACGTAGTATTTACATTTACTACTCAACCAACAACCTTGATTCGGAAATGAGAGAATACCCAAAACCATGAATTCAACCAACAGAGAGATCCCTGCTTGAGACATTTTTTATCTTATTTGAAAATAAGATAAAAAATGTCTCAAGCATTTGAGAGAAATCCAACATTACATTGAAGGTGCAAATGGTAAATGTTCACATCATACAGCCCAAAATTATATTGAAGAAAAAAGGATCAATATCTTAAATGTAACACAAAAGTAGCAGCCATCTAGACAACTTTTACATATTGGAGAGCAGGAAGAAATCTCACAATGTGGAGAGTGAAGAAAGCTTCTCAAAGTTGACACTCACTATGCCCTAGAGTTGATTGTGACCAAGATTTCAACATTTTCCTAAAAAAGTGTTTTTTTTAAAAATAAGTTGCAGGAAAAAGGGATCAATAAGGAATAATCATGAGAGATTGAGGAAAAAAAAAACACTCACAGGTATGTAAGAGCAGTCATATCAGAAATAGAATAAACTACTTCCCCAGTGAAGTTGTTGTTAGCAAGGTTTCTGGATGTGAAAAAAGTAAGATGTTAAAATCACTATAGCATAATGAAAATAAACAACATTAGTAACCACTTGCATACAAAAACATACAATCGCTCACGTTTGGAGGAAGTTGATATGGTATAGTGTCTCCAAGATTGTTGTTACTCATGTCTCTGCAAAATTTAAATGGTCGCAAGCAGCATAACATTGCATAAAAAGTTGAACATAGATACATGAGACCATTATTCTTACATGTTGGTCATAGATGTCAAGGTTTGTAACTGGTAGCCCAACGTTCCAGTTAGTCCAAGGCTAGGTAACTTGCTGATAGAAGTAATAAAAGACTAATCATAAAAAATCAGTGCGAACAAATAGTTTTTGTAACGACCTCTCTTAATTACCATATAATTAATTTCCAAATAAAACATTAAATATTATATAATACAACATATTATGGGGCTTCGTCCATAGTACAAACCCCAGTATGCAGCGTAGTATTCAACATATGCAACGTAAACAAAAAAGGCCCTTAAGTTTGGCAATATACATTATACTCATGTAACCAAACGAAACATACGATGGATCAAATCAAGTCTCGTTTGCCTTCCCCTTGGTAGCACCACCTGAATTCTCACCTGAAAAATTTTAAATACCGATAGGGTGAGTCACATGGACTCAGTAACCACAGTTCCATTTTAACAAGTATGCAATGATTATAAGATAATTAAGAGGGCAATATATATATATATATATATATATATTCATAAAACATAAAGTTTAATCTTCCCAAAACATTATTATTTCAAAATAATTCAATATGCATAAAACTCCCCTCAACTATCCTTATAACCCCCTTTACCGCTGACAGAACCCATGAGCTATAACATATAATAGGATTAGTCTCTTTGACAAGACTGCACCAAGCTCTCCAATAATGAGTTGTAACCCGGCCAAAGGCTACAGAACTCATATCCCAAAATCCTAATCCCAAAATTCTCGCTAATCATTATAATATTACCATCAATAGAAAGATAAAAATACGTAGAACAACTTTTATGAAGGAAGTTTGATAAGAAAAAGTGATTTTAAGTACCAAAATTATCTGATAAATTTAGAACCTTACCTGTTGAACTTCGTTCACTCTCCGCTAATTGCCTTTCATGAAACCTGAATGAGAAAGTGAAGGGAAAGGTATCAATAATACCCTCCCGTCACTTTTTCCTCAAGCGGGCCCCACATGTTTTTTGTTGTAATATTACAGTTTTCATGTGATATGAAGGCAATGAGAGAGTGAAACTTTACATCTCTGTGACTCGGTTGCTCGGGCAGGTAATACCCTTCCAGTGCTGCACACATGGATCATCACTATTTGCAGGCCAACCTAGCTGGGATGGTGAATTCATAATGCTAAATAATACCCTTAGAGCAGTAGCACTTGAAGGAGAATGAGTGCCAGAGGCAGCGACATTGATGAAGAAGAAGAATCAGAGGAGTGATGCCTAAAGATGACGAGTTGGTCCTGCCAGAGAGACTTGCTTTGTGTGAGTCTGCGAGAACGAAGTGAAGCGAGCATAAAATGCAACTAATTAGAAAATGCAATGCCCCATTTATATAAAGAAACAAAAAACGCATCCAATCAGCCCACGTAAGCAAAATTTACGGAATGGTGCTACACCCAAGCACTATGGAAACAATCACGACATGGGATAAACCCAGCCGCATCCACTAAGCCTACGATCTGAAGGTGGATGGAGACAACGAATGTGCCAGATGCACAACCAACAGCTATCCACGGTGAAAAACATTCAACGGCCATGAACTATTGGTTGAAGAAGAAAGAAAGCGAAGAGATGACAAAAATGGGAGAACCCCCACCAAACCCACGAAAATGGGTGTGTTTGGTTTGAAGGGAGGGAGGGGAGGAGAGGGTGGAGAAATTATAATCTTGGATAAAAGAAACCTAAAATTTATCATCTCATTTTTTTTTTTAAAATTTTGAGTTCCCGCTTAAAATTTACTTTCTCATTCTTTTTAAATTTTGGATTCCCGCCCAAAATTTAAATTCCTTCAACCCAAAAAGGTAATTTACCCACCATCCCATTCCCTCCCACCCCTCCCCTCCCCTCAAACCAAACACACAGCATGCGATCTAAAGTGGTATGTAGGTAAACGAACGTGGTAGTGGCATAATCGTCAGATTTGTCTCCAACGCCAAAGAACATCGAACTACCAGGAAGGATTGTTTGAAGAGGAAAGAGGGTTAAGTGCCGACATGGACTTTTAGGAGACTAGCTTTAAATCTTACTATTATATATATATATATATATATATATATATAGATTAATTTACAAGTCCCTATAACTTCACCTAAACTTTAATAAGGTTATTGCAGTGTTTCTTTTTAGGTTCCTATAGTTTTATATGACTTTAATTAGGTTTTTATGGTTTTTTTTTATCAAGCTCTTATGATTATACCTGATTTTTATCATTTGATATCAAATCATCAACGTTAAACTTTTTACTCTTGGTTAGAGTCGGGAAAACGGGCCAAGCCTGTCGGGCTAGGCCGTTTAGGCCTTAAATTTATAAGGGTCGGGTCTAAGATTTTTGCCTCAAAAGTGAAAGCAGGCTTAAAAGGGCCTGCCTTATAGGGCCACGGGCCGACCCTTATATATATATAGGTTTAAGATTATTTATATGATAATAATATTATTGATTTTTTATATTTTGTTAATGATGTTGCAAATATTTAATTTTTATTATCTTTTTTAGAATTAAGTTTCATAAGAATATCTTGTATTAAGAATCCTAAAAATTTAAAAATTATAAAAGATATTTCTCATTTTATAAGTATTCTTACCAATTTTGTATTTTTTACTTATTTTCTGGTGATTGTTTTATTTATATCTTGTGTTATTTGTTTTGTTGACTGCTTACATTTTTTAAGACATATTTATAAGAAGTATTTTTAATTTTTTAAGTCTTCTCATTAATTATTTGTAATTGTGGCATGTAGATAATAGTTTACCTTTGATTTTGACTTAATGACTATGTTTGTTTGTTGCATGATGCATACCGTTTGCACTCTAATTTTGACAACATTTATATGTTACATTAGAAATTCCATTGTTGTAATTTAAAAAAAAAACTGAAAAAAAAATTAAAAATTGTTAAATTTTGTGAAAAAGACTTTAGGTCTTGTGGGCCGGCCTTGACCCGTATGCTCTTGAATCGAGCTTTGAAAAATAATAGTTTTTCTTATCCCGGGTTTAAAGGGCCGGCCTTTTTAGGCCCTGACCTGTCAAGGGCGAGCCTTGCAAGGCCGAACCGGCCCCAATTCTTAGGTCTACTCTTGGTGCCAAGGGCCATGCAGAAGAAGTTTAACACTGTGATACAGGTCAGATAAGTTTAATTGTGATAATTAATTAATTGTTTTTAAAGGCCCATAGATTTTGCTTTTTGCAGACCCGTAAAGTTGTGTTTCTTGATCTTCTTTTTTTTTTGGGCTTAAGACTCCGAAAAAGTAACAAACAAGACTCTATCTCATAAATTTGTTCCGCCTTTTTAGGCCCGTGGATCAAAAAAGCCTTAAAATCCAACCAATAAATATTTACAAATAAAATTTCAGCTCTTAAACGCTCCGCATTAAACTCTTTTTTGATTGGGAAAATTATACAGATTAGTTTTCAGGAGATTATAGTTTTTTTTTTTGTTATGAGGAGAACTTGGTTATGAACTAGATCTTAAAAAGAATCGGTTGCTAAAATATTTTATTTCATAAACGCACAAAGCATGAACAGAGGTTACATTAAATGACCTCTCCAATCTAAATAATGCTTTGAATTGAAAAAAAAAATTCATGACAATTGGAGGAAAAAAATCCAACAGTACAAGCCCAAAGCAAAATGCATGTAGGTCTGTAGTCACCAAATAATTTTGATTCATTAATATAAATATAATATTATTAAAGATTTATAAATAAGCAACAGGGTTAAAAACAGAATCTGTTTACACAAAAGACAGATATGGCAGCTTGTAACAAGCTTGAGCATGACATGATTGAAGGTTGAGGAGATACAGATCCATTAAATTAACAATAAGGAATCAAACAAGATAATTGGAGGAGTGATAATTAAAAGTTGAAGATAACAAAAAGCCGCCATTGTTGGCACCGCCTTGTAGGTAAGAGGCCCCACCCACCGTTCGAAGTGCCTTCAAAATTCCAAAACGTCCATCAAAGGACAACCAGATAAGAAGGTGCCTTCTTTTCCCCAAAAGCTACCTTCCCAGATGCCTTTCTGAATCATTAACTAATGTGCCTCATTGCTTCAATCCTCTTGCCCTAAAACGTGTGTGTTATCTATATATATATATATAGAGAGAGATGTGTAGCATCACAGTTCATAACACTCACACATATCCATTCCCTGCCAAAGCCATTTAAGATTCCCTTCACACTGCTTTGCTTTGTGCAGAGACACATCACCCAGATTCTGTAAATTAATTAATGTTCTTCCATCCTCCCCAATGGCCATTTATAAGATTATAGGCTGCAGATCAATTCTTGGTGAAGATGCCCAGAATATCTCTAGACTTTAGCATTTTATAGATATTTAAAGAAAGAAAAAGCTTTTAAAATTTTAGAATAAATATCCTATACCTTTTAGATTTGTCTTGATAACCTCCATTATCAGTAAATTTGTTAATTTCCTAGCATAAGGTTGGATGCTTGATTGAATGGACCTCTAAATTTTATTTTTTGTACTGATAACTCTGACAATATATCACACTTTTGTTAAAGCTATCTGCTTATGATTAAAATTTTGAGGAACTTATTGCGGTTCTGCTTAAATTTAACAACTAACCAATGAAATGAACTCTCTTTTTAAAGTTCAGTGGCCTGGAAAATGACAAGGGACAGGCAAAAAAAAAAAATTTCATCCTAGTATTGAAAACTGAAGTTCATTCATATCATGTGAGAGCTGTCAGCCTAATGATCAAAGATTCTATGACTAAATCACAAGGAACCAAGATCCACCATGTTCAACATCAATGACAGCATACAAATTTATGATGACCGCAGTTTATTCTGCATGGAAAAAAGATCTTAAAGTGTTAAAAAAAGCAGCAGTTCCGTAAGTAACATGATAATCTTGTTAAAATATATAGCCAAGGCAGGTTCCTTACCTTAATTCTGTCATAAACAACCAGGCTGCAGCAGCCGAGAGCATCCATTGATTCTTCATGCATAATGACTAATCACAATACTTCCAACAAATAAGCTGAAAATTTCATGGCTGGGACAAGAACAAGAAAATTGATGCTTTTGTGGGTCTCCAGGACCATGTATTATAATGCATATCATTATGCCACAGCACTCCAAAAAGTAGATGTTGGCTTGCTTTCTAATTCTAACCCTTCTCGTTCCATCTCTACTACATCTTGTGGCCTCAACTAAATTGCAGTGGGCTACCACACACAGAATTTAGTCATATGTAATATTCCTGGCATGATTTTCCTTTACTGATGACAAAAGTCTAGAAAACAAAAATATTCCCCCTTAGCTTTACAGCCCTCAAATATGCCAAAGGAATTTATGCTCTTCTTCTTTATCAGATGTCCTGTTTCCCACTATAAGAAGAGACCACAAAACTCTCTCCACCATTGTCCCTAAATTTTTTTCAATTGCTTCCCGGCAATGGCTAGTTCTAGGAGGCTTGAGGTTCAAACAGACAATCAAACTCCACATAAATGGAGCATTTCTTTGGGAGAAGAGGTATTCAAGAGGTTCTTCAGCCAGGCTAATCCAACAGTACATAAAATTTTTGGTGATGGGTCACTTTTCAGCCCAATGTTGTTTGGCAAGTTCTTCGATCCTTCTGATGCCTTCCCTCTCTGGGAGTTTGAGTCAGATATCTTGTTATCTAACCTACGTAGCTCAGGACAAAGCACAGTGGATTGGGGTCAGACTGACCAAGGCTACATGTTAAAGGCAGAATTACCAGGTATGATAAATTGCCCTTCATCTATCACCATGGCCAAGTTCTTAGTTCTAAACTTAGTCTATCTTTAAAAGAAATAATTATGAAACAAGGAGACTGCCTCGCCATTTTTCAAGACTTGCAAAGAATCTGGGAATCAGAGGCCCTAGCCCTTCATCTATCACCCTTGCACCGAACTTTTCTTTACTATGTCCTGGGAAAATACTGAAACTGGTTAGTAAAGAGAGACATAAAACTAGTAAGCAATCAAGTGAATCAGTCACCAAGAGTTGTGAATGAGGCCAAGTTTCGTTCAGTTCAAATAATGAAAACATGCTTAAATAGTCAAAACATACACGTGACACCGGTGACTTGTTGTCAAAACAGGAAGTGGGAGAAATGGCATTCAAGTGCATGTTGATAATGGGAAGATTGTGGAAATCAGTGGGCAGTGGAAGCAGCAGACAAAAGCAAGTGATTGGAGGTGTGGCCACTGGTGGGAATATGGATATGTACGAAGGCTTGAGATGCCAGAGGATGCAGAGTGGAGGAATATAGAGGTTCACTTATATAATGACGTATTCTTAGAGATACGAATACCAAAGAGGCCACAGGGCTGTGATCCTGCTCAAGGGAAAGAAGGAGCTTCAAAAAGTGCAGAGCCGTAGCACATACCTACTTGACTTGTTAATCATATATAGTCTAAATGGCCACTCCTATATGCAGCTTGATATTTAACAAACTTGTAACTGTCAACCCAACATCAGTGAATGATGGGAATAAACAGACCACAAAGTTGTATGAAACCCTTGCTTTAGTTTTTAAAAAATCACAGCTGTTTAGTAAGTGCTTATGATCAACTAGGCACTGGAGATCAACACAAGAACTAAAAAAAGAACAATTTAGATACAGATTTCCTTGTACACATTTAATTAGAGGCTAGGACCAGCACTTAATTACATGATGGGTAATTACAGCTACCAGTAACTGTAGTTTCTCGTCTGAAATATTGATTGTTCCAACCAAAACATCCAGATTACCTGTTCTGTTCATCGATTTTCTTTTTCTGAGATAATCATGATCTGTACTATTATTCAGCACGGGAATAGATTTCTACCGAGTTGAAAGATTCCGGAGAAAATATGTTGAGTCTACATCTTCCTCAATGGTGTGCGGGAGGAAATCAAGCTACAACTTTTCAGCTCTAGGTCTGCAAGTTGGCGGCAAAAATGAGTTGTTTTCTTTCCATGACATGAATAGCGAAGACATTGGTGCCCATAATTTGGAAAACAACAAAGGAAATAGTGTACTAGTTGGAACAATGAGTTTCAGTTTCGAAATCAACTAAAAGACACAAAGTTATACTTGTAGCAGTCTAAGTTCAGGTAGGCCCATTAATGAATGAAAACTCACATGCTACATCGGAGATCAAATTTACAGTATTCTCATGTTGACTTGGGAACCTCTTAATTCTCATTCCCAAGTCGAGAAACATACTGTCATTAAAAGTCAAATATAGATGACTCAAACGGTATCCATTTCCCAGGTAATTGTGAGGAGTACTAGTAAGCATGTGGTTTGTTGACTGTGAGACTGAGCCTTTTGACAAAAAAGGCATTGAAATTTGAATTTTTTTTTTGTTTGAAAAAAAAAGGAACATTACGCTCCATAGAGTACATGTCTATTTTCTTCTCCTAACAACTACATTCTATCTTTCAACTGTCTCCGAGTTGGACAATGACATGCCACTCAATTCCACCAAACAGAGGAAAGCATAGTCTTGTTTGCTTATTCCAATAACAACTAATCATATAATCAAACATTAAATATTACGCAGTCAACAAAGATAGCTAAAAAGTTGATGTCTATCACGCAAATTTCTCATTAACATCCCGCCCAATATGGGTGAATGATTAGAGATGATGCTCAAGCTAAGAATTTGAGAATAATTTGAAACTTGAAGCTAATATTGAACAGAGCCAAACTAAGCTTTCATAAAAGCACCAAGCTTTGGTGCATAAACCAACTCGCAGTTATTTGATAGTGACAAATTCGAGAACGATTACTTCACTCTTTTACCGCAAAAAATCTACCTGTTCAACGGCCGAAATCTACATGGTCAGAGATTATTAACAGAGGCTAATAAAGTATTTACGCGAAGCATTTGGGAGAGCTAAAGCAAAATAGCATTATTAGATAAGGAGATATTAAATATCAGGTGTTTAAGAAAATTGAGTGGACATGCATATGGACCTGAAAAACTGTGGGTTAGTGAAATTCTGATTACATACATAAAGTTGCAAAGCTACTAAATTCTACCGCCAGGACAAGTATCCCGCTGCAAAATAATTTTTTAAAAAAAATAAAACCTCGAACACTCATAAAGGCATATTTCAAATAGACAGAGAGCTCGTTTTTCACGCGATCAAGCAATGCTAGAGACCAAGTTAAGCTTTTTAAGAGGAATGCCCACCGGAATAAGCACCAGACCAGAAATTAATGGGATTACATAAAACTCTGGGGAGAAAAACTTCTCGCAAAACCTAACCGGCGGGGAAATGAAAAAATGAAGGACAAATTGGAAATGGAGATGCGGGGTATCGATCCCCGCACCTCTCGCATGCTAAGCGAGCGCTCTACCATCTGAGCTACATCCCCGTGATGACCGTTCTTCTCATTGTTGTTTAGATATTTCAAGTTACAGTTTGCTACCGAATTATTACTGTGCATTTTGTCCTTCAACCCCGTAGCTTATTCTTGCTTTGGATGGTTTAGAACCAGTAGAGTTCAATAAAATGATTAAGATTCAGCAGTAGCAGTTAATGTCCCTAGAGGTTAAAGGAGAAAAACTTTGTGAGAAAGGACTACTGTAAAAGGATGAATAATACTGGAGTGAGATTTGAGGCCTTGGAAGTTTTTGCCGACACTAATAAATTACTTTGTGTGATTAAAGGGTGCAAGGTGCAAACAAGATCCGAGCATCAAGAGTGAGATAGTGACAGCAAAGAATGGTGGCCTTTGTTCTACATTACTTGGAAAGTGGTGGCCATTAGCGTATCCATTCACATCTTCAGCTCAGGACAAAACTCTATTTGCACCTAGTGGAAGGAGACATGTCTATTCTGCAACAAGCCTCATGTAAACTTTGAACTCGTAGGGCCATCAACGAGTACTCCTTCAATATCTGTATTTTTCGTTCCTATCCCTTTTGTGCATAGATAGATCAGAAGTAGGTTCTGTTTGTTTGAACTGGTTCACCATGTTTTAACCCTGTAGCGTGGGTTAAGGTTTTAAACTTGTGGCATAATACGATGTATTTCATCTCCAAACTTTTGTCACGAAAGAAGTAGTAATAATAATAAATAGATAAAGAAGTTGAGGTAGGAAGAGGAGTAGGGGAAGGGAAAATTCAGGTGAGGTGAGCACCAAGAAGCGAATTGGAAAGACCAACAACTTTAAATTGGAGCATGTGAGTGTGATGGGCTAAGGAATATGTGCGTTTGTGTGTGCGCTTTCACTGTCTGCTTTCTGATTGCTGGCATCAGAAAATCTTCCAAGTAACTCTTACTTTGTGGCAATTGCAAACCAACCTGATTGGCCATTTGGAATTTCTGTTGGATCTCATTTCATTAAAAGGACCTATATATTTACTGCTTCTTAGCTCTATTAATTCATATTTTATTGGTGAGCAATTTTTTTTAAACACTAAATTAAAAGCCTCCCTCACCAACATCTCTGTATGGCTTGATGCCCTATCTCCCAACTTTTGCTCCCCTAGGTATATACTAAAATATAGTGGAGTTTGATTGAAGCCAAAACAACAACACAAGTTTTCATTAATCTAAATTATCATTTCCTTTTATTATTTTGGTCTGCAATCCCAACAAGGAGAATGAAACACCATTTTTTACTTTTGAAATCCAAATGGACATTGAACTGGGGTTAATTTAATAGATTTTTGTTTATGTGGAAACAAAAAAAAAACACTTTTTGTGCTTTATGAAACTAAATTGCCTTGACACACACATATTGCATAGCACAAAATCACTTCATGGCCAAAAAAAAACCCAAAATCATTTAAAATAGGGAAAATCTCACTCAGGTTCTAAGGATCAGAAAAAATATTAAAAAAGTTCTAGTGTATATTCTTCCATAAAAAAAAGTCCCTAAAGACCTCAGTGACATAGATGAATTTGTCAATGGTCACTCTATGACTTGTCAATAAAGTCATATACACTTGTCAGTGGAAGCTATTCTAGTTAACACAGATGAGCTTGTCAATAGTCACTATATAACTTGTCAATATAATGACATTCAATTGTCAACGGGAGCTGTTTTAGTTAACATAAATGTGTTTGTCAATAACCACTCTATAACTTGTCAATATAGTTACATACACTTGTCAACAATGTAAGTTCACATTTGGAATCTATATCATTGAGGTTTCTACGGACTTTTTCTATAGAGAAATCTATACTTGGACTTCTTTGATATTTTTTTGATCCTTGGGACTAAGTGGGATTTTTCCTTTAAAATAAGCTGATTTAAATACCTACTTAATGAGATTTTATTGGTACACCGATAATAAGCTGTTTTGTAGAGTATAACATGAATTTTTGTATTTTTAGTTCAAGGTAATTCTTCCAAGCCACCAAAGCGTTGAAAGTCTTTTAGTGTGTGTTTAGATTAGCTTTTGAGAATAATTTTTACGATTTATGAGGTAAGTATGTGAGAGGAGTTTTATCTTAACTTATGAAAAATAGCTTCTAAAACCATGATTTGGGTGTTTCCCAAACACTCATTAATCACAAGGCATGTCATTAGCTATTTTTTTAAGGGACTCATGAAATAATATAAAAACTATAATTACAAAGGTTAGTTATGGTCGTTATATGTCTGGTTGCTTGATCGAGTCAGTGGCACTGGTTGGTTTACTGGTGTTCCAAATTCTTTTATCTATTTTCTCTTCTTGTTTTGCATTCGTTCCAAATTCATCTTATAGGCATTCCTTCACTTTTCATTTTCAAAATTTATCAGGAGCAGTTTTGTATTTTCATGCATAAAAATAAGAATAATTTTGTTATAATTAATTTATCTGCGTAGAACCTTTCTTTGTTTTTTTTTTGGTGTACATATTAGTTTTTCTTTTGAAAATATTTTTTCCAAAATATATTTAAATTGCTCACATATGACTGATAAGCTATAAATATTCTTTTGTTAAATATTCTATAGCCACCAAATTAAATCTACATCTGTTTTGTCCCAAAATTAAATTTATACTCTAATTTATAATCGTGGAGAATCTTAAATGGCAATATTGGAAGGACAACATGATAACGAATCTAATTTAAAGTCATAGTCGAACGGCACGTGACCGCCGTAAGTGAGTTAATTTCAAAGTTCAAAGTTCATAAATCAACGGCAGTAATTTTAAACCAAGAATCACTTCTCTAAACAGTACTACCAACCTTTTTTTTTTGTGGATTACAAGGACAAGAGAAATACACTTGAGGGACACGACAGACCCAAGCACAACAATCTTTAATACCTCGATACAGACTACAGACTACAGAGGGAAAATTTTTTTTTTTGCTGTTATCTTTTTCATCTTTTCTTTTCAAGAAATCCTCTCTCTCTCTCCTTCTTTCTCTGTGGTTGTGGTCTTGCGGATCATCATCCATCAACAGTCATCTTCCTGCTCCCCCAAGCAACGAACGGCTTTGATATATTTGTTAGCTTTCAATACAATCCAAGGCCCCACTCTAGACTCTACTTTCTCTCTCCTCCGTTTACCTCGGCAACTGTGTGCGACAGATTCAAAAATGGTCTCCAAGAACCAGAACCACCCTCCATTGCCTCTCTCTTCCTCACCTTCAACCCCTTCTTTTCAGGTACTTTTTTTTTTTCTGGTTTTTAGCACTACTCCATTCTCCACTACAATTTCTTTCATGGTTGTGCTTGAAAATGGTTTCTTTTCTTGGCCTCTTACTGTGTTCTTGTTCAAGTTCAGAAGTTAATGGGTGATGAGGTCCTTGTAGACAGAGACCTACAACGAGTTGCAGCTGAAAAAATGGTGGGAACTCCGATTAATGGTAGAACTAGGCAAGTTTTCACGGTTGTTAATGGCGGCCACGAGCTTAGCCCGAATAGTGCTCCGCCCAGCAATGCCGGGTCGGACTGTGGTATTATGGAGTTCACAAGGGAGGATGTGGAAGCATTGCTCAATGAAAGAGCCAAAAGGAAGGACAGATTTAACTATAAGGTCAGTTAAGTTAAAAGCTTTGACATCTTCATGGCTTTGGGTCCTTTTGAATTAAATTACATATAGTACTGATTGGGTCACTGACAAAAAAAAAAAAAAACCTGTGTTCTTTAGGAAAGATGTGAAAATATGGTGGAATACATAAAGAGGCTTAAAGTTTGCATCAGATGGTTCCAAGACCTTGAGTTGAACTACTCGCTGGAGCAAGAGAGGTTAAAAAATTCCTTGGAATTAACCCAGCAAAAATGCATGGAAATTGGTGAGATTTAAATTTTCTTTGGCCTTTTGTCGTTGAATATTCTTTCATCACCAAGTTTGTTTAGTAATGTGCTCAGTACAATAATTGTAGAGCTACTACTTAAAATCAAGGAAGAAGAACTGAATTCCATTATCGTGGAAATGAGACGGAATTGCACTAATTTGCAGGAGAAGTTAATCAAGGAAGAAACAGAAAAGTCGGTAAGGGAGTTTTTCAAGTCAGTGAAATTTCAGCTCTTAAAAATTCTTTTTCAAATGAAACTTGCTGACAGGATTCATTATGATTTGTAAATATAAGGTGGCAGTGGAATCTCTTGCCAAAGAAAGAGAGGCCAGGATTGAAATTGAGAGGTCACAGACTACCCTGTCAGACGACCTTGGAAGAGCTCAAAGAGAGCTTCAAAGCGCAAACCAGAAGGTAAAATAGCAGTGCAAATCCGATTTCTACAAATTTATTTCTGTTTCCTTTGTATTAGTTCTAATGGCATTGTGCTGATAACTTTGGAATCTTTCGTTTTTTTGCAGATAACATCTCTCAATGATATGTATAAACGGTTACAGGATTACATAACAAGCTTACAACAATACAATGGAAAGCTTCACTCAGAGCTTTCTTCAGCAGAAGATGAACTTAAGCGTGTAGAGAAAGAGAAGGCCACTGCTGTGGAGAACCTCACCATGTTAAGGGCTCAACTTACTTTGTCCATGGTGAGTTTGCTTCCCCGTGCTGACTGTTCCAGTAAAGTTGTCTGAGAAAAAAGACTTAACCTTTTTATTTTTATTTGGGGTAATTAATTTGCTAATGATATCTAACACAGTTCCATTCGTTCTTTTAACAGACTTCTCAAGAAGAGGCCGTGAAACAGAAGGAAGCTTTGACCAGTGAAGTTTCATCTCTTAGAGGAGAGTTGCAACAAGCGAGAGAAGATCGCGACCTCAATTTATCTCAAGTGCAAACCTTAAGTTCTGAATTAGCAAAATTTAAAGAATCTGCGGAGAAGTCTTGTACTGAACTGAATGCATTGACAATAAAATCAAATGAACTGGAGGTTGGTTTGCGGCCCTTTTCTGTCTTGCAAATATCACATTCTCTTTCAAATATATGTTTGTATGACATGCTGAGTTTCTTGCCCAGGCAAAATGTTCTTTACAAGATAACCAGATAAAAGAATTGCAAGAGAAACTAACAACTGCAGAAAGTAGAGTACAGGTATGAACTTTCAAAAGTAGAAGAAAGGAAAATTCATAGGTTAAAACCATTATTTATCTTTCTTGTACTTTCGTCTCCTGCCATGAAACATATTTGAATATGGAAATGATTAGCATTGTTAATTTTTATCCTTATCAGGTGTCTGATATATCTGCGTTTGAGACAAGAACAGAAGTTGAAGGTCAACAAAAACTTATAGAGGAGTTACAAAGACGTTTGGCAGATGCAGAGCCTAAACTCATTGAAGGGGAAAAGCTGCGGAAAAAATTACATAACACAATTTTGGTAATCTCCCTGAACTCAAAACTTTGTTGATAATTAAGTATCCTTACCTTAATAGTCTCCATATCAATACAGGAGTTAAAAGGGAACATCCGTGTGTTCTGTAGAGTTCGACCGTTGCTGCCTGATGAAAGTTGTAACGGAGAATGCAAGATTATATCTTTCCCCACATCAATGGAGGCTGCAGGACGAGGCATTGATTTAAACCAAAGTGGTATATCTCTTGTGATGCTGCGACTGAAATTATTCTTTCACTTAATGCTTTAGCGAATGTCGCTTACTCAATGTTGCTCTTGTTTTATTCTTACTTAGGTCAGAGATATTCTTTCACATTCGATAAAGTTTTTGCACCAGACACGCCACAAGAAGATGTTTTTGTTGAAATTTCACAGCTTGTGCAGAGTGCTCTTGATGGTTACAAGGTAATTCCATCGCACTTTGTCCTACTATTTGATTATCATTTATAAATGTATTACACCCTCCGGTCCTTAATATAAGACATATTTAGAGTTTTTATATTGGTTTTAAATATAAGACATAGTTTTCATATTAATCAATTTTTTTTCTAATTTACCCATATTTATGCTCCCAACAATAATCAAGGAGGATTGGGAAGGAGGGAATTAAGGAAAATGACTCGGGTGTTTTAGGAAAAAAATGACATATTAACTAACTTCCTTAATTTTATCAATTTAGGTAAATATGACCATAGGAATATATACAAAGCTGAAAAAAAACAACGGCAGAATACCTAGTCAACTATGGAGGACATTTCGATAATCCTTGGAATTGATATATTTTTCTTTTGTTCATTTGGTGGCATTTTGTTTTCCAGGTTTGCATATTTGCCTATGGTCAGACAGGATCAGGGAAAACCTATACAATGATGGGGAGGCCAGGAAATACAGGGGAAAAGGGCTTGATACCTCGTTCATTGGAACAGATATTTCAAACAAAGCAGTCTCTGCAATCCCAAGGCTGGAAATATGAATTGCAGGTGACAGCAATTTCTTCTTCAGTTTTCCCATCATTTTCAATGTATAAAAAAAAAAAAGAATTGCATATCCTGAGAAATCTTCCCTTCATAACATTTTGCAGGTGTCAATGTTGGAAATATATAATGAAACCATTCGGGATCTTTTATCTACCAATAAATCATCCTTGGATGTAACACGTGTGGAAAATGGTACTCCTGGAAAGCAATATTCAATAAAACACGATGCCAATGGAAATACATACGTTTCTGATCTTACAGTGGTGGATGTTCAAAGTGCTAAAGAGGTCTCATTTCTACTAAATCAAGCAGCCAATAGCAGGTCGTACTATATCATTATGTTCACTTTTACCTTTCTTTCTTTCTTTCGAGAAGAATCTTTTTGCCAATTCTGATGGCATGATAAAAGTGGACTGATTTTGAAATTAATTATGGATTTTTGTTGTTGATTTTTTTATCAGGTCTGTGGGAAAAACCCAAATGAATGAACAGTCATCAAGAAGTCATTTCGTGTTCACTCTTAGAATATATGGCGTTAATGAGGTACTGAAACATGTCTTGTGCGTTTTTAAATTTCAGTATTTCATACACAAATCATTCTAGCCTATTTCTTGTTCATGCTAGAGCACCGACCAACAAGTACAAGGTGTTCTGAATCTTATTGATCTGGCTGGGAGTGAGCGTCTTTCAAAGAGTGGATCAAGCGGGGACCGACTGAAAGAAACTCAAGTATGTGAAGCACTTTATGCTTTCTATTTTGTTTGCTTCTGCTTACTTAGTTTCAAATAAATTAATTCTCTCTATATATATATATATATTATTGACCAGGCAATTAATAAAAGTTTGTCATCATTAAGTGATGTAATATTTGCCTTGGCAAAGAAGGAGGATCATGTTCCATTCAGGCACTCAAAGCTTACATATCTACTGCAGGTAATTCTTGATGGGTTGATCACATACTAATCTTTACTAGAAAATTCAAGCTCTAGTTTGGTTATTGAATATTGTTACTGTTAAGTTCTTTTGAGGCGATTCTGATATTTGCAATGCAATAATTGAACAGCCTTGTCTTGGAGGAGATTCAAAGACACTAATGTTTGTGAACATATCTCCTGAACCGTCCTCAGTCGGAGAGTCACTGTGCTCCCTGCGGTTCGCCTCCAGAGTAAATGCTTGTGAGATTGGGACGCCTCGACGACATACCAATGGACGCCCCATAGACTCACGCTTGGGTTATTTCTAACCTTTAGATAGGTGAAGAAGATATTCTTTGTTAACTATGTGTGGTGACTTGAATAAAACTGAATGAGTATTAGATTAGCATACAAGATTGTATAGTGAGGAAATTAACTGATATGTGCTTTTAGATTTTGATAATCTCCCCATTCTGATAGTTTGAATTTTGTTTTATCATGGTTTTGTTCTTTTTGTTGATCAATCATGATTCATGAATCATCATGATTTTGTTTAATTTACAGATTAAAGACACAAATAAAAATATACTTATTATATTAAATAGCACAATGAGAAGAGAACCAAGTGACTTCAATTCATTGGAGCCAAAAGTGGGCCGGGTAGTCAAACGGAGTGTCCTGCAGCGAGATGATATTGGGTTAAAGAATGATGAGAGCCCAAATGAGATAGAACATATAGGGTGTGTTTGGAACAACGATAGGAAAAATGGAGTTTCTCAATTTAGTTTTGATAATTTTATTTTTGGTAAAAATCCGATTGTATAATGTGATTTATGTTTGGAATAATGGTATAAATGACTTTTGCAAAAGTAAAACTTGTTTGGATTGACTTAAGTAGAAGTGGCTTTTATGATAATAGTAAGAGAGAGTGGGTGGAAAAAATATTTTAAAGGGTTGAAAACACCAAAAAATAGTTTAAAATAATTTTTGGAATTGAAAAAGTACATTAAAGATAAAATTGCAATCAGTTTGATAACACACTGGGTACAGTTGAAAAAATATTTTAAGGGTTAAAAGCACCAAATAATCGTTGAAATTAATTTTTGTAGCAAAAAAAGTATATTAAGGGTAAAATTGTAATAAATCTAATAGTACACTGAATACAACTGAAAAAATATTTTAACCATTCTCACTCTCCCCAAAAGCTAAATCAGTAAAAGTTGAGAAATGGAACTTATGGTAAAAGCTATTAAGATGAAATTAAGCTCAATTGCTCACTTTAAAAACCAAACACTCAGATTTTTCAAATTACCCCTTGAGCTTGTTTACTCAATCCCCCCCCCCCCAACTATAGTAATTGCACTCTATTAAGTGGAATTTCTAGAAGTAGTGGCGTCGTTGAGAAAAATAACATAAAAGAACTATATATAATATTCCAATTCTAAATATAAAAGTTAATTAAGAGGTTTAATTCAGTGTTAAACGTAAGATATCAATTCATTTTATTTCTCAACTTTATAATTTTTTTCTAAATTATTTTTTTATTAATAGTTGAAGACGAGATTACAAAACAAGAACCAATCAAAGTCCAGCAGCGCCTGAGAAGTTCGATCATAAGAGGATGTTAAATTATTATTGACTGCATTTATTGAGGAGATTTTCATTAACAGATAATTTTTGAGTAAAAATGACATTTTAAGGAGGCGACACACATTTCTTATGAATAACTAATTTAACTAATTATTTTATAATTTGTAAACAAATTGAGGTTAGGGTTCTCCCGAGGCATCCATGTTTGCCCTTCTCTCTTACTTTGCTCATTTAAACTTGCAGATTATGCTCCATTTCTCTGCTTGTTTCTATGTTTATGATTGTGATGTAGATGAGGTTAAGTTAAATTATTTTATTCTCAATCAAATGCACACATTGGTGTGTGTGTGTGTGTGTTATATTAAACTGAATTATTTAGTTCCTGATTTTTTTTAAAAAAATTCGCCATTGTTAATGCTTATGTCTCTTTTTGCAGAACGAGAATCTTTTTTCCAAATTGTTTTATCAATTCCACCAAATCCCACTTTGAGGACACATGGATCGTGTTCATATCTACAAGCTAATAATAACTGAAGCTTATCTCTTCAATTATTAACACAAAATACTTGTTACTCCCTCCGGTTTTAATTATAAGACAAAGTTGACTTTTTTAGAGAAATTAAGGAAGCTAATTAAATCACTTTAGAGTATTTATATTTTTAATATCTTTGGATTATATATTAGTTTATTAATCAAATTACTTAGTTTGAAGAAAAAATATAAATATAAATATTCTAAAGTGATTTAATTATCTTTCTTAATTTCTCCAAAAAAGTCAACTTTATCTTATACTCCCTCCGGTCCTAATTATAAGACAGAGTTGACTTTTTTGGAGAAATTAAGGAAGCTAATTAAATCACTTTAGAGTATTTATATTTTTAGTATCTTTAGATTATATATCAGTTTATTAGTCAAATTAATTAGTTTGAAGAAAAAAATAAAAATATTCTAAAGTGATTTAATTGGCTTGCTTAATTTCTCCAAAAAAGTCAACTTTATCTTATAATTAGGACCTGAGGAAATAATTAGGACCGGAGGGAGTAGTATATATTCTTTTTGTTATTTTAATGGCACTATTAGCAGCTGTGAAGTTGAAGCATCTGGTTCTCTAAATCTCCATTTTTTAATGCCCTCTAAAAGATGTTCCTTTTATGATACTTGGTGAGTGGCTTGAAAAGAGAAAAATAAATCCTTGCAGAATATATTTTGGGTTATCTATCTTCTTCCTGATTCTGTTTCGTTGAATTTATGAGTCTCCGAACTCTATTATTATGCTGTATGTGAGTGGAGAAGCGGTTGAGAGGATAAACTTGTGGCAGCCAATCATCATGAGACTAGGAAAAGTATCGATGCTATTTGATAATAATCTGTAATTTGCTTAAGGCAAATAAGACACCTTCAATATATATTGTAGGCTATTGATTCTAAAGTTTTTTTGTGTAGGTCAAAGAGAGGGGCAAAGAGGCTCAAAGACACTAGAGCAACGTGTGATATTATTTCCTTAACAGATAACTACAAAAAGCCTAGCGAACCATGAATGAATATATTAATACCCTTAAATGCTTTCACACCCACACCCACACGTACGGGAGAGGGGCCTCTCCACTTTCCTTACCATCCACTTCCCTCCACTTCTTTATTCTCACTATTAGATTAACTCTAAACAGTTGAGATTCAATATCCTATACAAATTAAAAATTATACATAAAATACGTTAACAAAAGTATAAAGATATAAACAGTTATATCAAATTTTAATTATTTAAATTTATTTATATACATTTTTTTATTTAATATTATAGTAATATTTTTTATAGAATATTAAATATCAACCATTTAGAATTAATCTGACGGTGAGAATAAAGAAGTGGATGGTAACAGAAATGGAGAGGCCCTCTCCCCACACCCACACCCACACCCACACCCACAGAGTTTTATTTACTTTAAAGTTACGTGCAAGTTTTAAATTGAGGAGGCGGAGGCGCGTAAGGCCCGGGCAATTAATCAGTCAACAATAGTACAATTCAGAGTTACTTTTATTGTAGTATTCTCATTTCTCATATGGTCATATGAGACTGTTTTCCCTATTTTTATATTTTTTTGATATGTCGGGAAATAAAGAGTTAAAGACTGATTTTCTTGAGGTTTTCGCTTTTCTCCAAGTGAGACTTTGCTAGGGTTCTTCCCTTGTTATTTTCACCGAACTGGTGTGTTTGGCTTTTATGCTGATAATAACATTGAGCGAATCCAGAGAGCCTATTGACGATCTAAGAAGGAACCAAGGAAATGGAAAGGGGTAAGTTCGATATTAAACTTCAATGGAGAAAAAGTGTAGAAGGAGCCGAAGAAAGGTACAAGCTGATAGGCAAGGTGATATTGAAAACCAAAGTGGGGTTAGGAACAATAAGAGAATTGGTAAATGCAACATGGACAATAGAAAGAGAGTGGGAGGTCAAAATGATTGGGTTCAATTTATTCACGTTCTCTTTTAAGATTGAGGAAGAAGTAGAAAGAATACTAAAAGAAACTCCATAGGTGGTAAGAAACTACATGTTAAGTCTGCAAAAAAGAAAACCTTTCCAAAGTGATAACGAGATTCAAGTAAACTCATGCGTGTTTTGGATTCAAGTCTATAACCTGCCACCGGAGTGTTTTGGAAGAATAAAGGCTAACATAGAACTCATAGCTAGCATTGTAGGTAGAGTGATAGAAGTTGAAAACCCAGATGATAAAAAATACAAGAACAGAAGCTTTGGCAGAGCTCGGGTGGAGATCGACATGGATAAGTCGTTGGTACCGGGTTTCATTGCTCCTAGACCAGATGAAGAATTGGAGGATGTATGGGTACAACTAAAATATGAGAAGTTGGTTCGGTATTGCTATAATTGTGGGAAGTTGGGTCATGAAAGTAAAGGATGTAAGGAGGAGACGGTGGAGTTCATGGTGAATGGAGTGATGAGAGGCTATGATGCAAGCTTATAGATCGCCGATGAACATGCAGTGAGGTGGAACTCAGGCGAAGACGTCGGAGGGATGGCAAGTGCATAGGGAAAGTAAAAGTATTCAATGCTTGCATGGGAAGATGGGTCCAAGGTATGGAACAAAGGAGACAGGGGATGGTTCAAAATCAACACGTGAAGAGGACAGAGTCAATATGTCCTGTCAGCCGAAAGCATTAATTGTAACCAACATTGTTAGAGCAACTATAAAGGAGAATAAGGGAATGGTGAATAAGAAGCGGAATAGTCACGTGGGGCAAAAAGGTGAGACGGACCAATACGGTGAAGGGAGACGGAACACATCAGAGGCCCAGCAAATTGGGCCGATTTGGAGCTTTAATGAGGTGAATGGAATGAATAGCTTACTAAGGGCCCGACAAGAGAAAATCATGAAAGCCTAAAGCACATATTGGGTACAGTTGGTAGATGAAGAGGAAGACATAATTAATGACTCAAGAGCCATCGTACCTACACAGTGTATGGAATTGGAGAGCTAGCTTAAGGAATTAGGGGAGTTTCGTTAAAGAGAAAAGGGGAGGATGACGATGGAATATATCAAGCAAAGCGCCGAAAGGACCACAAACATGACTCCCCCGAAAGTGCAGCTAATAGATTAATTTCAAAGAAGAGGTTGGAAATAATTGCAGAAACGGATGGGTCCAGAAAATTTAATTTCAACTATGAGGGGGTGTTGCAATTCAGTCAGGTTTGGGATTTGAATATGTAGAGACGACAGAACAAGAAGGCAAGAAGGGCGCTATTCAACAACCCAAATTCGGGGCGCCAGATAATTCTCAGTTCTGATGCGATTAAGTATGACTGGAAAATAGGGGAAGGGCTTGAGTAGATGGAGGAGACCGAAGTGGAAGGGCGTGGTGGCTGGCTGGAAGCAACCACGGGGGAGCAATAATTTGCCTCAGCTGGAACTGTCAGGGTCTCGGGACTACCTTGACGGTTCGAAATCTAAAATTCCAATGTGGTAAGTTCAAGCGTATGATAGTGTTTTTATCTAAAACAAAAATGAAAAAGACCAAAATAGATAGAATAAGAAGGAAACTAAAGTATGACTTTAGGGAATATCATGAACCAGTAGGTAGATCAGGTGGTCTAGCGATTTGGTGGATGGAGGGAGTAGAGCTGAATATTGGGATTATGAATAAACATCTCATTAATCTTGAAAATGTTAGTTTTAATAGAAGGAGAGTTGGTAACATTACACTGGTATACGACCCTACAGAAATAAGACAAAAAGAACACTGGTGGAACGAATTAGAGAATCTGTGTCCTGATGAATCTAAACCATGGATAATTTTTGGGGACTTTAATGATATGCTATACTCTTTAGATAAGATTGGGGGCAGAATGTGTCAATTAAGGGACTTGGATAGGTTCCGAAAATTTATGGTTAATTGCAAGTTGATGGAACTGGAGTTTAAAGGTTGTAAGTTTACTTGGATGAACAATAGAGAAGCTGAAGATCTCATAAGGGAAAGACTGGATAGGGCTGTGATGAATTCAGCATGGGGCTCAAACTTCCAGAAGGGACAAGGAAAAGTTTTGGAAGCCAAAGGTTCTAACTATTTCCCGATATTGATAGATTTTGAACATGTTGAGACAAAAACACCTCCATTCTTCATATTTGATACACGTTGGTTAGGCCACCCTAGATTGATGCCACTAATTAAGGAGAATTGGAAGGGAATGGGTAACAGAGAGGGGTTAAAAGAATTTGTGGGAATGCTAAATAAACTCAAAAAAACTTTGGCAGCGTGGAGTAAAAGGGAGTTCAAGAACAACCAAAGACAGATAAACCAGTTGATTCAAAGGGTACAAGTTTGCCTAGATTCAGAATGGAATGATGAAATAGCAAGGGAAGTTAGAGACATAAAAAGGAGAATAAATGAGCTCTAGGACCAGGAGGAGATGTATTGGGCACAAAAGGCTAGAGTGGACTGGTTGAAATGTAGAGATAAAAATTCAAGATTCTTCCATATGATAACAATAAGAAAGAGAAGCAGAAATAAAATTACCAGAATTAGAGGGAATCAAGAGGAGTGGATTGAGGAGGAACAAGAAATAGGAAGACACTTTGCCCAGTTCTACACATCATTGTTTACTTCAGTAGGGGAGAGGGAATTCTTATCAATTCTAGAATGCATTGAACCGGTGGTTTCAGCAGAGGATAACCAAGCTTTAATGGTAGAAATTAAACCAGAGGAAGTTAAGCGTGAGGTGTTTCAACTTGGAAGACAGAAAGCTCCCAAACCAGATAGATTCACAGGCCTTTTCTATCAACAATCATAGGATATCATTGGAAACTAGGTATGTGACTTAATAAAAGAATTTTTCAAGATTGGGTATCCTTTGACTAAGATAAATGAAATGACCTTGTAATGATCCCTAAGGTGGACTTCCCTGAATCTGTGAGTGACTATAGGCTTATTAGTCTTTGTAATTTCATTTACAAAATTTTTTCTAAGGTGGTAACGAATATACTTAAACCATTGTTAGATAATATAATATATGAAAGTTAGAGGGCCTTTATCCCGGGTAGATTAATCCATGATAATATTGTAGCGGTGCATGAGGTGTTTCATCATATGAAAATGAAAAGAAAAGGCAATGGTGAGATGGCAATGAAGCTAGATATGAATAAAGTTTATGATAGAATAAAATGGGATTTCCTCTGTGCTACAATAGAAAAAATGGGGTTTACAAGGGAGTGGGTAGAGAGAATTTGTTGGTTTATTAATTCAGTTCAGTTATCTGTGATGATGTTTGGAAAAAGAATGACCAAAGTAATCCCAAAGAGGGGGCTTAGACAGGGAGATCCTTTGTCCCCTATCTCTTTATCATTGTTAACAATGTCTTGTCCAATCTCATTGAAAAAGAAAAAGGGAGGGGAGGATTGAGGGGAATTGCAATAGGTAGAGGTTGTCCTGAAATAACACATTGCTTCTTTGCGAATGACTCTGTGTTCTTCCTTAGAGTAGATAAGGATTATTTTAGAAATCTGAAAGATATTATCAATAGATATTGCAAGGCTTCGGGGCAATCAATTAATTATGGAAAATCATGCTTATACTTTTCAAAAAATACCCCTGGCCTATTACAAGAGGAGATTGGTCATATCTTTCAAATACACACTGTGGATGTTCTAGGAAACTATTTAGGGCTTCCAATAATTTGGGGCAAATAAAAAACTCAAGCCCTAAATTTTTTTATAGATAGGATGGAAAAACGAGTCCAGGGGTGGAGGAAAAATTTCTTGTCAGAGGCAGGAAGAGAAGTTTTAATTAAATAAGTATTCAATGTCTTGTTTCCTGCATCCAAAAAGCGTGCTACAAAAATTAGATAGCATTGTATCCAAATTCTAGTGGAAATGTGAGGAGGATAGGAGGAAGATTTATTGGGTATCTATGGACAAATTGAAGAAACACAAATTAGAAGGGGGATTGGGATTCAAGGATTTTGAGGCTTTCAACTTAGCTCTTCTAGCCAAATTAGGTTGGAGAATTTTGAAAAATTCTGGCTAATTGTAGGTCAAACACCTAAAGGCAAAATACTTTCCAAAAAACAACTTTCTAGAAGCAGGGAAAGGGATAAGGGCATCATGGTTATGGAGTAGCATATTGAAGGGTAGGAAGATACTAGAGGATCAGGTTTATAGAAGTGTAGGACATGGGAAGAAAACCAAAATCTGGCAGGATCCGTGGCTGAGTAATTTGCCTAGAAAGAGGTTAATACCTATATGGCCACATGATTCATTCAAAAATTTAAAGGTGCAGGACATTATGAGAGGAGGTGGATGGGACTTAACAATTGTGGAAGGGTGGATAATTGAAAGGGAAAAGGATGCCATTTACAATACAGTATTGGCCCCGAGAAATAAGGAAGACAGTTGGGTATGGACGGGGGGTAAAAGAAGTGTTTACTCAGTTAAAGAAGGTTACAAAGTGGCGAGAAGAGACATCCTGAAGCGTATGGAGAATCATCCATCCTCATCTAATAATGGACAGGGAATGTTATTGAAAGAGATATGGAGTCTAAAAGTCCCTATTAAAGTTAGGAATTTTTTATGGAGAGCAATGTCTAATGCCTTACCTACCCTATACAATTTATGTAAGAGCAAATGTTGTGTGGATAATTTGCAAAACGGTTCCAGAAACTATAGAGCATGTCTTTATGGGGTGTGAGGGAGCAAGTGCAACATGGTTTGGAAGCAATTTTTCATTTAGATCTAGAGAACTAGGCTGAACCAGCTTTCAACAATGGGTTGGGTTTTGTTTGTGTGAGGCTAAATTTAACCAATGACAGAAAGCTTTATTTGTAATGACTCTATGGCAAATATGGAAGGCAAGAAATGCCTACATTTTCGAAAATATCAGCCATAAGCATATGCTTATTTTTTCTCAATCTGGTTGCTTGATTTAGGAATATTGGGAAGTAAATGGATGGCATGCAAGGGAGGATATAGGGAGCGCACCAGAAACAAATGCGAGGACAGAAAAAGAAACTTGGCAGAAACCTAAATGTAATATTATCAAGATAAATACTAACTATGCTTACTCAAGTATTGTGAATAAAGCGGCAATAGCCTTTGTGGTTAGAGACTCCAACGAGACAGTATGACCCAGATCAAGGATGCTGATTCAGTATTTATGGCTGAAGCTTTAGCATTACTGGAAGTAATTAAATATGTCTATGATAATCAACTTTTGGATTTCCAATTTGAGTCAGATAACCGATCTCTGGTTAGATGTATTAATTTAGACTATCCTCCTAATGAGTGGAGCCGTGGAGGTATGTCACTATCCTTGAAAACATTCAAGAATCAAGGAAACTAATCGGGATCCATTATTGTAATTGGATTTTCATTCTTGTAATTGGATTTCCAAGAAGGCTAATGTAATAACCGATTGGGTTGCTAAGACATCACTCGGAGGAGCTTGCCCGATATACCGGGTGATTAATCCACCGAAGCAGCTACAAAGTTTAGTGGAGAAGGATTGGCAGCCTTTTGTTTTTTAACCTGACTGATATATTAATGTTGTACTCTAGTTAATAGTTTGACTTAGTGGTTGTTGTGTAATATATTATGTACTGTGGTTTAGGTGAATGAAATGGTTATTATTAGGGAAAATCCCATTTAAATTTTCAAAACCCACAAAGTCTCTTATAACTTGAAAAAGACAGATAGGTGTTCAAGGACCAATCTGAGTTATTGAAGTTTAATTCAAAAGACCAAGATGCCCTTCAATTCATTTATTCTTACACTCACGAGGAACTAAGACCAAATGCTCTGTACTCTCTCCCTTCCTTCCATGCCTAAGCTTCTTTTCCCCTGCATACCCAAACCCATACCCAAACTCAAAACCACAGCCCTTTGTTGCTTCTCTGGTATGCTTCTATTTCTCCTTCTCTTTTTGTTCTTTTCTTACTACTATTAATCTTGCATCTTCCCCTTTTCTCTGCTAGACTAGGTTTGTCAGTACCCCTCACATTCGATGGTAGACTCGTCGTCGTACCCAAATTTGGAAGTATGGGTGGAAGCTGGCGCTGCATTGGATATTTGCTGGTGGGGGGGAGTATAGTACTTCTTGTTAATGAAGCTCAATGTCTTGTTCTGTGTAACATTTTTTACTTTTCAAATATTGGGTTTGTTGAGGAAGTTTCAGTTTTAGGGATTTATTTGGCCTTTTGAAGCACAAAAAACCTAGGTACTAATTCAATGTTGTCCACCGATGAAATGGTCAAACTCGAGAATCTAATATAGAATTGTTACTTGTTCTATGAATTTTTCCTTCCCTATACGGAAGTAGAAATTTGAAAGAGCAGGATAATACTTTATAAATGCAGTTTATAGCCTTTGAGTTTGGGGATTTTGCTAGAAAAAAATAGCATGTTTTGTAAGTAAATTTAGTTAACCACGGACACGTATCTAAGTGGTCATAATTGAATATATATTGCACTTTGATTACTTTTTTCCAAACACAGTGAAATTGCTTTTATGATGTTTCAAAATTATCTAATTGAAATGTGTTTTGGCATCTTAAATTCACAAATTGTAGCCAAAAGGGGTGGCCACTGACAGATTCAATAATGAGAATGATAAGGTTTTTAATGGTTTTGATGAGAATGGTAATGGAAATAACAAATTAGTCCAACCAAACATTATGTGTGGATTGGCCAAAAGAGGTGGCCTCTGACAAGTTCAATAATGGGAATGACAAGGTTTTTAATGGTTTTAACGAGAATGGTAATGAGAATGACAACTTAATAGTTCCAAACATTATGTGGGCAAGTATTTGCCTAGAAGGGGGGACGCTGACAAATTCACTAATGGAATTAATAAAGTTTGTAATAGTTTTGACGAGAATGGTAATGAGAATGACAAGTTTCATAATTGTTTCAAACATTATGTGGGCAAGTGTTTGCATAGAAGGGGGAAGCTAACAAATTCACTAATGGAATTAACAAAGTTTGTAATGTGTTTGAAGATAACGGTAATGGGAATGACAACTTAATAATTCCAAATATTATGTGGGTAAGTGTTTGCTTAGAGGAGGGAACGCTTACAAATTCACTAATGGAATTAACAAAGTTTGTAATGGTTTTGACGAGAATGAGAATGAGAATGAGAATGACAACTTAATAGCTCCAAACATTATGTGGCAAGTGTTTTCCCAGAAGGGGGGACGCTGACAAATTTACTAATAAAATTAACAAAGTTTGTAATGGTTTTGACAAGAATGGTAATGAGAATGACAAGTTTCATAATGGTTCCAAACATTATGTGGGCAAGTATTTGTCCAGAAGAGGGGATGCTGACAAATTCACTAATAAAAATAATAAAGTTTGTAATGATTTTGACAAGAATGGTAATGGGAATGACAAGGTTCATAATGGTAATGACAAGTTCTGATGACATTGACAAAAACCACCAATGTTTATCACAGCAACTACCAAGTGAAGGGTTTAAATGACAATTTAACATTGCTCATTCCACCTACACCTAATGCATACAAGCCATGAACCCAGAAGAAGGTATTGCTTCAACTATAATTAAATGGTTTTAAGCTGTCACCATTAACAACTGTTTCAATGGAAATGACAAGTTCAGTAATGAAATTTACAAAAACACCAGATTCTTACTGACAGCACATACTAAAAACATTGTCAACAAAAAATTTAACATTACTCATTCCACCTACACCCAATGCATAGAAGTCATTAACCCAAAAGAAGGTATTCCTTAATGTGTACTTTAATTACATCAACTGTCACCATTAAAAATATTTTTAATGGAAATGACAAGTACAGTAATGGAATTTAAAAAACATCAAATTCTTACTGACAGCAACTACCAAATACATTGTCCAATGACAAGTGAACATTACGATTCCACCAGCATATAATGTTTTCTTGTCATTCCCATAGCCTTTTCCTTTACCCTATAGCTTCCTTATATGTCAATTGCACTCCATAATCTCTAGCCAAACTCTTTCTTATTTCATTTGGATGCTTGTCTGTGTACTCAAATTTGTTCGCAATACTGAACTTGTGCAGCACCTTCTTGAAATCATCCGCATATGCAAACGTTTGATTTACTCCTACCAACAAATCCATCCACTTCTTATAGTTCATCTCTGGCATCGGTGTTGATGCGCTCTCAACTACATATGGAAGGCTAAGAAGAGGTCTTGCATTGCATTTATTTTGTATAAATTTATCATTCATTTCATAACACACAACATCATCAATGTACGACATTTGCTCTACAGCTCCTAATAATTGATCAACTCTGCATGGATATTAACAAGTGTTGTGAACACATTACCAAAAACACTATAGCAAATAACTTTTTATGTAACAAAAAAAATAACACTTGTCTTTTTGTATCATCAATGGCCCTTTTTTCATTATCACTTCCTTTACATGCTACATATACATGTGCACTAGTATCATTATAATGAAACATATTTTCCATTTTAGAATCATCTATCAGATCTACTAATATTTTTTCATCAAAGCTCAAAGTGTATTTAATGTCGCACCTATGCTCATCTACACCAAACCATTCTCCTGTTATTACTCTCAATTCTTCATTTGTCATCCCCTCCTTCATTGATTTTACCCTCACACTCCCACCACTATATTTAACTCCACCTTCAACTTTACTTACAAACTCCCCCCCAACATGGAAAAAACATATAAGTGACTTTGACGAAAGTGTTGCTTGAATATTTAATGTTATCTTGCATGATAATCTGCAAGAAAAAAAAATCAAATTTCATGACATTGTTAGTCGCATACCAATGAAAATTCATCACTAAAAAAATTCCCCACAACACACTTTCTTGGACCATTAACTTCTTCATCAATATGTTTGATAATATCACTTTATTCCCAATTAATAACAAAGTTCAGCTTTTACTAAATATTTAACCTCTAACTCCAGACCCATGTCATGACAGCATACATTTCTCAACGTTTTTACGAACTTATTGCTGCTCTTAACAAAATCTGTTTTGGGATTTACAACAATAGTAAAGGTGTTGACAAAGTCTGTAATGGATTTGACAAGAATCACTAACTTATAACAACATGTGCCAAACGATTGAGCAACAGTTTTTCCTTATCATCAATTAAGTTATGCAAATTATTGCCTAATAAAATGAGTTATTGGCTTCACTACTATTGTTAACGCTAATGACAAATTTAGTAATGGTAATAACAAATCCTGTAATGGCATTGACAACAAACCAGATGTGGTAATGATAGGAACTACCATGTACGTACAGATATGCTTTTGACATCTTCATTACAGATTATTCATTCCACTTACACCTACTCAATGGTCAATCATCACATCAACTCAATGCTACTTATTTCAAATCATTAACCTCTTCATTATACTCCCTCTCACAGCTATTAAGATCCAAGACATACATAACCCACACCATACCATCGATGCCGCCGTAGTTATGTAAAGTTCAAACCTTTAATCCCACTTACCCACAACCAAAACTGCCATAAATAACCTACGATCGCAGTACCATCGTCATTTCATAGCCCTCATTCACAGCCCCAAACAAGTTAGCTTCCATACACCACGTGACTGCCCATTTATTTACTGTTCATGCACCCTCAGACCCACCGAACAACACCCAATACCCACCAATATGAACAATGATGATAAGATGGTTATAATCCGATTCATCTAAAAACTATTATGTTTCTCAGAAAATTACTTACACTTGTCCGATTCAACCTTGATCGACACATCGTTCTTCACCTTCACCGTTGCTCTACGGACATCACCTTTGACTGTGTTTTTTTTTTCTGTAGTCTTTTTCCACAACAGCCACCTCATATGTGAGACAAATTTTAAAAGGGGCATTTTGGTTTTTAACCTTAAACTTCAGTAACCCAGATTGGTCCTTGAACACCTATCTGTCTTTTTCAAGTTATAAAAGATTTTTGTGGATTTTGATAATTGAAATGGTATTTAAATGAGATTTTTCCTTATTATTATCGGCAAAAAATAAAATAAAATAAAGACTGATTTTCCTCATGCGCTACATATCTTAGGATGTCTTGTCGTTTTTAAACAGAACAGCTCGGAGCCAAACATCCCTGCATGTGATTATGTAAATAAGCACGTGAGTTTCACAACTCATAAGATCAACAAAATTCACCCAAATATTAACACAAATATAAAAAGCATCCAAAATTTATTATTTAAGGAAATTGTAACGAGTAATATTACTGAAATGTTGTGAACACTGGCATACCTTGGTTTTTGGAACTTCGTGCCACCCATAATTTAAATTTAAATATGAAAATTTCATAGTGCTTTTTTTTTTTTTGGAAGGGGACAGATCTTGCTTTGTTTGTAGGCGAACATTAATGTCTTCTTCGAGTTGTACACAATATATCCTCACGTTAGTGCCAGTCATGTTTGAAAAGTAATAATAAAATTCTAACAAAGTGAAGAAATTTTCTTCAAATCAACAGGTATTGCTTACGTATTTATGGAACAATATTAAAAACAACATTCTCTCAATGAGGATGTGATTAACAGTTTATTGGGAATTTCACTTGAGATGTCAGATTATGAACTACTTTTAACTTTTTTGGTTCTTTCTGTCGGTTCTCGGATGCATTTTTGTGGCCTGAATTCTGAAATGAAGTTGGGCCAGCATCCGATTTGGAAGCCCATTACTGGATCCGGTTTTGTCGTTCAATGAACCTGACGCCGATTCAACGAATGTGATCATCAATTGGGAATTGGTCTAAGTGATAAGTTCTGTTTAAGTAAGGTTTTAGGTTTGAGCCTTATGTATACAGAAAATTCTTATTGAGAGATTTTCCCACCATAACCAGACACAGATTGAATCCTGATGTAGTCTGATAAATCGGGTGGAAAAAAAAAAAAAAAGAATGTCATTACCATTTTCCACTCGTGATTTTCTTGATCGAATTTATCACTCGTGATCAAGCTTCTATTTTCCTCATCACTCGGTCCTCACGGTCACGGATTCCCCTTTTGGCAGAAAAGACCCCTCTTTTACCCTCTCCCGTCAAACGTGCAGCCCTTGCTTTCTGTTTGATTTCCAGGAAAAGAGGCCTCGCCTGAAATTCTGAATTTCCGGAACCTCCGCCGCACAATGGTTGGCCCGGAAAACACCAATTGGATTTTCGATTATGATTTAATTGACGATATAACTGTCCCGGATGAGAGCTTTACTCTACCTGCTTCCGGGTTCAGCTGGCCGGCGCAGGCCTTGAATGGTTCTTCCAATATCAGGTTCTACAATCATTCACAATTCCGTCTTCTTTCGTGGGTACACTCTGTAATTTTCCTATTTATCAGTGATAGGTAATTAGGGTTTTCAATATATTATTTATTCTTGCGAGCTGTTGTGAATACTCTGATTGCTTGACTTCTATCAATTTCTGGGCTTTTAGTATTCATTTTCCATTCGTACTTCATAAGTGATACAGGTTGCAAATTTTCTGAGTTCATGGAAGAAATGGGCTAATTGCTGCAACTTCCTGCAAACTCTTGTAGAAAAATTATTTTTTTCCAAAGTGAAAAATTTTAGTATGAGTCCTTTTATACGTTATTATGTGGAACTTGGATCTTAAAACTTATTCGTGATAACCTTTTTTCTCCCGTTTCATCCTTTCTATTTGAACTTTCTCTTTTTCTGATCGGGGGTTGGTGTAGTCACGTAGGGATAATAAGAGTTGTAGATTGTCTCTTGACGGCGGCCATTTTTTCCATTTTATTTTCTCCTTTATGGTTAAACAAAGATTTTGAGGTTGAAATCGAATCAATGCTCAGGAATTTGACCAAGAGTCTGATTTATCGATTTGTGATTTTCTATACCTGGAGTATAATTTGGTCCTGTAGATAATGTTCCTGAATTCATTTTATCCTAACATGAAGGGCTTATGCTGGTCAGAATGTATTCTTGGATTATATCTGCATGGTGATGTTCGGACATCTTGTTTATCTCAATATGTTAACGTCACTGCTGGAATTTGTTCTGCATGTTTGATGTTGAAACATGACTGTTTATCCAAACCGGAAAAAACACAAACATAGAAACATGTTTGAATCAGTTGAATAACTCCTGAACACTACCTCCCTCTTCCGAAGCCCTATTTTTTGCTCTTTATCTTCTTCTTTGATTTTTGATGTTCCTATCTGATTTTAGTGCTGAAATTGATGGCACGTTGGGGGATGCTGATGGTGTAAAAGAGTCGGGTTCAAAGAAGAGGTACGATTTTCTGTCTGATAGTATCTTACTATTGTAACAACTGAGTAATGAAATAAATAAGCTGCTATAGTTTTTTTTTTTTTTTTTATAATTCATATAGACTTGGGAAGTCATCATCAATGAGTTGGTACTTGGTAAGTCTCAATGAATAAAAATGTGTTAAATATGTGTTAAATAGCATATTGAAACTCAAAAAGCTTATGGTTAGGTGCTGATATCTAACACATGAAATTCTTTTATCCTTTCATTTTCATTTGGCCCCTCTTCTGACATCATATTCCCTTCCTTAGAAGTACTAATTGCTGCTTTTCTCATACCAACAACTTAACATAAAAAATAAGCAGGCCAAATCTTAATAGCTTTTCTTTCTTTCTCTTTGTCAATGTAGTTTACCTTTGAAGTAAGTCATCTTGACTCTCTTTTTTACTTCCTGTTGCAGGGGTAGGCCTGAATCATGTTCTGCTTCTAGTTCAAAGGCGTGTCGGGAAAAGCTGAGGAGGGACAGGCTGAATGACAAGTAAACTTTTTATTGCCATTCTATCTATTACTACGCTTAACTTGAGTTTGTATGTAAATGTGTCTCTGGGGTTTGTACCTGATATGCTTGACATGGTTAGGTTTCTTGAATTAGGCTCTCTTTTGGAGCCTGGAAGGCCTTCCAAAACAGACAAGGCTGCTATTCTGGTTGATGCTGTTCGAATGGTGACACAATTACGGGGTGAAGCCGAGAAGTTGAAGGACGCAAACATGAATCTTCAAGAGAAGATTAAAGAGCTAAAGGTTCGACCTTGCCTCCTATTTAGTGAAAGTTTTTGATAATGGAAGAAAGTGGACTAGAGAATTCATGTAGAGACCTAGCAGCATGAAATTCCTATATGTTTTGTAGGCAGAGAAGAATGAACTACGAGATGAGAAACAGAGGCTTAAGGCTGAGAAAGAGAAGTTGGAGCAGCAGCTGAAGGCTATCAATGCCCAACCTAATTTCATGCCTCCGCCTCCTGCAATCCCTGCTGCATTTGCTGCTCAAGGCCAAGCCCCTGGCAGCAAGTTGGTCCCTTTTATTGGTTATCCTCCTGGTGTTGCCATGTGGCAATTTATGCCTCCAGCTGCTGTGGATACTTCACAGGACCATGTGCTCCGTCCACCAGTTGCTTAAGTTGGCACTACAAAATTATTTGGGCATCTATTTTGGCTCGAAAGCCTGCATTCATTCACCCATTCTCCTTAACTTAGTTTCTTTTTTGTCACTTTGCTTTCTGTTTTTTCTTTTGTTTAGCTTAGCAACATCTTGGCTTTGTTAGTTTTCAATCAAGTGCTAGATCTGGACCTGGTGGTGAGCTTGATTGTATTTGATGTCTGATGCTATTATGAAATAACGCTGGGATTTGCATGTAAATGCTAATAAGCTTCTCTTGCTGTCTTCCCTTTCGTTTTGATGGCTGTTCTTACTTCGTAGTTGTTACTGGGCTTTGCGGCTATCAGTTCCAAGGCATGTTTTTGAATTCGCCTGAATAAATTTAGGTACAGTATTGTGATCTTTTAAAGAGCTTTTTTTTGGCCCTAGTTTTTTAAATAGCCGAAAATCAAGGTATTAAAACCTGGATCGGATATTGAACCAGTCGGGATACTGGGTTAAGGGTCAGTGGGTCAAATTGGGGTCAAGCCGGGACCAAACCGGTGAGAAATTGAAGATTTTAGACTTATAGTATAAAATTATAAAGGAACAAATTTAAATTTTTTGTTTAAATTTGGAACCCAGACCGGACTGGGAACCGGACCTGTCTACCGGCCGGTTCGTCGGTTTCCGGGCCTTCACAACCCTGCTGAGAACACGACTTTTTTTTTTTAAAAATTAATTTGTTTCTGACTTGAATCTTTCAACTTGGACTAAAGTTTTTATTTTTTATTTTTATTTTATTTTGTTTGGTTATTACTAAAGTTGATGTTCATTTACAAAAATTATATCATATTAGCTGCAGGATGCTTCCTGATCATCAAATGCTTGGGAAGATTTACATGCATAATCTACAATACTAAAACGATAAAGACTGAAATAAAAACATGAGATTTTCCATGGAAGACAGGGAATAGAAAGTTTCAAAAACAAAAGGAGAGCATCAGGCTGTGTCATTATTTTAACTTCTTGGATGAAGGCCTAATGCTTAAAATTGCTCTCGTTTTCTTTTCTTTTTCTTTACACAAAAGCCATTTCTTCAACTCATGAACAATTAAGGCCACATACTTGCAGAACCAAGCTATGATGCCCTAATACGACAGTTCTTGATGAACCTATCTGAAAAGTCGACATACTTGGCCCACAGTGGCCTTAGCTGAGGAAAAGCTATCTCCAGCCAAGGCTTTGCCCGCCCATTAAAATGGATGACGCCAGCGCTCTTTGCTTCAGCAATACTTGTATTCTCCTGATATCCCAATCCCAGCACATGCCAGAAAGGATCAATAATGTGAACGTGACCATGGAATGCTATTAACCCGGGAGGTAATGTCCCTAGCTGCCACAAACTTAAGTCTGATTTTATATTCTGCATAAAGGGAAACAGAGATATCAGTGTATCATTGTATCATCTAGCTCTGATAGCTACTCATTTGATGACTTAAGTGAAAACATAGTGTGTTATTGTTAACTTCTTTGCTTTTTTCTTTGTGGTAGTTTATAAACAAAAATCCTCATACCTGCTCAACCCAATCATGGTATGTAAGACTTATGTTGGTCTTCCTCCAAGCCTCCAGATCAAAAATGTTCATTCCATAAGCCCAAGCACATTCATTGGGATCGAAGTTCTTGGATATTAGAGGGTGGGAGAAGTTCAAATAGTTTTTCAGCCTCTTTGACATTACAAACTTATCTTCTCCGCTACATGTTTCAACTGCACCATTGACTTTTCCATTCATGTCAATGTCCCAAAGAGGGGAAAGATCAGTTTGTACCACAATGTCATCATCCAGGAAGACCACCTTGTTTAGACTTGGGAATAGCTGTTATGAAATATGTATTATGGCAATAAGCATCAGAGGTATCAACAAGAAAAGACTAAGCAGGCTTTCAAATAATGGATTTGACTCTAAACAATCTGTTTTAAACTAATTACCTCAGGCAGATGTATACGTATGTGGTTCATCACTGAATTATACTTGGGGCTAAGTGCTTGCAGTTTTGATGCAATAACATTAGGCTTCTCAGTAGCATCTGCAACAATAGCTGATGATCCCCCTCTAAACTGTGACCTCACTTTCTGATCTTTTTCCATTGCTTCCAGAACAGGCACTTTTCCCTTTGTCAACCAGTCAAAATGGTGCAATGCCTTAACCTCAATAATAGCAGGTAATAAAGGGTGTAATGAAAACCAAGCTTGCATGGGATAATAAGTCTTTTTGTCTGTGATGATGTGAAGAACAACCAGGTGTGGCCGCAATGAGTTGCGCACGAGGGAAGTTGCAACAACAGAAGCAGCCAGAATATTGTCTGAAGCAAGGACAAAGTGGAAGTAGTTGTTGTCAACCAGGGCAGGTACGAGCTCTGCAGAAGGAAGCTGAAGGCGAGCTTCTGCATTGTTAGTGTGTTCATTTGCTAGCTTCAAGGCAAGGCAGTGAAGCTGTTTTGGAATGCTGCTTGATGCTACATGACGATACAAGTATTCTTGAATTTTAGCTGTCCTGGTCCTTTCTTCCATGAGGGACACCTGAGAAGTTCATTGTTTCTATTAGACGCTGATTCAACTCAAAGTTCAAGTGGTTAAGTGAAAATTTATCTTTTGGACTAGCCTTGAGTAAGTTTCTCTGATATGATTTATGAAAACATTTTTCTGAAAGATTCAAGTAATGTTTAAGTTGTAAAATACCTATCCATCACACTGATATTTATTGGATTTAAAGTAAGAATAAAATTAAACAAGAAAAATCGGATTGTGCTAAACTCTTCATGTTAATGATCACTATGTCTATAATATCATGTCGAAGAAGAATTAAAAAGTTTAAAATAGTAAGTAGGGATTCAAAATAACAGATCTTGTACCATCTCTCGCAGTTTGACAGCAAATGTCTGGGCATCATATTCACTCTCCTTCACTTCAGTCATGAACTCTTGTAAGGTCTGTGGAATATCAGATCTTCCTTGTAGCTCATTTTTGTCTAGGGGCTCATCTAATACTTGAAATATCACTTCTGGGACCTATTAGAAATCAGTGTCAATTTCATTCATTAGTAAAAATTTCAAGTATTTTCCAGTTTCTGGAAAAATAAGAAGTGTTTAGGCGATTACAGTTGGTTCTAGTTTTCTTCCCATAATCCTTGGTCCTAGTTTCTTTCCCAGGCAACCTACAAATGTAATTCAAAATAAACCAGTAAGTCACATCTATACAGATTACACGCATCCTATAAATTCAGTTTCTCATAATTGAAGTTCAAAATCCGAAGTTTTGGATTAGTAGATTTTATATATGCTCTGCTATCGGATTATTTCTATCCTGAGAATTTTAGTTTATATATGCTATTTATTTATTTTAAAGAAGGGGGAAACCTCTTATGGAGTGATGGTAAAGTTTACGGAAAATTATTAAATATGCCTAGAAGTGTTATAAATTGGAATAGTACAAATTAAACAAATTGATAACTTTATTTTTTCAATATAAGTTTGCTCTTTAAAAATTGAAAATAACTGTTGGCGAATCATATTCCTCTTATGCAGTACAAGATGAAGATACATATAGTCGGGTTTCGGCCAGTGGGTTAATATATACAGATATATAAAACTCTTACAAGAAACTGGAACTTTTGTCTGTTGCATCCATACATGATATATATATATATATATATATTCTACATTACTTCATGGCAAAAAAATATATATTCTACATAGCCGACTCAGTTGAGTCAGTTCTCACGTGAATATATAAGTAGTGGCTGGAGTGGGACATGAATGGGTATATAACTGACCAAAAGTAGAACATGTGTCATAGTAAATTGTGGCTGAATAAATATTTTGGTTTCCAACTTTCTTTAATCTATCAAAATCCCAAAACCATAAAATTTTCAAATCCAAGGTCGGTGATGATATGTAGATGGTAGAGAATGCATCCAAATACAGAGTTATTGAATATTACATGTTATATAATAATTAACGAAAACTGAAGGTGGGTACTTCTGTTTCTCTGGACATGTATGTGACTAAACGTGTTTCCCGTCTGTGACTTTGTGATTTTGTACGTGTGTGAGAAGAAATTAAAGAAGAAGATGATAATGTACCTATGGTTGAGCACCTGTTTTCACCATCAATGGAGTCCACTGCCGTCAACACAAACACAGAGCGAACCAGTAATGTGAAGAACAAGAGCGAATAGAAGAGCATCCGATAAGAGACTCTCCTGGATACAACATTCACTTTTATAAACTCTTTCAACCCTTTCCCTCGAAGCACTGTCACATGCCTTAAACTTGGTGATATTTGAAGCTGCATTTTCTCCCAAATAATGCAACACACACACACACACACACAAACACACACAAGCACACACTGAGGCCTTTCAACAAACACAAAACTACTAAACTTGCACTCCCTCCTTTTCTCCTCCTCCTCGTCCAAAAGGGGTAGTAGTCCTTATTTCATTGGGCACTTTGATTACTAGCTACCACCTGATGAACAGAGAACAGGTGCAAGAACCCATGAAAGTTATTGTGTAAAGGGAAGGTTTTGATGAAAGCTTTAAGGTGGTCATTGTCATTCACCTACACTTGCTTAGTATTTGGGTCAGGGGATGTCGCGGGATTTTTAAGGGCTTTTAATATTTTACTGAGAGGAACTGGGGTTGTTAAGTAGAAAGAGACGCAGGACTAATAGGGAAGGAAGAAGGCTATGTAGTTTGATTTAAGCTTAGAGTACTGACTTTGGTTTGAAGGTGAGAAGATAGGAAAATAAAAAAACAAAACAAATACCAAGTTGGTTTGTATTTGGTTGTTGTAAGCTTGGCTTTGCCTCCACACGAAGTTTGATTCTATAACACAGAGTTTGAAAGTGTGGACGTTGATAGAACAGGGCTTCTGTATGGAAAATGACAAGCTTTCTCCAGATGTACTGGTGGGGTTGAGGATGTGGTTGTTTGAGTGCAAAACCAGTAAACCATCTATTTGTCTCTCTAATGAATGACCTACCCTCGCAGGGATTATTACATATTAATTATCCAAAACAATAACTTTGACTAGATTCATTCATTCATGTCATTTATATGAGATTAGGTAAAGGAAGTTCCATCTTATCAAGTTGGTAAGTTGTTTCCCAGACACATTACACAATGTGGTACAACATTTTTTTTTCCTTTGCACAGCCAAATGAGTTACCAGATTCTCTTCCATCAAATAAAATGGAAAAAAAAAAAAAAAAATCTAACGTTGGATTTGGAGAATTGTAGATGATGCATTCGCCAACATAAAGAAAGTAAGTTGATTAGTATAACAATGATAATTATTTTTCATACTGGTAATAACCCTTGAAATGTCTTTTCATAATGTTTGACTAATGTATTATTACCAATGCTTTGAACGATCAGTTATTAACGTCACAAAATTTCTTCCTGAACGTAGTTTTCCCTAAATGTTATCGGTCTAAAATTCTTTCCTATCAATCACCATTAAAATATTACAGGGCTTGTTAAATGATTGATTACCTGTACGGGAAATAAAGACAGCCAAAAGGATGCAACCAAAATCTCCATTAACGGACCTAAAGGGACAATAATTAGTTGTTTATCATATGATTATTGTTAAAAATATAGTGGAGGGTAAAAAGAAACATTATTTACGCCTTTACGTGTTCTCTCTCTATTTATCCTTTTATATTCTACTACTTCTAAAGAGGGATTAATACTAACTTTTTCTCAACCAAATACAAGAAAGAACATGATTCAAATGGCGGCACCTTTCTAAGGTAGGTGGTATCTTTTTTAAGTGGGTATGACAAACCAAAGAACGATATTAAATAAACTTCGATAGAGTATTAGGATTTGCAGACTTTTGAGTTTGAGTATATTTTCAGGCTGGTTCGAGAAAGCATTGGGTCCATTTGCCATTTGGCATGCTTTTAAAGGAAAAATTGCAAGCCATTTCATGGTTAGTTTAATTTATGCATAGTAAAATTAATGCTCACTCAAAAATTTTGATGTTTTGACAAAGTTATTGCTTCCCCGGCAGACTGAGTTTTGATGGGTCTCCAACACTATCAAACAGGAAAAGAAGGGAAAGCACCCAAGCTCATCAACATGACAGGAGAATTTCACCTTTGGTCATAAGGTTGAAAACACCTTTGGTCATAATGAATTTGGTAATTACACAATTAACGAGGCGCGTCAAGCAATTGGGTTCATTGTCAAATTATTTCTATTGGTGGCACTGAAATATACTCCCTCCTGTCCTAATTATAAGATAAAGTTGATTTTTTTGGAGAAATTAAGGAAACCAATTAAATTACTTTAGAGTGTTTATATTTTTAGTATCTTTAAATTATATATTAGTTTATTAGTTAAATTAATTAGTTTGGAGAAAAAAATAAAAATATAAATACTCTAAAGTAATTCAATTGGCTTCCTTAATTTCTCTAAAAAAGTCAACTTTGTCTTATAATTAGAACCGGAGGGAGTATTAAGAAATAAATGAGTTGGGTCTTCAAAAGCTCATTATCACAGAAGAAAAAAGTTACTCCTTCCGGTCCTAATTATAAGACAAAGTTGACTTTTTTGGAGAAATTAAGGAAGCCAATTAAATTACTTTAGAATATTTATATTTTTAATTTTTTCTCCAAAATAATTAATTTGACTAATAAACTAATATATAATCTAAAGATATTAAAAATATAAGCACTCTAAAGCAATTAATTGACTTCCTTAATTTTTCCAAAAAAAATCAATTTTATTTTATAATTAGGACCGGAGAGAGTAAGTCACAAATTCATTGGGACGTAACCTCAAGATGTACTCGTAACCAGCCTGAAAACCTCATAACTCAAAAGGTATTTAGAGATATACTCGTAAACTATCCTTTCATATGTGCAATAAAAATCATATCTTTATCAATTCGACCAATCTTCATGGACTAAATATAGAAATCTTCGAACCAATGAGCAGCCTAGGAACGGAAGGAACTTAGAATGCCATAAACTGATTAAGCTTTTCCTGGAATGACACGCTAGTTTCCCAAAATAGAAAGATTGGCGTGCTAATTAATTCATCTGTGAATTCCCTTTTCACCCTTTGAAGCAGAAAGATTAGCACCACTGATTTGAATAGAGCCAAATTACAGATCGAAATATATCTGCATCTATAGAGACGTTACTCAGAGATGTCCAACAAACGAGAATTCTCTCTCTCTCTCTCGGGGTGAAAAAACAAACGAGAAGTTATGATTCTACTATTTACTCTTGGCTAATTATTGATATAAGCATCTGTTATTTACAAGGCAGACAAGTAAAATTCAGCTGAGTAGCACCCACAATTTTGCATAATAGTCAAGCAGCTACTCCTTCAGGATCTTCATCTCTCCAACCGCTATATATTAACACTGTTAATCGAGCTTCCCGAGCCAAATGAAAGAATAATTACAAACCTGAAATGGGAAAAACACAAAAAACAAACACCATATTAACTCAAGAGCAGAGATCCTTACTTCAGCTATAGAATCACAGCGTACCAACCAGAGTATACTTAGTGCCTGGTGCAGAGGCAGTTCCATATACTAAAAATTTGGTGAACCAATACACACACACACACACATATATATCAAGGAACTCACCATTTAATCTTCAATGTGATTCCCCATTAGCAGGCTTTCTCTGTCACTATTTACAAACTTGAGTTGGCCTTCCATGTTAAAGTGCTCTATTCTATTATTTACAATCTTAAACTGAGTATTTGGCTAGGGGGAGTTATTTTTATTTACGTAGACTCTTGTTCTTGTTGGCAGAAGATCATCACCCAACCCAGGTACTTCAATGCCACTGTCCAATTCAGTAGAGTTTGTTGTGCAGTCTGAAATCGTGCCATTTTCAGACATCTCAGTACTCTGATGTAACAGTTGTTCATTTACTCTGCCATCCAGAGCATAGGCCCTGAGAGAAAAAGTAAAATAAATGTAGGTATTGCTCAGCTCCTATTAACTGAGATGCTATCATTAGGAATGATAATAGGAAGCACAAACCTAAATACCTATAAATATACCTAAAACTTGCATTAGCACAGTTTCTTAAGCCCATTATATCTAAATCATGTCAATAATAATGAGACTTCAATATATGATATTGTGACACGTCCTCGAGGCTCTTTCATCCGAAAAACCTATATTTGAATTTACTTGGTAGTCAATGCTAGCTGTTTTTATAGTAATCCTGAAAATTTGGGCCTCATGTTAAATCTGGTTTCATATTGGCGTAATTTTTCTCATGTTATGAAGACCTCTTTACTTCCACCTTCAAAAACCAAGCTTACTGAACTCTCATGAACTTCTATTTCATCAGAAAAGTTTAACAGAAAATGCTGTGATGACATAAAACGTTGGAATCACATGAAAGCCAAGCCATCTCCATTCTGACAATTATAGGGTCATCAAGCCATGTAACATACAATTCAATTTCTTCCCACTTCTGCTTATCCTTAGCTATATCAAAATTTTATTTACCCCTGCATCGCACAGGGGAGAATACTAGTAGTTTGAACAAAATGGCAGGGGGGAAAAAAGTTATCAAACCTTGTTTGTTGGACTTTTGGGGTCTGAAGATAGTCAACAGCAGGAATTAAGTGTTTTGACCTAGCTTGAATCATGCGAGTTGGAATCCTTTCAATCTCAAATTCCCCTCCTGCAGCAGCTGCTTCATCTATTATGGTAGCTTCTTTCACCATTGAATGAAAATATATCTAGTTGGCAACAGAATAAGGTTTCTGAGTGTTAAATAAAAAAAGCATGCATAAGAAGCATTAAAAACAGTATCAGATTCTAACTTAAATACCTCAGATTTTGCCCACAATGGAGTCTGAGTTTGGTGCATCTGCAGTTCAGCTTGGGAAATATACAGATGACGATCTTCCTCTGAAGAGGAATTTACTTTGACCACTTCATTCTTGAATTTTGGGCTACTGACAGTGTCCTCTTTCGATCCTTCAGGATAAATTTTATTGCCGTCAGGAATTCCATTATCACCGTATATGTCAATGTTATCTTCTCGCTCCCGCAAACTTAGTCTTTGACATATATTCCATTTTTGAATAGCTTCCACTACTAATCTTGCATCAACTTGTGGAGCTAATTCATAAGCAGGGTTTAATCCAGAAACAATAGCTGAATCTCGGCCATTTAACATCCGTAGAGCATATTGTATCATCGAACCAGAGGATGAAAAAACCAACAAGTGATACTTGGTCTTGGAATGCTTCCCATCATTATACGTCCCACTGCCCTTACAGTTACAAAAAGATGAAGCAATAGCCCCAGAAAGGGAACTCGGCCTTCCTGTGGCAGCTGCAGCAGCACCGCTCACAGAACCTCTCCAGCCATTAGTTCCATTCCTGATTCTGCTAACAACAGAAAGAGTGATTGGTGGGCCAGTTGCACATAGGCTCTGCTTTTTATGCATTTGCAAGGCCGAACTATGAGGATATAGGACTCCTTGACTAGTAATACCACCCAATCCGTTATTTTGTGTTGGAAGACTACAATCAAGGGCTTGAATATCCACAGCTCCTCCCTGAGGATTTATAGCAAATAAATGGCTAGTGCCCCTAGAGGAACTTATCATAATCCAATTGCTGTCATCGCTGAAACTAATATCTTGTATTATCTGAACAGTTGAATATAACAACAACAACAATAAATATTAGAAAAATAAAGGTTGGTGTACAGACATATTGAAAAAGGAAAAGACTCTGCATCGACCAGAGTTAAAAAAGCATGATGATGCACTCACTGCATTAGTATAGCCACGTTGCAACTTGTAGAGATGAACATTAGAAGGGCTGGTATCAGGTGCCTCTGAGTGACAAGGCATTATCTTATATACATTTATACTATGCCCCTGAACTGAAGCTGTCACCAAAATGGTTCCACTGGGATCAAAGCGTAAGGCTGAAATAGGACTTTTGTGGGCTCGCAGTTGAGTAACTACATTTTTACTGACAATATCCTTTACAATGACCTGACAGAAAGAAATAATAATTACTAAGTTACTACAAATTATAAAATGCAACAACATGGATTGGAAAATTGCAGACCAAGGGTAACAGAGACACAATATACAAACAAGATGTCTATACCATGAGAATGAGATGAAGCAACATAGCACGAAAAAGAAAAATTTAGATTTCCCAAAATTCTGATTCTCAGTTCTACAGATGCCTTATGAAATACTTTAATTGCTGAATTGGGTGCAGTGAACCAATCACTCAAGTTAGAGGGTCAGTGTAATTATCTAAATTTAGACTAGGTTTTTATTTTTTTCCCTTTTTGCCCTTATTCTTCCAAAAATGCAATACATGCAATCCTCAAAAGCAATTCTAATTTGCTGCTGAATCATCCGTTCGGAAAGACAAGTATCAGTACAGATCAGCCGAGGCCATATTACCCTGAAACTAAATTTAAGCCAAGAACAGGAGAGGACACAGAAGACAATTTCAGCAAGGGAACAAATCATTGCATCTACTTGAGCTTAAAATAGAATCAGAAACAACTGATGTAGTTCCAACATCAAGGAAATGCAAAGTAAAAAGTATTCACCATTCCAATGTTGTCAGCATCCGCTGAATGTCCATTAATGGTTCCATTGCCCTTCCAACCTGAATTTAAAGATCGTGATGGACTATTGCTATCAGACCGAAGCTCAGAGTAGTATCTGGAAAGTTTCTTATACCCCATATCTCCAAGGGACACAATTCCAGAAGCAAGTTGCTTGCTTGATTCTTTGGCATAGTGTGCAACCAAGCTCCCATTTGAAGAAAAACCAGGAAAGCTTGCTGAAGTTGTCAAGTCTTGCGGATTGACATGACCAGAATTAGATATTGTGACCGGACTTCCACTATAAGCCAGCCATCTTGAACCCACTGCAAGTGGTCCACAGCCTACACCTCCAGAACCAGGACAACTTGCAACTATAGGATTGGTAAGTATAGTATACTCTCTTTCTAATGTTGCAGCATCAAAACAGTGTATCTGCAAAACAAAGACTCCATAAGAATTCCAAGAGAAAAGCATTTGAAGTTGCTTGAGATAGACGTTACAAATTGTACCTGAGTTGATTGAGAAACAGCAACTATTCGAGAACTGCACCTTACAGTATAAACAACTGATCTAAACTTTAGTGCATGGACATATGATTGGGATCTCATGGAATAAAACTGAACAGTCGTTGGCAGATAATTTCCATTTAATTGCTCATGGAAATTGGAAGTGCTCCCATTGTAAGGGGTGCTCAGTCCATCCTGAACGTTACTGACTCCAGCAAAGAAACCATCAGCACACACAGCTAGCAGTGGGCGGCTGTTAGCAAACTTTCCTGCTGATCTCTTTGATGCAATTGGATTTGGCAGCATTTGCATAAAAGAAACAGGACCATCATGTCTGGAAACTAGGTCATGTACATTATGTGAATCTTCAACATCCCAAACCTGGAAGCCAGACCGAAATCCTAGAAGTAGAACTTGACGAGTGACTTCTCGCTCGCCCTCTAATTTATCAAAACCAACCCAGATGACCTTTACAAAGTAAAAGTGATTGAAATCAATAATCGCATTTAACAATTCAATAGAATTATTATCAGTGATTCATTGCAAAGAACAAATGCAGCAAGAAAGCTGGGACACCAGATAAGACACTAGATCTAGAAGCATAAAAAGGCAGAGTAAAATTTCTCAATAACAATAGCCCTTAAGTGGCATCCATTATACCCATTGCAGATAAAAAAAGAAATACAAAACTAATGAGAACAAGTGATTCTAGCAGCACTAGAGGTTTTTTATTATATAATTTGGTCCGGTTCGGTTTTTCATCAAGAGAAATAAAACGACAGTATGTTTCATGGTTTGAGGGTTCAAACTAAACCAAGCCACATATATGATTTATATATAAATACATTCACATGTTTTTTAGTTATTACTACCTAGGTTATATATTCCATATAGCACCCTTTAGAAAATACAAAAAGAAAAGAGGAAATCCATTAACGGATAGATGCACTTCACATTTGAAAGTGCTCAAAATCCTATTTTATAATGTTCATGCAAGACAACCTGGTTAGGTGTCCTGCCAGAAAAATGATACCTTGCTAACAGCTCAACAAAAACAAAACTACGTGACCAATATTGAATCCAGTAGATCGGACCAGACAAAACTGTTCGGCAACCGCCAAATTGTCCGTGTATAAACTGTCAATACATGTGTATTTCCAATTTCCGAATTGGAAAGGCATGTTATATAAACTTGTTAGATATAGCACGCATCTAAAGATTAGCTTTTTCAGAACATGCTGCTTAACAAAGATTTGTTACGCAGTGAACAAGACATGCATCCAAGAACATCATAAACTGGCAGCTGCGAGCCTGCAGCTTTACCCAGACAGTTCGCTCTACTGATCTACTTCGATGACAATGTCAAACCTACTTCCATTGGGGTAACGGACTTCAAGCAAAAAATCCATGCTTGACAAGCCGAACATTTAGATACCTGATCAGAATTATATTCAAGAGCTATAGGCATGTTTGGTATCACGTTTAAGATCACTTAGTTGTTTTTTACGTAAATCAAGACAAAATTCCTCTCATATTTTTACCTCGTATACCGTAAATTACGATTGAAAAGCTGCTTTTAACCATTTCAAACGCTATTTCAAAGAATCACTACATCATTAAGAAAAAGCTGAAAAGTGAAAGCCAAAAGTAACCGATACCTGATCAGAATTGGCGTCATCATCCCTATCTACAATCGAGGACGCAACTGATGCTGCCGACCGAGCAACGTTGGAAGCACCGGAGGAAACGACCCTGAGGTAGCTGGAGATAGCCCGGAGCGAGCTGGGAAAAAACCCATTGGTCCGACCGGACCGAACACCGCCGGCTTGCTGCGGTTTCTGATCATCATTCATCATCCCCAAAACCAAAGAGATGAGAAATAGCAACCTCCTAGAATACAAAGAGAACCGATTCCTCAAAATCACCCTCAATCATAGGTCCAGATGGTTTTTATTTTTCTTTAAAGCACCACCTCACCCTCGCGGAGAAGGAAACTACCTCTCATGTCATAAGTGTCGCCATCTCCTTCACCTCGGCGAAAACTTCCAAGTTTCAATTACTCCCGAAAACCACAAACGCCCAGAAAATCTAAAACTCGTTTTGAATTCTCGTCGTGTTGCACCTCCCGAGTTATCTTTTTCGCTTTAGCTATTAAAACAATAAAGCTAAAAACTGGTTGGGAAGATAAATTGAAGAAGAAGAAAAATGTTTCAAATTTGTTCACTTATCTTGATACCCACGAATTCAAATTCCAGCAATTCTCAGTTATCTAAACAAGAATATTCCTAATAATTACCAAAAAAATAACCCAAAAATTATCAAAAAAAAAAGATAAAACCAATGATTTGAATTATAACGTATGAATATAATTTACGTAATAGGTGCCAGTATGAATGATTCAAGTTAGGATGAAAACCGAAGAAAAACCCGTAGGGGATGAGAAGAGAGAGAAAAGGCTAGAGAGAGAAGGGGGAAGTGAAGAGAAATACTGGATAAGGAAGAAGGAAGGAAATAGGAGAAATCTCCCTGGTCACGACTCTCAGAAAATTTTCCAAATTTATATTTTTTTCTGTGGGATTAGGATTAAAGCTGGTTTTAAGAATTCGCGCCGTTCAAACTAAATCAAAGACCAACCTCCTCTAACCTCTATGTAATACACGTCTTATCTTTCTCAGACACTGTCGAACTGTTTTCGCCCCCTCCCCTCGCCTCCACATTCTGTCTCTCTCATGTCCTCATCTTAAGTCATATCTCATCTCCATAAAAGTTAAGAATCATGCCCCAACTTCAATCAGCAACCATGATTTATTAATTACAATTAATTAAAATTACAATAATAAATTAACCCATCTTAATGTGATATCCCATGCTTTTACCAACCAATCTGATTCGTTTGATAAGATATTGAATATAAATATTATTTGATTTATATCCTGGATCACTCTTCCTTTTCTTAATCATTTTTATTTTAATCAATAAATGAGAATAACATGTATATATTACCATAATAAGAAAATAAGAGAATATATTTTTCCGGAAAAAAATTATATGATGTTAGTTTAGTGGAAACAAAAGGGGAAGCCTGTGCTTTATTCAGATAAAAAAGTTTACAGTTATTGCCTTTCTCTCAACTGTTATAAATGGAGCCAAAAAAGTTTTGATAAGTATTGCAGAGCCAGACCAACGTCGTCTTGTGTACTCTTCTCAAACAGTCAAACGGAACCTTTTAGGGGTGGGTATGGTGTGGAGTGGCCCGGTGTGTTGATCCGAGCTCGGTAAAAAATTACTCAATCCAGTCCTAAAAAAATAACCTGAAAATTTTTTTAGTAGCTTTAGGGAGTTAATAATTAGGTAGGGCCGGGCATCGGGTAAGGTGTGTTATCCTGCCCATTTGGCCCTGACCGGAAAAATATTTTCATTTATTTAAAATATAAAATTTCATATCAATTAAATATTATTTCATATATATTTTTTTATTTAAAATATATATTGTCTATTGTATAATACTCTTCTGGTCCTCTCTTTTATGCCCTAGCCACTAAACACTATACAAGTAGATTTCTTCCTTTCTTCTTTACTTTGTGATGTATTAAATTATAGTTGCTTTTTAGTTTTTTCTAGATGCTTCATCATTTGATCAACTTTTGGGACATTGAATTGATGCAAATTACTTTGACTTCACGGCTTTAATTACAATCGTTTTGTTTCTTTATTTATAATGGATTATGGATATTGTTTAATTTTTAAAGTATGGATATTTGTTAAAACATATGGTAGTTTTTAAATTTCAAGACTCAAGTTGTAGACTTATTTTGAAATATCCCAAGATATGGAATTATTGAATGTATTTGAAGTTTATATTACTTAGGGTGAAGTTAAGACATATGGTTTTGATAACTACAGGAATATTCATGAAATTTACACGGAATTATTTTTTTCATATGTGGACAAAGACAAGACGTTATCACTTGGGCAAGGAAGTCCACCCTGCCCAGCTCACTTTTGCCTAATCCAAAATGGTTAGGGCTTTTAGCGGACATGGCCGAACATCGAACTGCAAAATGCAACTCGTTCATCCTTCGGGCTGGGCATTGAGCAAGGGTCACGCCCTACAAAATGCAACTGCAAAATGGTTAGGGCTTTTAGCGGACATGGCCGAACATCGAACTGCAAAATGCAACTCGTTCATCCTTCAGGCTGGGCATTGAGCAAGGGTCACGCCCTACCCAGCCCTGCCAATACCCACCCCTACCTTCTATAACTCATTCGATATTTTTTAAATATTAAGATAGGATCTGTTTAAACGAAAAAAAAAAAAAAGCTATGTTTTGCAATCTAAATAATATATAAATATATATTATACCAAGAAATTAAGAAATTCACATATATCCAATTTTAAACATTAGCTGAGATTTTTTTTTTAACCCCCTTCACTCCACGGAAGGAATAGGCATACCCATTATATAAAGTTGAATTCGCAACCTGATGCTTAAGAAATATTTGAAGAGGTGTTTCGTATTATTGGGTCAGAAGGAGCCAATAACAATTGTAGCTAAGATTGAATAATCAAGGTGCACACGCGATTCATAAAATTAATCATTTACAAAATAATTCATGGATCAGCCATAAAACTATAGACCCGAATACTTTTAGTAATTCTTAGACCAACAATTATGCTCGATGCGTTGTCAGACGCTTAAGGGGATATTACTCTTAATGAGAATTCGAATATTTATTTATCATATTATAAGGGCATAATCTAGCCGCTTTATACCTAATTGTTGTTGGTGAAGGAAGTACTGTAATTTAATTGCTGCATAAAAATATATAGTACAAACGAACACCAAACCTTAAGCATGGGAAACAAGAGTTTAGGAGAAGTGTACGTGGTTGCACATCTCTATTTATTTGTCCCGATTTGAATTTTTATTTTACTCTAAATATATATTGTTGTAAATTTTAAGGTATAGTAACTAAAATTTGTTTTCAAATAATACTCGTGCTAGATAGAAAGTATTATTAAATGAAGGCACTTAAGATTTAAAATAGTGCCACGTTAAATGGAGTTCGATTTTTTTTTTTTTCAAGGAAATACATTTTGTTTCTTTCTTCTTCTTGTTTTTTTTTTTTTTTTGCCCAGATAAGGGGAGCGAATTAAGTACGAAAAGCAGGAATGCCTAAAATGTGGAAGACATGTGGACACATGACTAACGTATACTTTGGATAAATTTGACATCAACGAAGAAACACATTTATTATTATAGTCGGCATCAATCCAAAATATGTTACAGATAAGAACTCATGACTCACGCTTATTTACTTGTGGTTTCACCATTTCCTTATTAATTATCAGACATTATTTCATGACAAAATGAAGACAGGTCAAAGATCAAACCTTTTTTCCCAGTGGTTCAGCTTTGACTTTTTTTAAAAAAAAATAAAATGATCAGTTATATAAAATGAAGAAAATTACTCCTATATAACAAAAGTAAATGTATTAGAGTCCAGAAAATGAGCAATATAAAGTATTGTTATTAATGGTATAAAGTATTACCGTAATTCAATGTTTTGTTATTAAATAACACTCATAGACAATATTATCCGAATTTCAAGACTTTTGGCACAATGTTGGCGCACTTGGTCAAATACAGTCGTATTAAAATAGCAAACTAAATATGACTTTTATTTAATAGCATCCACTTCTTGCACGCCAAGCATTTTAAAATCGTGTGTTTCCCAAGCCCCGCTTCTTTTCCTTTCCTAAACCAACAAGAAATCCCAAACCAATCTCTCTGTTTTTTTTTTTTTTTTAAAAAGAGGGATCATCCTCTCGAAATTAATTTAATTTCACTCACAAGAACCATTTTTTTCAATGTTATACAATTAATCAATATATTATCCTTAAATAAAAAACACCAAACCATACACAGGCATCGAACTAGAAAACGCATGATAAAAAATTGGGCTTGATGGAAATGAAAGGAAATAAAAGATTATACAAATGGATGAACGCTTTAAAATAATCAAACCCCCTTTATTTTTGATAAAGTACTACGTGAAGAGAAAAATTGTCTGATAAAATATAAAAACACTTAGCTCCTGTTTAAATTAACAGTAAAAACTATTTTTCTAATATAATTCGCGATGCATGAAGTAAATATGTTTAAGGAGTTTTATATGATATACTTTTTAAACCTCCATTCAAAGTGCTCTCAATCAACCGGTGATTTTCAGCTGCTTTATGATATTTTTGGGCCCCACAGAAGCTACTGGAAAAATAAGATCAAGAATATTGGGAATTACATTCACGGCCCACTGCTTCAAAATTTTAACCGCAAAAGTTTTGATTGACCAATGGGCCCTCCGCCATTCAAACAATGGACCACAGCTACGCCAGGATGGCCCATGGAAAGTTTGATTAATATTTCATACTACCCCTCCCCTAGTGATAAATATAAGCAGTAGTTTAAAAGTGAATTTTGATCACAAATATAAGATTATTTTTCATATAAGATTATTTTTCTTCACACTGATTTGTCTAACTTATAAACCCATATAGAATAGAGCTTGACACAAAAGAATTTGAAAGATGGGCCTAAATTCAACAACCTCATTCAACATTATGCAAATTAGTGGCGTTGGGCGTTGGCACTAACACTTGGACGATGATGATACTCTCTTGGTGGAAAAAGGCCAAGCTTATCCTTCATTTCCCAAAGGAACTCCACACCACTCTGCAAATGGGTTGACCCTGACTCTTCCACAAAAGAAAATACCTATACAACACACACATATATCAACAAAATCAAAGCTAATAATGTCACAGGGGCAGTGAATGCAAACACCATAATGAAGGTGAATGCCTACAAAATTTGCCAATAATCCATTTAACAGTATGCAGTTTTTTCCCCACTAATCATTAGGCATCCAGTACCATCAGCTAACGCGACCTTAAATCCTTAATCCTCAAAATGGAGGGAAGTTCTCCAGCACGATTATTTTATTCACAAAACTTTATTTAAGGGCATGCAAATTTATATATATTAAAAGGGGGAGTGAGCGACAACCAACCTTTTTGAAGAGAATTTCCATGACTCCATCACTGGGGAATTTATCCTTGAGATGCTTACACAAGTCAACAGCAGCACTGACCAAAAATAAAGTGAACTTGAGAAGATTGCAAAATATGCCAACTACAAACGTATTCAAAATAGCAGGGGGAGGACCTTATATGCTTGTTTCGAATGCAGTACAAGACAATGCTACAGCAACCATCAATCCAGTGGTCTGGATCATGCAATTCCTCAAGCAGCCCAAGTAACGTATCTAACTCTCCATCTGATTGAGTGCACTCCTACAATGTCCAGGAAGTCAATTATGGAATCTTGTAAGTAAACATTCATACATATCGAGGCAACACAAGCAAAGGCATATAAAAACCTTACAATGAGACTTATGATAGATTTTGGCTCCAAACTTTGTCCAGCTTGCCTTGTTTCCTCATAAATAAGAAGAGCCTCAGACAATTGCCCATGGGATGCAAGAGTGCAGGCAAGCACACCCTTGATTTCGTTCAAGACTTTCACTGGTATGAATGGATCTAAGATCACCTGTGACACCCAGGTTTACTGAGAACGCCATAAACACTACTAGTGATTTTAAATTAAATAAATCACTCTAGTTATATGTTCAGATGCTTGTGAAAAGGGCTTAAAGCAACACAATATTTATGATACTGATGTTGATATAAAGGATAGTTAGAAATGGACGTCGTGAACAATGAATAATTAATCCATAAAACTTGGATTTGCATCCTCTCATATCACATGACCTTAATTAAGAAGAATATAACAGAATGAAGCATGTAAACCCTGATTATGTATAAACATAAATAGATCTACGTGCACTTTTTCTTAAACATTTAAGCCCAATTGCCAGATAGTTTTCGCTTGAATATAGATACATATCTTCTGGACCCAGAGAATCTAGTTTCAGCAGCAGCACTTCCTGCTTACACAAATACCTGTTTTGCCTGCTCTAACTCTCCACATGCTGCATACGCACTTATAAGGGTGGTCAAAATTTGCTTTGTGGGTTGGAGTCCAGACCGCTTCAGTTCTGCATAATACTAAAAGCATATAGCATAGTTAGCATCTCACAGATATTGAAATAAAAAGCTAGAGTTCACTTCACTGCAAAGCACATACTAGTAACATACTTCAATCTATCAAAGCAAGGTTTACGCAGCTACTAGAGTATATGTAACAAAAATGAAAAAAATGGCTTTTTCTGTTGCTTTTCTTTTTCTTTTTCTTTTTTTTTTGGGGGGGGGGGCATCTTAATAGAAGAAAGCAAGACTGAATCCTTATCCCAATAGAAATCCCAGGAAATTCTAATTTTTTATAAAGAAAATCCCAAAAAGTTTACTGCTGAAAAGGATTAGAACACGAGTAATTACTCAAAAGCGTTTGGACTTGACTGGTTGGTAGGCACACATACTTTAGCAGTTAATGAAACCTCTTCCGAGCCATCAAACACCATACAAAAATGCTATCAAGAAGCAATTGACCAAAACAGCATAGTATATAATGCTTTCAATTTGTCAACAGAAAGTAATTCGGAAAACTGCTAGATTAGAGGGAACAATATAACTAAAGAACGAAAACCTTTGAACAAGAGTACCAAACTCTTGCGGACTAACCTTGTTTATATCCTCTTTAGTTTCAGAGTTGCTAATCAGATAGCTCAAAGTCTGTAAATCAGGTGTTACATTGGCACGCTGCATGTGCTCAAGGGCTCTCAGCCCATCACAAATGTTCTTCTGCAAAAATTCAGAGAAAGATAAGGTAAATAATGCATTACCCAAAGCACATGCCAATTTTGATTTAAATTAATTTACGAGGTCGTCTCAGCTTAGTTCAAAACTTGTTAAAAATAATTATCATGGTTATCACTATTACCACCTTACTATACCTCTCGAAAATGTTCTCCCATTATAGCATTATACATGCCCGTCGTAGGCTTCAAACCCCTTTCATCCAACTCATCAAGCATCTTATATGCGCTTTCAAACTGTAAACCATAAAAAATATGAGCTTGCTGAAAGGGTTGACACCAAAGCAAGTATAATAGATTTTAGCAATATACAACTAGAATGGGCCCAGCACAAATCCGTACTAATCACAACTTGTGAACAATGCAGCTTCCCACAACTTTTATAGATATATTCATGATTACAAATGATAGAAAACTAGTGCAACTGAGCATGTGAAGGAAATAAGTACAACTTACATCTTTCAGCTTCGTGAACAAAACTATTAGACACCTGAATATTTCACCATTCAACTTTAAATTGTACCGACGAATGGTGGAGTAGATCCGATGGGCCTTGATTTTAGGGCAAAATAGAAAAATAATAAGGGAAACAAAGATAAGATATCAGAACAATAGAATATGCTAAATTAGATGACTCCAATAAAAGGATTAGCAGAAAATTTATTTCAAATTAAATAATGAAACTCTAAACCCCCGACTCCCAAATTGTACTTGTTGTGAGATTTTGATGAGAACAAAGTTTTTCTTGCAGCAAGAAAAATATATTATCTTCCCCCCTATATATTACAGATAAGAAAGGTCAATTCTAAGTATTCTCATTTTGTTCGATAAATTGCAGATAAGAAAGGTCAATTTTTCTTCACAAATTTAACAATGAATCATTAGAAGGAATCATATTTTCCTATTATTATTATCACTAGGAAGATTTCAAATCGCCCAAAGCAGAACCATTCTTGGTTACTGATTCTATATGGTATGAGACCCATTGCAACTGAGTGGTTACTATTTCAATCATTGTTGCCATATTCACTTCATGATGGAACATCAACTTAAGATAATAATGGGCCTATACTTTGTCATCCCTTCGAGTCCAAAGGGTTTTCAAGTGAGGAGTGTGCAAGAGATAAATTCATTCTTTTGATATGCATAAAAGAGAAACCAAGAAATAAATAAACAAATAATTCTTGGGTATTTGCCTAAAAAAATTAAGCTTCAAGGTAAGATAGTCCCTGGACACATCCCAAACACTAGTTTCTTCAAGACCATTAGGGTTAAGGGCAAAGTTTAAGATATTGGAAAGAAGATGTTACCATAAAAGTTATAAAACAATGAAGAAACAAGGTTGTATAAAAGGTTGGAAAAAAAGAAACAAGGTTTCATGAAAGATGTGTCATACCAAAATGTATTCATGGGTTTCCGCACAAGTTTGTAATATGGAGCGCAACACCTCAGTTGATAAGGTAAAGCCTCCTTCACACATTTCATCAACAATATCAAGAGCTATAGGCACCTGAATTGAAAATAAAAAATAAAAGAATTGATGCAGTTGCCAAGCTAGGGCAGGGTGTATGCAAAACAAAAACATAATTAGAACAATAATTGGCATAACAAAGCAAACAAATAGTCATAAAAGAAGGTTGTACCTTCAATGAGTTGCAGCTGTGCAAAATGAGCTTCTCATATGATGAGGATGAAGGTGGAACTTTCAGTGTCTGGTGCAATTCCTTGAATTTTGAGACAACATCCTCCATCTTGCACCATGCCAACAATAGACATAAGTGTTACACGATAATTGAACTTTTTCCCAACAATATACGTATATCATTGTCCTTTGTATCTAAAAAGAGTCACCCATATGTTCCAAGAGTAGATTCTAACAAAACTTAGCAACTAGCAAAATTGTTAGAATAAATTAGCATTTAGCTATATTTAGTTTACAACTGTACAATATCTTGTAAGATCTCAATTCTTCCTTATCTTCCTACACGTGTATGGTGTAGATGTATTTGTAACAATATTCTGTTATTGCAATATTCTACATAAAGAGTAGGGTATAAGGCACATTGCACTCAGCCTATTATCATCAATCTTTTCCTATATTTTCTATCTTGGTATCAGCGCGAGGAAGGCTCTAGAAACGCTTCCGTACGACTAACAGATATGTCGTCCTCCTCTATGAATTCTACTGAGACTACCTTCTTACCTATGGCTAAGACATACCCTCTTTTTCACTCATCAAGCCAGACCACCTCTGTCAAGCTGGACAGAACGAATTTCTTAGTCTAGGAATCAGTGGTATTACCTTTAATAGAAGGGAATCGACTTCAATCTCATATCGATGGTACTAGTGTTGTCCCTGCAACATCCATTTTGCCTCCTGGAGCAGCTGCACCTGTCATTAATCCTGAATTTGATGAATGGTATGCGGTTGATCGCATGTTAAACGGATGGCTCCGAAACACAGTGACCCAGGATGTCGGAGCTCAGCTTCTGCATTGTCGCACTGCATTGGATCTCTGGAATGGAGCTAGAGCCCTCACTTGTACTGTGTCGAAATCCAGAGTGATGATTTATAAATCCGAACTGCATCACCCTCGCAAAAATGCTTTGCGAATGGAAGAGTACCTCACAAAAATGAAGACCATTTCTGATTAGTTAGCCCTTGCTGGAGCAGCTATATCAACCGATGAATTAATTCTTCACACTCTTAATGGATTAGATTCAGAGTATAACGCGATCGTTGTCAAGCTAATCGATCAAGTCGGACTTACCTAGATCGAAGCTCAATCGGCTTTGCTAGCATTCGATAGTCGACTTGAGCAATTAAATCAGTTCGCTTCTCTTTCGATCCAGCCCTCAACGAATATTGCAGTTCACCACTCTACTACAGGATGCTCATCTAAAACTCAATCTGAACTCTGTGGCGCCTGGCGAGGTGGAAATCGCGGACGCGGACGCGGACGACATGGCCAGGGAAATCACAAACGCGGTTAGTATGGGTATTCTAGATACTCAAATAGTGGATACTCAAATAATCGACCTTATTGTCAGCTGTGTGAGAAATCAGAGCATAAAGTTGAAGATTGTTATAAGCGTTTTGATAGGTCATTCCGTCCGCCCTCTCATCAGAATTACACTCCACAGGCTTTTTATGCAGATCCTTACACTGTTAGTGACTCAGAGTGGTTTATGGATAGTGGTGCTAATCACCACATTGCTTCTTCCTCTGCTAATTTGGAAACTGTGACTCTAGTGGGTAAGCCTTTTAATCTTTATACTTGTACCGGCAGTAAAACTCCTGTTCATGGAATTGGATCCACTTCTATTGGTTCGAATATTAAACTAGAAAATGTTCTACTAGTCCTAAATGCAACTAAGAATGTACTGAGCATAAACAAGCTAATTGAAGATAATTGTGTGACTGTGATTTTTTCTAATGATGGTTGTGTGGTGAAGGGCAAAGCAACAGGAGCAGTGTTGATGAAGGGAAAAACAAGTCAGGGTCTATATCCAATTCGCAGTAGGAGCTTGATTGCAAAGGCACATGTGGTGGCTAATATTTCTGAAAAGGATGAAGAATTTACTACATGGCATTATAAGTTGGGTCATCCAAGTTCTAGAATTTTGAAACAAATCTTGAATAATTGTAATGTCAATGCTAGACTAAATGAGAAATTTGTTTGTGAGGCTTGTCAGTATGGAAAATCAAAAAAATTACTTTTTCAAAGTCTGATTCTCATGCTTCTACTCCCTTAGAACTTATTCATACTGATTTATGGGGACCATTGCCTATTCAATCAATACATGGACATCGATTCTATATGCATTTTATTGATGATTTCAGTAGATTTACTTGGATTTATCTACTTAAACATAAGGGAGAAGCTATTGGAGCGTTTACACATTTTAAGACCCTGGTTGAAAATCAATTTAATACAAAAATTAAGGCAATTCAGTGTGATAATGGATCTGAATACAAGCCTATTATAAATGTTGCTGAATCTGCTGGTATTATTGTACGTCTTACATGTCCTTACACTTCTCTTCAAAATGGTAGAGCAGAGAGGAAACATCATCATAGAGTTGAAATGGGTTTGACATTATTGGCTCAAGCATCAATGTCACTTGCTTATTGAACTGAAGCTTTTCAAATAGCTGTTTTTCTTATTAATAGGTTGCCTACTCCTATTCTTGATGATCAATCACCTCTGATGTGTTTATACAAGACCAAGCCTGATTATTTATCATTACAATCATTTGGGTGTGCATGTTATCCTTGCTTGAAGCCCTACAATAAGCATAAATTTCAATTCCATGGTCAGAAATGTGTTTATCTTGGCCCTACTACAAATGAAAAAGGATATAAGTGTCTCAACCCAATAGGAAGGATTTATGTTTCTCGACATGTGATATTTGATTCTCATAAATTTCCTTTTGCCACAAGTTTCCTCAATAGACACAGTGTTTCTGAACCAAGCCCACTTCCAATTCCTATTATAATTGATCAGAGGCTAGCCCATTTGTCCTCAAGTCCATCACTTATTTCACAAACACCACTATTACACAGTCCAAATTCATCATCATCATTACACAGTCCAAACCCATCACCAAGCCCACAACCCTCAACACCTCATCCCTCGACTTTATCCAACCTAATACACTTATCCAACCCACAACTACCCATGCCCTCATCAGATCCAACCCACTCTCAATTGCCTGCCCAGACTTCTCTTTCTACTCATCTCTCGTCTTCTCCCACCGAGTCCGTTCATCCTCTCAACTGCGATTCCAATCCACTTCCCAATATTCACCCAATGATTACTCGATCTAAGGTGGGTATCACCAAACCTAAATATCCCTTTGTCGGTCTTCTTCAATCTGAAACCTCTTCTCTTCGGCTTGCATTTGAACCCCGCATTGTATCCGAAGCACTTGCGTCTTCTCACTAGCAACATGCCATGAAAGAAGAGTTTGAAACTTTACAAAGGAATCATACCTAGATTTTGGTGCCGTATACTGGTACTCAGACACTTGTCGATTGCAAATGGGTTTTTAAGACCAAATTTCGAGCAGATGGGTCAATTATGAAACATAAAGTACAGTTGGTAGCCAAGGGTTTTCAGCAGACAACCGATTTAGACTATGGTGAAACTTTCAATCCAGTGGTAAAATCAACCACAATTCGTCTTATTCTCACTTTAGTAGTCACATTCAAATGGGAAATCAGACAACTAGATGTGAAAAATGCATTCTTAAATGGATATTTACAAGAAGATGTATTCATGCGTCAACCAGAAGGATTTTATAACAAAGGGAAACCTCATTACATCTGCAAATTAGTGAAAGCTATCTATGGGCTTAAACAGGCACCACGGGCCTGGTTTGATCGACTGGTCATACTCCACTAAAGTGGGGTTTTACAAATGCCCGGAGTGACATATCTCTATTCTTCTTGCAGACCAATAGATTTACGGTATTTATATTGATTTATGTTGATGATATCTTAATCATAGGCAACAACTCTGCTAATTCAAAAGGTTATAGCCAATTTGAATTCTGAGTTTTCTCTCAAAGATCTAGGTCCTCTGTACTATTTTCTTGGACTAGAAATCTATCGAGATGCCAATGGAATTTATGTTAATCAGGGCAAATATACTTTAGATTTGCTGAAGCAATTTAATATGTGTAATTGTGCACCTGTACCTACTCCTATGGTCACTGGTCGACAATATTCTACTTCAGATGGAATTGAAATGGCAGATCCTTCTCTATAGAGAAGGGCTATTGGATCCTTGCAATATCTGACTACAACTAGACCTGACATAGCTTTTTCAGTGAATAAATTGAGTCAGTATTTATCTAAACCTACAGAGGTTCACTATCAAGGAGTTAAGAGGATTTTCAGGTATCTTAAGGGTACATATCACTATGGTTTGCATATCAAACCAATCAAATCATTTCAGTTGATGGCATTTACAGATGCAGACTGGGCTACTGATGTTGATGATTGAAAATCTATGGCTGGATGTTGTGTTTATCTAAGAGGAACTTTAGTCTCATGGTGCTCTAGAAAATAGAAAGTTGTCTCACGATCTAGTGCTGAGTTTGAGTATAGGTCAATAGCTGATGGTGCTTCTGAATTATAGTGGCTGCGTTCTTTAATCACTGAACTTGGTTTATTTCTTAAACAACCATCTGTGATTTGGTGTGACAACCTAAGTGCAAGAGCTCTTGCAGCAAATCCAGTGCAACATGCTAGGAGTAAGCATATAGAAATTGACATTCATTTTGTGAGAGATCAGGTGTTATCTGGTACATTGGATATTAAATATATACCATCTTCATATCAAATAGCAAATTGTTTGACAAAAGCTCTAACTCATACAAAATTCACTCAATTCAGAAACAAACTCGGATTGTGTCCCACACCCTCTCGTTTGAGGGGGAATGTTAGAATAAATTAGTATTTAGCTATATTTAGTTTACAGCTGTACAGTATCTTGTAAGATCTCAATTCTTCCTTATCTTCCTACGTGTATGGTGTAGATGTATTTGTAACAATATTCTGTTATTGCAATATTCTATATAAAGAGCAGGGTATGAGGCACATTGCACTCAGCCTATTATCATCAATCTTTTCCTCTATTTTCTATCTAAAATGGATTCAATAAAGCATCCATTATGCCAGAGTCTGAAGTAACATAATAAAAAAAACTAAAAGCATAGTTGTGCAATGAAACAAAATGCAGGAGTGCCTCATGGTTTTTTTGCTCTTAAAGGCTGTCCAAGCAGAAATAAGTGAAACTTCACTCACCGCTATATTTGGCATGCTAACAACATAGCTAGCAATGAAGTTTGTGATATTATCTGGTTCATGATCTGCATTGTTTAAGGAATATTGTTATACCACATTCAAGGCACAAATATTTATTCAGAATTAGATTGCTGAATCTTTTGGAGAATCACAAACCATGCGATATCAATCTAATTACATATTGGATGAGAATTAGAAAAACATAATTAATTGCAATTACAACCACAATCAAAATTCAGAATAAGAATACAAATCTGAGAAAAAATGCCAATTTTTTTGTGCCCTGCTTGGAAATTGACAAAGCCTTCAAGGTGTAATTTATGACAGTGAATACAAATAAAACGTAACATTACCATCGTTTGACAGATATAAAAGAACATATACAAAATATTTTTCTTCTTTTCAAAACAAAATTAGACTGCGGGCTTTTGCTATACACAGAGCCTGCGGAGAGCCATATTGTCTATGGCTTTTGAATAGTGTGATTTCTATAAATTTTATGTTATGCATAGATATATAGTTATGCGACCTCTTACTGCATCCATACAGGTGTTTACATGGATATATAATATCATTATCATACCACATATTTTGAAATCCAAAAGGAATTTCTCTGCAAAAGGTTCCAATAGTAGCCTTCCCAATGATTGAAATATCTTTGCTTTAGATTCAGCAGACAAAATCTTTTTCATGTCTACAATTTCCAACACCTGCAAAATATCCTTCTTCCGATCACTTTCACAGAGAGCCAATAAATAATTTTCTGCAACATAAGTTGAATCCAGTTAGCGCCGCTAGTCCTACATGAAACAAAGTTTCCACTATGACTGGATCTCAAGATGAACAAAAAATAGCCTTATGTTTATATTTATGAAACATTACCATATTCAATGATTTTGAGACACATGCCAGCACAGACATGCACTATTAATCCGCTAGATGCTGGCAATGTGCTTTGAATACAACTTGGAACAATTTGTGCTTTCTCACAATGTTTCTAATAAGATTCAGATCATTCAGATAAATGATATATCTATTGATTACAATACAATAATATAAAGCTATCATGCTGATGCAGTTCTCCAGTAAGGTCAGGTTACTCAATCCCCACTACATGCATAACAGAGAGAAAACACCATGAAAACATCAACCTACTTATATGCCTAATTCGAAACCTCTGGTAAGATAGTCACTTCTTTTAAAAAACCTGGGCTAGATATTAGAACTAACTTCTGTTAAACAAGTTGCAAGATATCAATGTACATGAGAAACAGATTCATGTACCTCGTAATTCTGAAGTGTCTGAACCATCATTGTTTGCAATGTAGGCACAAACATCTCGGATCTTTTCTTCATTATTAATTCTTAACCAGAGCATCATTTCATAGTAACGCAATCTTGAAAGTGAGCTCGGATTATTGTCTTCGATAATGTCTATAAAAAACTGAAACTCTTCTACCATACCCATCTCTATCACATGCAAAAGAACTGGGCGATAAGTGTTCTCTTCAAGCTGAAAACCTTGTTCCCTCATTGATTTTAAGATGTGAAACACCTTGGCCATTTCTTTTATTGCAATTTCTTTATCTTCAGTTTCTCTAGCCTTATCTATGCATATTCCTATCAATGCATTGTAATCTTTCACTCCTAGTTTTCGTCCCAACTTACAGAACAAGTTATGCACAACCTCTGCTCCTAGTTTATCAGCACTACATACAAGTAACTTGTGAAAACGGTTTGATTGTCTGGATTCAAACATACAATTTCGTTTCTTTTCACGAGAAAACTCTTTCCGTTTCAGAGATACTGTACTGTGAGGTATGTTCATCATCAAGCGTGACATATCTGATATTTTTACCAAATCTTTTGCATTGTCAACATCCGTGGGTTCATGTTTATTGTCCAATTGACAAGCTGCAAAAAGGAAACTAAACACTGATATAATTATTCTCTTGGAGAGGAAAAAAGTTTACAAATTAAAGGTGGGCAGATTTTAAACTGCAGAAGCCAATGCACATTTTTGTTGCCTTGCCAAATAGATACATTTCGAGGAAGATAATTTTGCAGTTCACCCTTAATGAAAAAATTGTGAGGGAAAAAGAAACTCTTTCCATTGATTTTAACAGCTACAGTTAGGCCTCTTTCTAACAAAAATCCTAATACTGGATAGAAAAAAAGTTCTTGGAAAAGCACGAATTTGAAATCCTTAAATTCCCTTGTACTGTGACCAGATGACCATTAGAAATTCGAACACGGAAAACCAACACTAGCAAGAAAACATGAGGAGAAATTATGAGTCAGTGTGGCAAAAATGCAAAATACATAAACTCTCCGCTTCCAGCTTCCTCAATTTTCATTTCTTGTTAGCCTAGGGAAAATACAAAACTTGTATCCATATATTAAATTTACAAACACTTACAGTCCAATATTGAACGGATTTCCATATGCACCATACCGGGCAGATCCTCTGCACAACCAGAAAACTTAGAATTTAGATGAATTGCCCAAAAATACAGAGACAAATAACATTATGGTAACTGTGAAAACAAAAGGCACAACAGATAAATTTTGCACAGTGATCTCAGAAAAACATTAATAGTATTATTACAATGCAGACCAGTTCTTGCTTACCCAGAACTGGCTCATCGTGCACATTTATAATGGAGTTAATGTACCTGAGTCAGGGGCTTGCTTAAGCTTGAGGCTTGAGAGCGGATAATCACTGTAGAGTCTAGAATTGCAGTTTTCAGAAAAGGGTTTGCTTAGAAGAGAATATTTGAATGTGCTAGTGCTTCCGGCTGAACGTATGAGAGTGCTCAGAGTGCCAAGGCTTTTAGCTTTGGCGGCGCGCATCTTTGCTTGAACAGATGAGTTTGCTTTCTACGTTGATTTCCTCAACCCTGAAATACTCTGAGATGAAAGCTCAACGCATTCCTCCGTCAACGCATTCCTCCGACTACAGTCTACAGGGCCAACGCAGCCCGCACAACCTTCTCGCTCATTATATTTAAAAAATTAATAAAATTACTCTTTTTTACAGTTTACATAATAATTAATAATAATAATTAAATATTTAAAATAGACCTCCCGCTCCCGGCAAATTTTTGGCCCTAATTGTTTGCTCGTTGAAGGGAACACAGAAAATGCTACAAATTTTTGCCCCTTCTGTTTTGTCTTGTTAGCTGGAATAAAGGACTGGGCTTCTGAATGATTAATTAGGATCCTATGAGATATTCAAGAAGTGAAATCTGAAAAAAAGAAAAAAGAAAACAACTAAGTGGCACTTACCTTCATAAAACTTGCTGGTCTACAAAATGGGACACATATCTCTGTTTTTTTGTCTGAGTTTTTAATCCCCCAGTTCTTTCTGTGAATCTGGACTATTCGTGTTCACAAGAGATGGAAGATTCTAAATTGCAGTATGTTTGTAATTTTGACTGTATCTCATAATCTTTGCATGTCTAGTGAGAGAGGATGATGCTGAAAACTGTGCTGGTCAGGTTAAGCAGTTGATTCTTTTTTCTTTTTTTTTTGCCAAGGGTTAAGCAGTTGATTCTAATGTTGCCATAAAAAGCGTCTCATTGATAGTTTTGTTTGGATGTTCCTTGGTGAACAAATTTCATATCTGAACTATTTGAGAAATTGCTAAACCAATTGCAAAGTCAGTGACAAACAAAACTGGATGTCACAGAAGTTACATTGAAAGGACTATTTTGTAGGGAGTCTGAAGAATAATATTTGATGTATAAACAACGGATAGTAGTTACCAAGACTGGACTGATTGGATTATGACTTTGGTTGACTAGAGACGGCAGCTTAATCGGTGCCATTTGATTCAAAACAATTGTTTTGCACACACAATCAGAGACAGGGACACTTTCATAAACATACAACAAAGCAGATTAGAATCGATCGAATGGAATATTTCTCGTTGATGACTAGAGACGGCAGAATATATAATACAATAATTTATATCAGATGAAATTTATCCATTCATATACAAACGGCAACACGAGACTTTGGGAGCCGACTTCACAAAGATCAATACTTTTACTTTCACCAATTTTTTTTTCCTTATGAACTAACATCATCGGATCAAGCCAAGTGTGTAGGCAAATCAATATATTGACTGAGAAGTAGGATCATCTGGTCCAACGTAACATGCAAGGGTACAAAGAAACATCCAATAAACAAGCCTTGGAATCATCAAATCTTGGCCATTTTCTAGTGACATTTACAATAGTTGACCAGGCCTGATTGGCCACCTATTATTCTCAATGATAACGACACCAGAATAATTCTTTGCAGGTATCTAAACCTGCAACAAGCCAAATAAATTCCCTTGTACATATGGCTGGCCAATGAACGAGGGTCTTATGGAAGTACCGTTTTTAGGAACAAACACTTACATACGGCAGCCTAAGCGAAATACAGCAGCTAAATCCATATGTGCGAAGCCAAATCACAGGTTTGTGCTAAAAAGACAAGGGTAAAAATGCCATGCGTTCCCTGCTGATATGTGGTAAAAATATAACTGGGCTATATTATATATATCTATGCATATACAAGACTTTGGGAGATGAAGGTTTTTGTGTGAAGAGGGCGAGAGAATAATGGGGCAGCAAAGCATGTTTCGCTATGCAGATAAGGTGGACAAGTTGTTGATGCTGTTTGGGACGTTAGGAAGTTTTGGAGATGGGATTCAAACTCCTCTCATGATGTTCATTCTTAGCGATGTGATAAATGCATATGGAGACCCAAATGCCGTTCTGACAATGCATGATGTAAACAAGGTTAGCTTTCTCAATTAAAATCTCAATTCTAGTATTCAATTCTGTACACAGCACAGCCATGTACATAACTTCCCATATAAATAAGGCAAGAGCAGCTTTTGAGGTTATTCATTTTGTTTTTACAGTATGCTTTAAGGCTTTTCTATGCTGCGATTGGAGTTGGACTCTCAGCTTTTGTTGGTAATCGAATTTTCTATTGAAACATAAGCTTATCAGATTATGTAGCTTAATTTATGTTAATTAGCAAAAAAAAGCTAACAGCATTCATTGCTTCTTTCCGTTTGCAGAAGGAATGTGTTGGGCAAGAACTGCAGAGAGACAGACTTCCAGAATGAGAATGGAGTACCTGAAATCAGTACTACGACAAGAAGTTGGTTTCTTTGATACTCAGGCAGCAGGTTCTTCAACAACTTATCAAGTTGTCTCCCTCATTACGGCTGATGCTATCTCAATTCAAGATGCTTTAAGCGAAAAGGTTACATTTCATTGTCTTTTTCTATAAAAAATGACACCAATTTATTTGATAAAAATCACAAAGATAAAACTCCTTTTTAGGTGTTTGCCATCAAGTTTCTAATAAAAAAAATGATAAGCCGAGTTCTTTTACAATTCAATCACATGTTACATTCATGGGTTTTTAAGGGGAAAAATATTCTTCTACATATTAAGAAACCAGCTGATAGCAAAAACTTAAGGAACTCTGCATGAGTCTTTTCCTTTAAGCGAGTGCACAGATAATTCTAAGAACAAAAACTCTTTGGACTGTATCCCCAAAATCTACTGGCCTGTTACAGAAGATACGGCTTTGTTTCTGGAGGTAGTCCAGTCTAAAATAACTTAAAACATAGTGAAATTGGACATCACATGAATTTGTAGTCAAAAACTGAAAGTTAATGTTTGTGCTTTATCTAACTATATCTATTTTTGTGATCAGATACCAAACTTCCTGGCCAGCATGTCAACCTTTCTATGCTGCCACATCTTTGCACTTGTACTATCATGGAGGCTTACTTTGGCAGCCATGCCACTCTCAGTCATGTTCATCGTTCCAGCACTTATATTTGGGAAGATCATGTTGGATCTAGCAATGCAAATGATCGAATCTTATGGAGTTGCTGGTGGGATTGCAGAACAAGCAATATCATCAATAAGAACTGTTTATTCATTTGTGGGGGAGAATCAAACCCTGAACAGATTTAGCAGTGCACTTGAGAAAACTATGGAATTGGGAATAAAACAAGGTTTTGCAAAGGGGCTGATGTTAGGAAGCCTAGGAGTTATATACATCAGTTGGGGTTTTCAGGCTTGGGTTGGAACCTTTTTGATCACTGAGAAAGGAGAACAGGGTGGCCATGTATTTGTAGCCGGCTTCAATGTTCTCATGGGAGGCCTGTAAGTCACTTTCTCATTATTGCTGTTCTAGTCAATTTCTCTGGCATATTAAATTTAAGTAAGTAGGTCCTCATTTTAATGTTTTATGCACCAATGAATTTCAGGAGTGTCTTGAGTGCACTTCCTCACTTGACTGCAATCACAGAGGCAACTGCGGCTGTCACCCGTCTGTTTGAAATGATTGATAGGGTGCCAACTTTAGATTCAGAAGACAAAAAGGGAAAAGCTTTATCACATGTGAGAGGAGAAATTGAATTCCAAGACATCTACTTTTGTTACCCATCTAGGCCAGAAACAGCAGTCCTACAAGGACTCAACCTTAGGATTCCGGCAGGCAAGAGAATAGGTCTTGTGGGGGGTAGTGGTTCAGGCAAGTCCACCATCATTGCATTGCTTGAGAGGTTTTATGACCCTGTTGAGGGAGAAATACTATTAGATGGCCATAAGATCAACAAACTTCAGTTAAAATGGTTGAGATCTCAACTTGGTCTAGTAAATCAAGATCCTGTTCTTTTTGCCACAACCATAAAAGATAATATATTGTTTGGAAAAGAAGGGGCCTCCATGGAAAGCGTGATAGCTGCAGCTAAAGAAGCAAATGCACATGATTTCATTGTCAAGTTACCAGATGGATATGAAACTCAAGTAAGTTAAAAAGAGGCAAACAAGAAACCAGATGAGTACAGGGAAAACAAAACTAACAATTAAATTGAGTTGTCATGCCTGAGTGTATTTTTGAAGGTTTCAGATATACTTATTTTCAACATTTTTGACATTAAGGCTTCTAATGCATTTTCATTCAAAAAGGTAGGAAATGCAATTATGATGGTTAACATATCAGTTAACATAACATGCCTCTTAGCAGACAAGATGCCTTTTATGGATAATTCTGGCCTTATATTTATAACATTCATGTCTTCTCAGTTTTCCTTTATCAATGTAGACATTCAGTTTTAATTTTCTTTAACTGAATCCTTCAATTGTGAACCAATGTTTTTCTTAGGTTGGGCAGTTTGGTTTTCAACTGTCTGGTGGGCAAAAGCAACGAATTGCCATAGCAAGAGCTTTACTTAGGGATCCAAAGGTTCTGCTGCTTGATGAAGCTACCAGTGCACTAGACGCACAATCAGAAAGAGTGGTACAAGCAGCAATTGATCAAGCTTCAAAAGGAAGGACTACAATCATCATTGCTCACCGTTTGACTACAATACAATCTGCACACACTATAGCAGTTCTGAAAGCAGGGAGAGTGATTGAATCAGGTACTCATAATGAGCTCACGCAAATGAATGATGGACAAGGTGGGGAATATGCAAGGATGGTGAAGTTGCAGCAAGTAACAACACAGGATGAAGAATCCAGGAATTCCAATCTTCAAACAGAGGGAAGATATCTCCGCCACAAGATGAGCGTTGCACCAAGCCCGGCAAGTATCAGGTCAAGCACACCAGGAACTCCAGTATTACTTCCATTTAGTCAGCCATTTTCCATGGGGACACCTTATTCCTACTCAGTTCAATATGATCCTGATGATGATAGTTATGAAGATAAGTTCAAAAGATCAACTTATCCAGCTCCTTCTCAGTGGCGTTTGCTAAAGATGAATGCACCTGAGTGGGGAAGAGCATTGCTTGGATGCTTAGGTGCAGTAGGCTCAGGAGCTGTACAGCCAGTAAATGCATTTTTTGTGGGAACACTTATCTCTGTCTACTTTGACAGTGAAACCTCAAAGATCAAGTCCAAAACTAGAGGCTTGGCTCTTACTTTCCTGGGAATTGGTGTTTTTAACTTCCTTACAAGTATTCTTCAACACTATAGTTTTGCTGTTATGGGTGAAAGACTGACTAAAAGAATACGAGAAAAACTAATGGGAAAATTGGTGACTTTTGAGATAGGGTGGTTTGATGATGAAGAGAACACAAGTGCAGCCATTTGTGCAAGATTAGCCTCTGAAGCTAACATGGTTCGCTCCCTCGTTGGAGATCGCTTGTCATTATTGTCCCAAGCAATTTTTGGATCTCTCTTTGCTTATGCTCTTGCATTGGTGCTTACATGGAGGCTATCCCTTGTGATGATTGCTGTACAACCATTAGTAGTTGGGAGCTTTTATTTAAGAAGTGTCCTGATGAAGTCTATGGCGGAAAAAGCCCGAAAAGCTCAAAAGGAAGGAAGCCAACTAGCAAGTGAATCTGTAATAAACCATAGAACCATAACAGCCTTCAGTTCTCAGAAAAGAATGTTGGCCCTTTACAAATCCACATTGGTAGGTCCCCAAAAGGAGAGCGTTAGGCAGTCATGGATTTCAGGCTTTGGTCTTTTTACCTCACAATTCTTTAACACTGCAGCAACATCTTTAGCTTACTGGTATGGAGGGAAGTTATTGGTTGATGGGCTCATAGAACCAAAGCATCTTTTTCAAGCATTTTTCATCTTGCTCTTCACTGCATATATCATTGCAGAAGCTGGAAGCATGACTTCTGACTTATCTAAAGGAAGCAATGCAGTTCGATCAGTATTTGAAATCTTGGACAGAAAAAGTGAGATTGATCCTGAGAGCACATGGGCAGTGGACATAAAGAAGAAATTAAGAGGTAGAGTGGAACTTAGAAGTGTTTTCTTTGCATATCCAACTAGACCAGAACAGATGATTTTCAAGGGTCTGTGTCTTAAAGTTGAGGCAGGCAGAACAATGGCACTAGTGGGACAAAGTGGTTCTGGTAAATCAACTATTATTGGACTTATTGAAAGATTTTATGAACCATTGAAGGGGTCAATATGCATAGACGAACAAGACATAAAGTCCTACAACTTGAGAAAGTTAAGGTCACATATTGCCCTTGTAAGTCAGGAGCCAACCCTCTTTGCTGGAACCATTCGAGAAAACATTGCCTACGGGAAAGAAAAAGCTACTGAAGCTGAGATAAAAAAGGCTGCAACTCTGGCTAATGCTCATGAATTTATAAGGTATGAGAACTATAATGGGGAAAAAATTCCCTCTTCTCTTATTTAATCCATTCCAGTTAGATGTTAGTTGTTCTTTCTCTTAGGCTTACCAATTTGTTTTTGTTTACCTGGTTGTTTTTTTCTTGCTAGTGGAATGAGCGATGGGTATGACACATATTGTGGAGAAAGAGGGGTACAACTATCAGGAGGTCAAAAACAAAGGATAGCCTTAGCACGTGCAATATTGAAGAATCCTGCAATTTTATTGCTAGATGAGGCTACAAGTGCACTTGATAGTGTGTCAGAGAACTTGGTTCACGAAGCACTAGAGAAGATGATGGTTGGCAGAACTTGCATAATTGTGGCTCACAGACTATCTACCATACAGAAGTCAAACTCTATTGCTGTGATTAAGGATGGGAAAGTTGTGGAACAAGGTTCACATAATGAACTAATTTCTCTTGGACGAGATGGAGCATACTATTCTCTTGTTAAACTTCAAAATGGAAGATCTTTTTGAAGGTAATAAATCAAAGAAGCTGTAACATATGATAGACATTTTTCATTTTTCTTTTTTAAAGTTTAGAAACAATATTGTAATGTGGTAGTCAAGAATAACAGCATATATTTCCTAGATTTGGGAGGACCCTTTGTACCCAAATATGAGTTTATGGAAGCGTCAAAGTAGTAGTTTTGTATTCTGAAAAAAGTAGCTTTCTTTGAGGATTGGGGTGTGTGAAGTAGTATTACCTGTGATGCATAAATGGAAAAGCAATTTCTAGCGCCTCTCTGTAATCGTACATCACAAATCATGAGGTCTTAGTTCCAATATGACTCAATACATTTGATAACCTGTTTGAAGCTTTTGGCTACAAAGCCATGTATCATGTATGTAGGAAAATACATTTCATTGCAAGGGAGAAAGATGCATCCGGGCAGGAAAAAAGAAAATAACAGTAAAAATACTAGCACCGAACCAAATCGTTTAAACTCTCATATGATTCTTAAACAGTTTCCAAATCTATTTTTAAAAAAAAAACAAATATCAATAATGGAGATGATATATGTAAATTTCATATCAAAAAGGTGAATTTTGAAGTTGACGGAACCTCCAAATGCAAATTTATCATTGCAGATCCACGACATGAAAAAATGTGTCAATCATAATTTTTTATTGGTAAAAGTTCATTGCACTGAGCTTTAGGACTAGAATAAATAACCTATCTGTTTGTTAGACGTTTTCCCTATTAAAACAGGAGTGACAACACTTTGATAGGTGGCAATTATAACAAAGATTGAGTCGAGGATTCCTTGTCCAGGAGAGACGGCAACATTGTACCATGGGACAAAAACTTCCAAGAACAAACGCGAAAATCTCTTTGTAAACCGCCTACAACTGAAGTTGACATTAACATTTTCATCAATTATTGTTTTATAAACTGACTAGTGTAGGTCCGTGTATTACATGAAATTTGACAGACAAACTATACTATTTATAATAACTCGTAAATAGTAAAATTTATTATGGTTTTAATATTATATACAAACCAACATAGTTAGAATGCCAATGTGTGCAGCCAAATAAACATTGATTGACAAATTAACTAAGTTAAAATATTCTCTGGCCCTACGTGACAATGCAAGGGAAGAAAGACACTCCCAATAACCAAATCCTTCAAGTAGTCAAATCTTTGCCATTTTCAAATGGAAATTACTGGAGTTGACCAGCCCTTATTGGCCACCCATAACTCTCAATGATACCAACAGCAACAGTGACCCCATGGACTTTTATGTATGTCTGATTTGGAAAATTTGATGAAAGGCTTCTTTTGCTTTTCCTTCCTGGTGTATTGTATTTTTGAGTAATATATTTCAGTTTTATCCCAAAAAAAAAGAAAAGAGGTATAAGTTTTATATTGAGAAACAGACAGTTTATAAGAAGGACACCAGCTAAATTGAAATATGCCAAGAAGGACACCAGCTAAATTGAAATATGCCAAGCCAAATCACACCCTTTTGACAAAAAGAAAAGGGTTCTGCCCAAAAAAAAAAAGACAAAAAGACAAGGGTTTCATATGATAAGTATGTTTCCTATTGCTGTTGTGATGATCTAAGAAATATAACTGAGCATATATTTATGTAGTGAAGGTTTCGCAGGAAAAAAATGGGAAAGAAAAGCATGTTCCATTACTCGGATAAAGTTGACAAGTTGTTGATGCTGTTTGGTACTCTGGGAAGTTTTGGAGATGGGATACAAATGCCTCTCATGATGTTCATTCTTAGTAATGTAATTAATGCCTATGGAAGCTCCAATAACGTTTTGACAAAGCAAGATGTAAACAAGGTTAGCTGTTCTATGAATCAGTTCTAGTACTTGTTCAGCTATATGCATTAATGCATTATGCTATATACAAAGCAGGATTAATGAATATGATTATTCATTGTAAAGGGAGCTTTTAAGATTGATATGTCCTTTTGTGTTTTCAGTATGCTTTAAGGCTTTTATTTGCTGCAGTTGGATCTGGACTTTCAGCTTTTGTTGGTAGGCTAATTTTCTCTTGAAACATAAGCTTTTCAGGTTATATTGCTAGGCTAATGTTAGCAAAATATTAAACCTAACAACTTGTCTTGATTTGTTCCATTTGATAATGGCTACTGCAGGAGGAATATGCTGGACAAGAACTGCAGAGAGACAAACTTCAAGAATGAGAGTAGAATACCTGAAATCAGTACTTCGACAAGAAGTTGGTTTCTTTGACACCCAGGAAGTTGGTTCTTCAACAACTTACCAAGTTGTCTCCCTCATTACTGCTGATGCCAACTCAATTCAAGATGCTTTAAGTGAAAAGGTTATGTTTCATTATGCCTATTTACCAAAAGGAAAATAATTTAGAGTAAAATACACAAGGACAGAACATAGAATTTTCAAGTGTTTGCCATCAATTTTTTTCATAAAAAACCGATAATAGGATATTTTTTACAATTCAACATCACCCTGTTGCTTTACATAAGACTTAATTGGGGGAAGATATAAGGTTGTGTATCCATAAGCTGCTCAATAACTGCAGGGAACCTTCTAAGAACAATAACTTACAGAAGAGAATCCTCTATTTCCGGTGCTAAACCAATCTAAGATCGGTTTTAATGAAACAGTAATAAACTTTGACATCACCTTAGTTTTTGAAATCAAAGTCAAAAGCTGATAAAGTAAATGCTCAATGCTTATGCTTTCATATTATACATATTACCGTGCGCAGATACCCAACTGCTTGGCAAACATGTCCACAATTTTATCCTGCCACGTCTTTGCATTTATGCTGTCATGGAGACTAACATTGGCAGCTATACCAATCACAGTCATGTTCATCGTTCCAGCACTTGTATTTGGGAAGATCATGTTGGATCTCGCAATGAAAATGATTGAATCTTATGGGGTTGCTGGTGGCATTGCAGAACAAGCAATATCATCAATAAGAACTGTTTATTCATATGTGGGGGAGAATCAAACACTGAACAGATTTAGCAGTGCCCTTGAGAAAACAATGGAACTGGGAATAGAACAGGGTTTTGCAAAGGGTCTGATGTTAGGCAGCCTAGGGATTTTATACATTGGTTGGGGCTTCCTGGCTTGGATTGGTACTATTTTGATCACTGAGAAAGGAGAGCGGGGTGGCCATGTATTTGTGGCCGGGTTAATAATCCTCATGGGTGGCTTGTAAGTGAATCTCTCATTTTTTCTGTTCATGTCATATGTAAGATAAAGTTTGGTTACTCTGTAGTATTTATTTAATGTAAATAGCAAATGATTCACAATTTTAATATTCTACACTCAAATGAATTTCAGGATGGTATTAAGTACGCTTCCACATTTAACTGCCATCACGGAGGCATCTGTAGCTGTCAACCGTCTTTTTGAAATGATTGATAAAATGCCAACTACAGATTTTGGAGACAAAAAGAGAAGAGGTTTATCATATGTGAGAGGAGAAATCGAATTTCAATATGTTTACTTTAGTTACCCATCTAGGCCAGATACAACAGTCTTGCAAGGGCTTAACCTTACAATTCCAGCAGGCAAGAGAGTAGGTCTTGTGGGGTATAGTGGTTCAGGCAAGTCCACCATCATTGCTTTGGTTGAGAGATTTTATGAGCCTGTTGCAGGAGAAATACTCTTGGATGGCCACAAGATCAACAGACTTGAGATGAAATGGTTGAGATCTCAACTTGGCCTAGTAAATCAAGAACCTGTTCTTTTTGCCACAACCATAAAAGAGAATATATTGTTTGGAAAAGAAGGAGCCTCCATGGAATGTGTGATAACTGCAGCTAAAGCGGCAAATGCACATGACTTCATCATCACTTTACCTGATGGATATGAAACCCGAGTAAGTTACCTGCATATCTGTAGCTCAGGAGTGTAGGGACTAGAAATTAGTTAAGAAAGGAAAGGAAATTCTAAGAAAAATTGTTTTATTAGGATTTGGTTTAACTGAATCATTCTATCATTGACCAATATGGTTTTTCCTAGGTTGGGCAGTTTGGATTTCAGTTATCTGGAGGGCAAAAGCAGCGAATTGCCATAGCAAGAGCTTTGCTCAGGGATCCAAAAGTTCTGCTTCTTGATGAAGCTACTAGTGCACTAGACTCACAATCAGAAAGAACGGTACAAGCAGCAATTGATCAAGCTTCAAAAGGAAGGACTACAGTCATAATTGCTCACCGTTTGTCTACAATACAATCTGCCCACATTATTGCGGTTCTTCAAGCTGGCAGAGTCATTGAATCAGGTACCCATAATGAGCTCATGGAAATGAACAATGGACAAGGTGGGGAATATGCAAGGATGGTAGAGTTGCAGCAAGTAAGAATAGTGAATGAAGATTCCAAATATTCCAATCTTGAAACAGAGGGAAGTGATCTCCACCAGAAGATAAGCATCCCAACAAGCCCAGTTAGTATCAGATCAAGCACTCCGGGCAGCCCAATTTTATATCCATTTAACCAGGCTCATTCCATGGGTTCACCCTACTCCTTCTCCATCCAATATGATTCTAAAGATGATTTTACTGAAGATTTCTTCAAAATATCAACTTATCCAGCTCCTTCCACTTGGCGTTTGTTGGAGATGAATGCACCTGAGTGGAGAAGAACAGTGATTGGATGCTTGGGCGCACTAGGCTCTGGAGCAGTACAACCAATAAATGCATATAATGTAGGGATACTTATATCAAATTATTTTGACAATGAAGCCTCTAAGAACAAGTCCAAAACTAGAGTCTTGGCTCTTACTTTCCTGGGAATTGGTGTTTTTAACTTCCTTACCAATATTCTTCAACACTATAGTTTTGCTGTTGTGGGAGAGAGATTGACTAAAAGAATACGAGAAAAATTACTAGGAAAATTGTTGACTTTTGAGATAGGCTGGTTTGATGATGAAGAGAACACAAGTGCAGCCATTTGTGCAAGATTAGCCTCTGAAGCTAACATGGTTCGCTCCTTTGTTGGAGATCGTTTGTCATTATTGACACAAGCAATTTTTGGATCTATATTTGCTTATGCTCTTGCATTGGTGCTTACATGGAGGCTATCCCTTGTGATGATTGCTGTACAACCATTAATCATAGGGAGCTTTTACTCAAGAAGTGTCTTGATGAAGACGATGGCGAAAAAGGCCCAAAAAGCACAAAATGAAGGAAGCCAACTGGCAAGTGAAGCTGTAATAAACCACAGAACTATAACTGCCTTCAGTTCTCAGAAAAGAATGCTGGCCCTTTTCAAATCCACATTAGTAGGTCCTCAAAAAGAGAGCATTAGACAGTCATGGATTTCAGGCTTTGGTCTTTTTTGCTCACAATTTTTCAACACTGCTGCAACAGCTTTAGCTTACTGGTATGGAGGAAGGCTCTTGATTGAAGGGAAAATAAAACCAACACATCTTTTTCAAGCATTTTTTATATTGTTCTTCAGTGCTTATATCATTGCAGAAGCTGGAAGCATGACTTCCGACTTATCTAAAGGAAGCAGTGCAGTTCGATCAGTGTTTGAAATCTTGGAAAGGAAAAGTGAGATTGATCCTGAGAGCATAGGGGAAGTAAGTATAAAGAACAAAATAAGGGGTGAAGTGGAACTTAAAGGTATTTTCTTTGCATATCCAACTAGACCACAGCAGATGATTTTTAGGGGTCTGTGTCTTAAAGTTGAGGCAGGCAAAACAGTAGCACTAGTGGGAAAAAGTGGTTGCGGTAAATCAACCATTATAGCTCTCATTGAAAGGTTTTACGACCCAGTGAATGGAACAGTGTTCATAGACGAACAAGACATCAAGTCCTATAACTTGAGAGAGCTAAGATCACACATTGGCCTTGTAAGTCAGGAGCCAACCCTTTTCGCCGGAACCATTCAAGAAAACATTGTCTATGGGAAAGAGAATGCAACTGAAGCTGAGATAAGAAAGGCTGCAGATTTGGCTAATGCTCATGAATTTATAAGGTACGAGAACCATAATTGAAAAGTTTAAATCTTCTTCCTCTTAGCCTTGTTAACTGTTTTTTTTTTTTTTCTTTTTGGTTTTTGGCATGACAGTGGAATGAAGGATGGGCATGAGACTTATTGTGGAGACAGAGGGGTTCAGCTATCAGGAGGTCAGAAACAGAGGATAGCCTTAGCACGTGCGATATTGAAGGATCCTGCAATTTTATTGCTAGATGAGGCTACAAGTGCACTTGATAGTGTGTCAGAGAAGTTAGTTCAAGAAGCATTAGAGAAGATGATGGTTGGAAGAACATGTATTGTTGTGGCTCACAGGCTATCAACAATACATAAATCAAACTCTATTGCAGTGATTAAGAATGGGAAAGTTGTGGAACAAGGTTCGCATGATGAACTAGTTTCTCTAGGACAAGATGGAGCATACTATTCTCTTGTTAAACTTCAACATGGCAAATCACTTGGCAGGTAGATCAAAGTACTTGTAATATAGAATAGACTTTTTTTCCCGTTAGACCAGCTTGCAAGCAATGTGGTTATCAAAAATAACTGCCAAGTTGTAGTTTCCTGTTGTGAATAAATTTTCTTCTCTGAGAAGTAAGGTGTCGGAAAATGTAATTTTAGTGTGTTTTTTCCTACATATTACGGACACTATAGTATAATCTTCTCGTTTTGACCTAAATACAGAATGGTATAAGTATAATCTATTGTTTGGTCAATGTAATAGCAGTCTTACTAATAACACTTCCTAGAAATTGTTCAGAACATAACGGACAAGCAAGTAAAGTCTGCTCAAACTCTCCACCAAAATCATGAGGAAAAATTAAATATGTAAATAAATATACATAAATTGTAAATTATATCAAATAAGTTACACTATTTTTATCAATATGTCGAACAGATTGTGCATATGAAAAAAAAATTATATCAACATAAATTGCATTGTATACACAATATAAGCATTACTTAGTTTTCATATTCAGTCCAACACATGAAAGTCCCTAATTAGAAAGAAGCGCATTACCCTTTATATCATTCATTCATTCATTTGTTTATTTGTATAAGAAGCGCCTCTTATTTTATTCCTAACTCATTTAATCTCCTCGTACTTTTTGGTTTAAGTAAATTTTTTAACTTTAATGAAGTGGGCTTTGCCTCTTAAGTTCCAACCCAGTAACCAGAATATCATGTTAGGAGATAGGTATCCGCCAGATTTTTTTGTTGGTAACAATCTAATCTTTCAAAATAACTCTTAGCAATAGCATTTCATTTCAGACAAAGTACATAAATAAATGGATAACGTGGCCCAAAATAATCTCATTTCTAAAATCTAAAGCCACTGACAGTCTGTCACACAAATCCAGCCCTTAGATACATCTGACTCCGTAGGGAGCTACTCTCTATGGACGTGTTAAAATATGATTTGCTGCTCTTTTTCCTCAAAAAAAAAAAAACGAAATCACAATTCACTAATCCAGAAATAAGAAATTGACGAAAAGACCCAAAATCAGAAGCGCACAATAGCATCCAGCGAGTAGGGGTGCGCCGGAGATGAAGAGGACCGTGTGCCCGAGTCTGACGCCTTTCTTCCCAGGTTTCTTCCCGGAATCATCGACGGGGACATTTGCCCCTCCCCATAAACTGTGTCGTTTTGTGTACCAAAACAAGATTTTGTACTTCACCGAAGTCGTGAAATTCACCCGGAAGTACGATTTATTGTCCACTTTCGCCGTCCGGTTAAGTCCTCCGCCATGAATCTCGACGGAACCCGGCTTCTTGGCATTCTTTTGGTGCCCCTGGTAGAACCCAGGAATAGTGGAATTCCCAATCAGCTTGGTCCTATTCCGATCCAGAAAAATCCCGAAGGTGAGGTTGACGGGGTCGTACTGAATCCCCTTGTCCTTATTTCCGTTATCGAGCCCTATAGTGAAGACGATGGTGGAGTTGGAAGGAGTCTTCAAGCTCTGGTTCAGAGCAGGAACGTAGAAGGACTCGACCCAGCATTTGGGTTCGTTGGTTCGCAAGCTTAGCCAGATGAACAAGGCTGCAAGACCCAGAGTGATTATGAAGCTAAAGCAACACTTGCAGCATGATCCTCCTCCGGATTCCATTCTCTTTTCCAGTGACCGGCGCGTCACCCGCACTTTCCTACGGCGGCGATTTGAAGTGTGGAGAAAGCAGCTGAGTGACTAACCACTTGGTGGTAGCTTTGAGGGCCGGGCTTCTTAGATTTTATACTGCTACTCAATGAATTTCTTTTTTGGGATAAAATAACCTCTCAGCGAATTAACGAATAATAATTTCGTACAGTTTCTTTCCCCCTGATGCCTCACCACTGTATTGTATGATCTATTAGGGGCTAGCGATTCAAACAAAAATGATGAAGTTAAATTAATATTTGAAGCCGCTTTTCTTCGTTTTAAATCGATAAACTGGGTTTAATTGAGGAAGTTTCCAGGAATGAATATTTAACTGGGCCAAGTCGTCGTTGACCCAATTAAAAACAAATATCAGTGAGGTCTTCGCGTGACGTTTTGAGGTCGTTGATACGCGTTGGGACCGCGGCTTATAGCAAGCTAGAACGCCCCAATGAATTTAATTGGGTTTTCCCGGAAACTCTGTTTTTCTTTGTAACACGTATTTTTTGGAAATATAGTTTTCATTAATTGAATATTGTACACTATATTGATATTTATATACAATATGTTCAGATATCTAATTGGGCTCTTACTGGCCCGGCACAGTATCCTAACTAAGGAAAAGTCACCAATACGTCCCAAGGACAAGAAAAACTGCAACAAAGTTCCAATGCAAACTCTAAAATCAAAAAACTCTCTAGGAATTTTTGTGTGATTAATTATCAGGGAAAATCACTCATAGGTCCTAAGCAAGGAAAATAATATCAGAAAGGTCCCTGGGTACAACCCCCAAAGCGCGCATTCACAACCTGATGAGTGTGTTTTTACAACCTCAAGGGATCTTTCTGATATTATCTTTCTTACTTGGGACCTAAGAGTGATTTTCCCTAATTATCAATGTGAAATGACCAACTTGCCCCTAAAGAATAAAAAAGGAAAAGGCAAAGAGGAGGGAGGATGGTGCATTTTTCTCATTAACGAGAAAAAAAAAAAAAAAGAGGAAAGCTATAGTGGTTGCAACTGCAACGTTGAAGGGATTAAGTGTGGTGTTCCTGTCCTGGGCAAAGGTTAAACTTTGCAACATTCATCTACAGTTAAAGAGCTTGAATGGTGGTTTTGAATTTTGTTTTTTGCTGTGTATGTTGGCTGCATTGAGATTGATGAGTTGGTAAAAGGTTGAAGCTTAGACTCAATAATGGACTATGTGCTAAGCGGTAAATAAGTAATGCTAAGATTTTGTTAAAGATATGATCTTGACAATTGAAGTTGGGGTTTCACCATGGTTGGGTTGTGTGAATTTTATTGTGCTCTGTTTTTGGGCAAGATTACAAAGGAGTTGCTTTATTTTAAGTGGGAATGGTTGAATATGATAACGTCTCTTTTGCTGAGAAAACGCTGATATGATATAAAAAAAAGTGTTAATACGTGCATTTGTAGTTGTTAATATTGTTGTTGTAGTTGTTAATACAGAACATGTGCTCTGTTTTTTGGCAATGTAATAGAGTGATTGCTCTGTTTTTAGGCAAGGTAACAAAGGGATTGCTCTGTTTTTCAGTGAGAATTATTGAATATGATAGTGGTTTATTTGATTACAAAATGTTGATATGATATAAAAAAATGTTGTTGATACGTGCAATTGGAGTTGTTAATATTGCTATAGCAGTTGTCAATATAAAGCTTATGTTGCATATTGTCAAAATAAAGCAGTTGCGAAAATGACTGATGAAGTTGTTAAAATGACTGATGAAGATGTTAAAATTCTGATAAACAACTATGAACGTAGGGACTTGTGACATTTCAAATGCACTCAATGTATGAAAATGTAGTTGTGAAAATGACTAATGAGGTTGTTAAAATGACTGATAAAGATGTTAAACTTCTGATAAGTAGTTGTGGATGCAGGGACTGGTAAAATTTCAAATGCACTCAATGATTGAATATGTAGTTGTGGAAATGACTGATGAAATTGTTAAAATAACCGATGAAGATGTTAAACTTCTAATGAACATTGGGACTTATGAAATATGAAATGCACTCAATGTATCAAAATGCAGTTGTCAAAATGACTTATGGACTTATCAAAATAGGCACAACATGTTGTTAAAATTCTGATTGGCATATGTGAAAGTAGGGACTTGTCAATTTTCTAAACTCCTTTGGGAATTACAATTCAGTTGTAAATATGACTCATGAACTTGTAAAATAAGGCAAAAAAAGTTGTAAAAAAGGTAAGAAGATGTTGTTAAAAACCAAATCAACTGTTGTGACAAACCTATCAGAAATAACACATATAGTTGTAAATATGACTCATGCACTTGTAAAACAATGCAGAAGAACTCATAAAAATTGCCAGAGGCTTGTGAAAAGCAAACCTGCTATTGTCTAATTTGTCATAATTTAGCACATACACTAACAATTGGATAAGCTGTCAAAATACCAACATATCATTGCCTTTCCATGGACGTATGTTGCCAAAATACATAATTACATAACATAAAGCCTTTCCTACAAACAGAACATAACTACTCCTACGTCTCTTTTTTCCTCTTGCTCTGTTGGTTGACAGATACAATGAACAACACCTTTTGATCATGTTTGTTCTTTTCATGTGTCACAAGCCACCATAAGCAGTCAACCTTCGTTGCTGGATTTGATCATATGATAACTTAGGTATGATGTACCTCTCTTTGTCATGTTTAGAGGCATCTCATCTGTGTAGCCATGATAGAATATGGATACTACAAGAATCCCTGCAAAGAAAATATCATATATATAGTTGTCTACTTAAAACAAACCAGTGATGAAATACAAAAATCAACAAATACTAACGTATTACATTGGATATGCACTTTTACCCAGTTCGCTTGGTTAGTTATTTCTTTTCCTTTGCCAAACAATTGGGGTTTAACTCTTCGAAATATGTCAAGGATGCAATCTCTCTACGTGGACAAAGAACATATGTCATTACAACATAGACAAAGCAAGTGTAACTTAACATCGGTCATTTACAACTTCATATGTGCAATTGACAACATAATGCATATAATTAAGTAGTAGTGCTTATACATTTGACCATTAAAACAAATTGTCCATGAAAAGGATACCCTTCCCTATGACAAGTATAGTAGATGCAGATAAACAACTTATTATTACCATTGAAACTTTGATCCAACAGGGATGATATTCCCATCCCAATCCTTTTTGGAAAAAACATCAGTAGCTAGAAGAAATTGGGTAAATGTTTGGCTCTTGTTCCTTTCAAAGGTTGGCTTCTAAGGTTGATAATTTACATTTCCATTGCTGAAATCAACAAAAGAGAAACAAGTTCAAGGTTTATAAAATAAAGAATTCAAAGTATAAACCAACAATCCTCATCCATAAATTCCCCGGTCTCGTGCCATACAAAAAAACAGCTAATGTCAAAATATATTCAACTCAACCAAAAATATTCTAAACAAACTACTTTGTAAATTCCGAACAAACTATAAACAAAGAGAATCTTTAGTTAAACAGAGTTAAAAGGCATACTAGAGCCAACATATATAGTATCACAAAATTGCCAACAACAGCTCCTTCTGGCTGAAAAGTTATAGCACATATTTACTCAGTACTATTGAGAAGATATAGAACACTAGACAAGAGCAATAGACTTTTAGAAGAAAATTGAATTAAATCAATTCCAACCAAACTGCTATGTGGAAATACAATGGTCAAAACAAAAACACAAATATAGAAAAATGAAGTTACTAATCAGAATATAAATATCCACAAGTTCAGCATCATTACTCGATTCTTTTCAGTTTTGTCGAAGCATCGAAGGAACAAATGAGGCTGGGGGTTCAAGGTTAATCGAGATTCTTTCTATGTTCAGTTTTGCTGCCGCGCCGGAGGAATAAAGGAGTCAAGGTATTAAAACTCAGATCGGGCATTGAACCGGTCGAGGTACTGGGTTAAGGGTCAGTGGGTCAAACCGGGGCCAAACCGGAGCTAAACCGAGACCAAACCGGTGAGAAATTGAAAAGTTTAGACTTATAGTATGAAATTCTAAAGGAAAATTTTTAAAAAATACAAACCCAGACCGGACTGGTTCGCCGATTTTCGGGTCGAACCGGCCGGTCCGATCCGGGTTCAATAACCCTGGTTGCGAGTTTAAAGGAGAGAAGGATTCAAAATGCAGGGATTGGAAAAAACTACTCCTCATCCCAATGTTTTGGACACACTTTGTTTTAAATTACTAATGCCTCATTTGGTACAGTGGAAGAGTTTTTGATGGAATTGGAAGTTGAGCTAGAAGTGGAAATGGAATTGGAACTGAAGATGGAAGTGGACTTTAAAGTGTGTTTGGTATGGTGATGGAATTGATGTATTAATTATATTTTATTTATATATTTATATTATAAAAAGACCAAAATACCCATGAAATTTTTCAGAAAGAAAAAACCCAACTCCAAATGTTTCATAACTAAGGGCAATAATGTCCAAAATATTTCAGTTCCAAAGAAGTGAGATGACTTCCTTAGGTTAGCCCATGGAACTCGCTTCCACCACTTTTGATGGAAGTGATTTCCATGTGGAAGTGCATTCCCACCAACCAAACAACTCAAGGTGTGGAATTCACTTCCACTTCCACTTCTCTTGCCACAATTCTCTACTACCAAACGTGGCATAAGGGTAAGTTAGTCATTTCATATTGTCAATTAATCACACAAAAGTCCTTGGGGGCTTTTTTGATTTGGAAATTTGTATTGAGACTTTTTTGTGGTTTTTTTGGGTCCTTAGGACCTATCAGTGATTTTCCCCTAACTAAATTACAACTGTACAACACATTAAGTTAGACCAAGCAACTGACTCTATTACTTTGTTATTTTAACCAACCTTTTTCTTTTTTCTTTTTTTTTTCTTTTTTGCTAAGTACATGTCTTTTTCTATTGGAGATAATCATGTTTAATGCATTATTGGATACTAAATGTGGGTACTTCTCATAGCTAATATTCAAACATTGACTCCCCACATTGTAACTTATGAGGGACTAACCTCTTCCAAATAAAATAAAAAGAAAAAGAATCAGACAAGTTGAATGATTATTTTTGAAAGGTTCACATGGGGTGATATTCAATTTTAAGAGTTCATTTTGTCCAAAAAAAAAAATTGGGAGAATTACACTCAGGTCCTAAGGAAAAAAAATAAATGAAGCAATGGTCCCTGGAGATTACAAAATGAAAAAATGATCCCATTAACAACTCCAGGAGCCTATATTATCAACTTGTTAACAACTCCAAGAACATGTATTAACAACTCCATGGGACTATTTTTTCATTTTACAATTTCCAGGACCATTTTTTCTTTTCTCTTTTCTTTGGGAACTATGTGTAATACTCCTAAAAAAATTTGAGAGTTCCTATGCTAATGTGAAAACAGATGACCATAATGAAATTTTGGCCCCAACTCATTGGGCCGACCCAGCCATTGTTAACCATTGATGATTTCCAATCCTTTAGTGGACTCCTAAATCATTGAGTTTTGTTTGTTTGGACTAAGATGATCAGTCCATTGAAGATGATGAGAAGAGTCCCTTGTGTTGTATTTTTATCTTGGGCCATTCCCAAGTCTTGCACCAATTACACTGTCTTCTGATATATATCTGTTCTCAGACATCCGAAAGGTATAGAAATTCTTGCATGAGTTCAGTATATGTACATTATAAAATTCCCTTTAATAAAAAACAGGAGACCGAATTTATTTATAGGCACAAACACTTTGTTTTTGTGCATGCATGTAAAAAATAAATTTGCAAGATTATTCTATACAAATTATATACTGCATTTAAGTTCCCCTCATCAAAAAGAATATTTTTGTGACAGCTTTAACACAGTATACATAGGCTGTTTGAGAACAGAAATATGAGTTCATAATTTGACTACACTCGACATCACCAACCAATTAGCAGTAAGATGAAGATAGGGTTATGCGGTGGAAGGGTCAAATTAATGACAGACATATATGGACAAATTTAATTATTAAATGAGAAGATAATTAATTAAAGTAGGATTGACAAAAGTGGTCAAATCAAACATCCACTTATGAAACAAGATAATGACAAGGACAACATAGAGAAGGACAACAAATAAAATGGAAAATTAATCTTTTAATCTCTCAATTATCAATTCACATATAATTCAGTCCCTCAATTATAATTCAGTATAATTCAATCCCTGAATTTTTGACTCGCTTATGATTAAGTCCCTCAACTTTTCAATTTTTATATTATCATCCTTGGCCTATATGAGTCAGGTCCTATGTGGCAAAAACAATATAGAAGATGGTTAAAATTGGCATTGCTTCCAACTCTGCTCCACATGTTTTTTTAATATATTTTTTAAAAAGAAAAAATATCGAAGAAGACGGACGAGTGGGAGAAGAAATTTGCAGAGAAGAGGACCCTTGAATCAATTGATCCCCACCACCTCACAACTTTCTTTCCCCCACCCGTCCGTCCTCTCAGGCCTATTTTTTTTTTTTCTTTTTCAAAAAATTATATTAAATAAATACATGTGGAGCTGAGTTGGAAGCAATTTTAATCATATTATATATTGTTTCTGCCACATAGGATCTGACTCATATATGCCAAGCATGATTATATAAAAATTGAAAAGATGAGGGACTTAGTTATAGGCGCGTCAGAAGTTCATGGACCGAATCGCACCAAGTTGTAATTGAGAGATTGGGTCATAAGTGAGTTATTAGTTGATAGATTAAAAGATTAATTTTTCCTAAATAAAACATGTATGGTTGGAGTTCATGCTTGAGATTTGAGATTTAGAGAGGTTAAGATTACTCTATAAATCCTTTGCTGCCACATGGTTTTGGATTCATGTCTGAGTTGGAATGTTCGGACCTATGAGTGTTGACACAATTGCCTTGCACCTGTTTTTTGTTCCCCATATTTTCTGGCTGTGACAACTTCAGTTTCTTACTGATACCAGCACTAAGTAGAAGATATTTATCTATTCGAAACAAATTAAGAGAAAATTAATTATGCACTTCCATTTTATCGCATGAATTTCAGGGAGGGGGGAGTTAATTTAGAAATAAAAAAACATTTCTCGTAGATTATGAAATACAATCGATCAATTATATTGTATAATTTTCTTAAATCGGGTTTAATTGCTTAATGAATCTGATGAGTAAATATGAGAAATTAATTTAAGTGCTTGTTGGTTGGAAAGTGGAAACCATCATTATAAGTGGCGGGATTGCAAAGCACACGATACAACTTAATATATACATTAGTTCGCTAATCATATTTAAAGTCAGTTGAATTTATATATATGTATATATGTACAAATGATCAATTAGTGAGTAGGATTCCTTAATAAATGAGAGACGGACATTTGAGTTATCCTAATTCCAGGGGTTCTCCTATCTCTCATATTTAAAACATATTCAAGTCATCAATCAATGTCTAAAATAGACTCGCATAATTATTTCACATGATATAAACAATACGACGTCTCATATATGTACAAGAGACTCACACACACAGATATATACAGTATACTAATACCTCGCTCCAATTCTTATATATATATATAAGATCATAAATTTAGTAGTTTAACTTAATACTAAACTACAAAGTAAATCTTATATCAAGGGGTGTGGTATAATTGAAGAGAGTACCAACGGGAACAGGTGCATCAATCAAAATACATGCAAAGCAACTATATATATAATACTACCTTCGGTCTTAAATATAACACTCAGTTGGCTTTTTTTGAGAAAATTAAGGAAGTTAATTAAATTACTTTAAAGTATTTATATTTATAGCTTTTCCTCCAAATTAATTCTTTTAACTTATAAGTTGATTTATAATTTAATCATATATAATGTAAGACGACTTATTTAACTTCCTCAATCTCCTAAATAAAAATCAACTGGATATTATATTATATATTACAATTAAGTTGATGATAGATTCATAGCTAGTGTGAGTTCAATCACACATACATGAATAAAAGTGAAAGAATATCCCATGAGATAAAGAGTGGATGGGAATATATATATATATATATATATAAAGATGATGATGAAGTTGTTGGGAGGATGGAGTCGGATGTGGTGAGATGAAAGGGGAGGTTGGAAGTTTCTAGAGGAGGAACCTGGAGAGGCCCACTTTGTCACCAAGCTCCTTAACATCTTTATCGGCTTGCAGTTTGTACTCTCTGAAACTGAACTTCCGGTACAGTGAAGCAGTGTCACCAACACGATGGCTCTCTATCACAGTGTCGTAGGAGGGGCTATAGAAATATGCCACCGAATACCTCTCTTCCTTCTCTGCAGCTAACACCCTGTGTCTTATGCTTTTGTACACTCCATTGCTCGCTGCCTGTCCCATTAATATATATTATATAGTATATATATCACTTCTATCAGTATCATCCACACGAAATTTCAGATATCACTTCTATCAGTATCATCCACACAAAATTTCAGATATTTGTTTCTTCGTCTCTTTTGTGTGCCATAATACACAAAAGAGAGTAGCAGGCATGTGAACGTCTCGTGGGAGATACGCCTTTCCCACGTGTTTTGAAATTGCAACACCATGGCGTAAACAACATTATTATCTAATAATTGCATTTTCCACAAAAATGAGGTCCTCCTCCTCTCTTGACATGTATGTGAGAAGACAAGTTAGGTCTCATATATCAATTTATTTAATGATAATTAGGTTTTCCACAAAATTTTCTTTAAAATGAATTATTGCCATTATCAGTTTTAATATAACTGTACTAAACAATATTGCAGGTAAGGTGTAATTGTTTCAAATGTAACTCATACTCCTCTAATCATCATAACACACACACACATTTAATTTGATTATATTAAAAATATCTAGTTAATTATATTTAAATATGCCATCTTTTCCTAAAATATCTTTGTTTTTTTTTTTTTGAAAAAAAGTGGCAGTTGAAAAAAGGAATGTGGACTTTCAAATATAAATAAAGGTGTGATTGATTTGTGTGGGGGCATTAATAAGTAGCAACCATTACTCATATTATAGAATACATGAGGGCATCATTAACTTATTTAATTATTATTGAGTTAGTATCATCAATAGGTTGGATAATTTGGGTCGATCAAAATGATGAAAATTTGAAATAGGTCATACATTGAGGATCATATGATCAACTCTACAATTAAGGACATAAGGTAGAAGAGTAGTTTGTAATTGTTCAAATTGATATTTGTGATTTTTTTTGAATAAAATTGTTGAATCTAATTGGTTATCGTTAAATTGATAAATTGATATTTTGGTGATTGAATGTCATTTTCCTTTTACTCATCCTTTATGGAAAAGGTTATCCTTTGTCCCATTCTTTTTTTTTTTTTTACCAAAATCCATTGTCCCATTCAAGGTATTTTCTTTATGCTTGAACTTTTTTTCTTTCCTTTTAAGAATATCAATCAATTAGCCAGGAGTCTATCTTGTTTTTTTACCTCGGCAAAAGTATATTTTTATTTAGATCCCTTAATTTTTATATTGTCCATCTAGTCTTTTAATATTATCTTTTAATATTAACATCGTTAGTTTCAATAAATATTGAAATGTTAAATATTAATCATCACTTGAAACTGACAATGTTGGATTAATTAAAAGGTTGAAAAGATAATTAAAAAATTGAATTGAAACCTCGTATAAAGTAATTAGAGGATAAAAAATGCACTTAATTGCCATCAAATTAGTATGATGAGTGAAGAGAGTAATAAATAAATACACATACCTGGAATAAATCACCAATATTAACAAGTAGGGCTTGTGGGTTAGGTTTGATGCCACACCACTTTCCATCTTTCAGCAACTGCAATCCTCCAACGTGGTCTTGATACACAATGGTGAGGAAACTTGAGTCACTGTGAGGTAAGAGTCCAAGCACTTTTGAAGGCACTGGGCACACTGGATATCTATTCAGTCTCATAAAACTTGTGTTTGCCAAACAGTTCTCCCTGAAATATCCACTTTCCATCTTCACTTCTTCCCCTAGAATCTCTGAAAATCTCTCCGCCAAGGAGCCAGCTTTTGTTGCAAAACACTTGATGAGGTTTGATCTAATAAAGAATTGATTTAATTTTATGGATTCAGAAGAAAGAGAAAAATGAATATAATGAGAATAATAGCACAAAGTTTATACTAAACTTCAATGCAAGCAACTCTTACAACTTTCAAATTTGTGCGACATTCTATAACACCTAATAACTGTTATTTAGTCCATTATTTCACTAGTGGATACATAGTCAATAGCAATATATGTTTCTATGAGCTAAAGTTTTTAGTGAATCTATAAGTGTAATTTAACCAAAAAATATAATAATCATCAAAGTTAAAGCAATATGTGTAAATATGAAAAAACAAATTGAGCCAAAATCTACACAAGATCAATGCATGCCTAGCTCGCTAGTTTCACTAATACCTGTTCTTAGCTTGCCCTAAATGAGAATATCTTACTGTTTGCAATTCGAATTCTGTTAATTAGTTTATGGAGATTTTTAAAGAGCATATATTTAGATCGTAGAAAACACAGAGGTGTCGACAAAACAAATTAAAGGGTAACTAGAATCAAACACGAATTCTTTTCCCTTTCTTTCTTCTGTCTCTCTCTATAAGTATTCTCTCAAATTCAAACTCGTATATATATATGAACACACACATATATGTATGTACGTTCGTACGTACGTATGTAGGTACGTACCTGAGGGGGGTATTGTGGTCCATGCTTGTTAGATCAGGAAGAAAGACATGGTAAGCTTCAGACCATGAAAGTTGTATCAGAGAAGTAGCAGAAGGGTTTCCCCACCTGTAGCCACTACTTGAAGAAGCAGAAAGATTGTTGACAAAGTGTTGTTCACATTTTGTGGCAAAAGGACGATGAAACACTTTAATCATTTGCTCACGCATCAAGCTTTCTAACACGTCTTGCGGAATCCCATGATTCACCACCTGGAAGAATCCCCATTTTCTCGCTGCTTCTCTTATTTCCCTCTCAACATTCAACTTCCCAAGATCTATTAAGGGTACTTCACAAAACTTGTCGTTGTTGTTTCTATAAGTGTCACCAACAAGAGGAAAATTAACCTGCTCGCTCTCTCCAAACAGGTCGCTGTAGGTTTTCATGAACGGAGGCTCGTAATCCATTAATTAATAAGCGTCTATATGTATACTGCACCAAAAGTTTACAAGAGATTAATGTAAATCATATGAATATAGATATTTAATTAGATCGCAAGTACCTAAACAGTGAAAGGGAAAGATACATACAAGGAAAAGAGATAAGAAAAGCTTATCTTTGGATCAGTGTGATTCTATTGGCTGGCAATATATGGCGCGTGAAATGGCCTTCGTGGTGAAGTTATTTGTTGTTGCATTGTGTGGTTTCAGTCGTATGTTTGGATTAGCTTTTTTTAATAGCTTTTACGACTTATGAGGTAAGTGTGTGAGAGGAATTTTATCTCAGGTTGCGCAAACCATGATTTGAAATGTTGTCATGGTTTCAAACCATATTTTGAGATGTTGCCAAACACACACTTAGTTATTAGTGGCTATCTTTAATTTACACCTACTCGTATGTTATTACATCACTTAATAAAAATACAACTTATATATTAATGATTAATTAGTTCGATATATCTATACATATATATCACAAACTGACGAAAACCTTTTCAGGAGCTCAAAATGAAATGGTTGTAATCATTGCCATTGCCGACATTAATTGACTCGTCATTTCGATTTACTTTAAATAGGTATGAATAATGGAGGACAAAGTTCTTTAAACCAGTTCGCCATTCATCTTTATATTATATAAAGCTATGTAATCACATCACCATATTTCAATATTCAGAGGTAAACTGCTTAATTTTCCCGTCACCCAAGAACAAATGCTGATGCTCATACTATTGTAGTATATATGCCTGACAAGTTAAATGACCATTTTGCATAATTTCAGTCCATGCGAATTGATCACAAAAAATATTTATAGCTCGCCCCCAGTCCAACAAATTGACTAACAATAATCAAAGTAAAAGCTAATCAATAATTCAATTTTTATTGTTAAATCATAATTCATTTGGAATTGAAGAATCCATAGGCCCTGGATTTGGAGATGTCCTCTGGTCTCAAAACACAACATTGGAAAAGAATTAGAAACTTCAATTTCCAGATACAATAATTCAGGTCAAGACTAAATGAAAGTTGTGGAGAATTGTTATACAGTTCAAAATATATAAATCATCTAATTACTAATAACTTCTACAATAACTGCACAGCACATGCAATTCATTTTCGGTACTGGTTCTTGTTCTCCTATGCTTCTCATTTGTTATGAGTCTTTTTAGTAATTAAATTGCTTATCGGCGACTGCACATTAACCCTCCCTGAAAGTTAGGAGGAGAAAATTAGAAACAACTAACCAGCATGTTGCTTGAAATTAATGTTGAAGAAGAAAAGGCCTAGCGATAGATGTTAAAACTGAAACTTAAAGATCCATGGTTAACTATATATATTAAAAGGACAAAAAAATATACCATATACAGTAGGAATTTGCTTACATTGTACTTGAGATTAAATTGATAGCAGCAGGCACCCAAACCCTCTAGCAATAGCACTGTGAAAGCTGAAAAAACAAATAAATTAGCAAGAACGTAACTTCAATTAATTAGGAAACACAGAGAAATTAAGCCACTTACTATATGAATATATCTTCCTATCTAATCCTCGAACAACAGATCAGAGGAATGCCTGGTGTGAACCAAATGTCGAAACTTATAGTAGCCACAGCTTGCAGAAGCACTCTTCATGAGTTACTTGACAATAAGAAGCCACATATATATATTGGAGGCCACATATACATAGTTGAAAGTCAAGGAAACAGAAAACATTCAATATAGCTATAGTAGTAGTTGAATATGAACGAAAGATACTTAAAGCCCTTATAAGTTAGGATGGCGAATTTCGGCCGCCAAGTAGTAGCTAGCAACGTACACATAATCCATCAGTCTATTTATAAGCAATTTTTTCTCACTTTATTTTATATATATGATGAGTAGACTTGACTCATTGATAGCTAATAGGGTTAAGCTGTAAATTTATCTCGAAGATTTTCATTCATAAAAACTGGGTATTTAAAAGTTCTTTGTGGATTAATATTGTCTTGGAAGTATTACAAATGGAGCAATTAATGTTATCCCTAGCCATTAAAAATATTAGTGGTCAATATTAATTTTTTAATTGTTAAACATTAATTTTTTAACCATTAAGGTGAATTTAATTTTTTTCTTTTTAATTCTTTAGGGGCAATATTGATCTCTAGAAAACCTTTAGATACATGATGCTCCTAAGTGAAAACTTTTTGAACAAATTAAATTTGCACCTTAACTCACATCATATCTCTGTCAAATGCAAATTAGTTCAGAAATAACGTGACTTTTTTGCCGTTGATTTAGTATAAGAATCAAGCCGTGTGTAAGACGTGGCTGGTATTTCGTTTACTAGAATGGCATGTTTTAATTCCTCTTTTGAGGGATCTTGATTGTTATCTTCTTATTCGTCACCGAAATAAATCAAGCCATGTGTTAGCAATTTTCAGTATAGTTACAAAAAAAAAAAAAAAAAACAAGTAGCGGTAAAGGTCATTTTGAATTATTTTTAAATATAATATGTGGATAGATTTTAATTTTTTGAAGCACCATGCATGAAATGTATAAGCAATTCTAGGTCAACTATGGTCAACTACGACGAAGTTTCCACAGCATATATATATATATGTACGTATATATATAATGTTGCAATAATTAGTCATCAAGTCACACATTCATATATCTCTATATCTCTCTATTTTTTTGGTGCAAGTCACATTCATCTTTTATAATTTATAGCAACGACGCTTCTGTCAGATAATGCAACCACCAGGTCACATTCAATAATAAATTATTTGCATATATAGGCTACCATATAACAATATCATCGTGTAAAATGAACGGTGAGACTTTAAAGAAGAATGCTTCATTAACATCAAAATCTTATGTTGGCGACCCCCCTTCATCACATTCTCAAAATTAAAGGGCTTTTAATTTTTTTAGCTTTTAATAGATGAAAAATTATATATTCAATGGGCTATCATCCTTTAAGCAATAAGATAAATCTAGTTGAAAAAGGTTTAATAACATTTGCTGAGATAGTACTTGCCTTGTACATAAAGATAATTAAGTAAAATCAAATTTATATATCTACATATAATACCCCACATGTTTCTGGTTTCACACAATATTTGTAGAGAACCATGCATTAATTCCTAGCTTTTGCTCCAAGGCAAGGACCATAAAACTTAGGCGCTGTTGAATCAAACTGGTGGCACTTGGTTCGTTTACATTTTCAAGCTTGACATGAAAATGTTGTAAATGAAGACAAGACACGTACACACAATAACTAATAAAAGTGAATGTTTTTTTTTTCTTCTTGGAGTTAAAAACATATATAATGCAACTGATATATAAAGATCATGGAAATTAAACATGCATGATCGATGATGGTAAATAAAATAAAAGAAAGCAAGGGAGAAGAGAGGAGAGAACAAAGAGTCGGCAAGAGATGGAGGAGTTAAATGAGAGAAGTGATCTGAGGAGACTTGTGAAGGAGGAGAAGGGAACAAGGCATTAAAAGGGGATATGGCCTACAGAAAGCTGGGGATTAGAAATATAGCAGTTGATAGATGGAGTTTGTGTTTGAATTGAAAAAGCTGATCCATCAGACTCATTCATTTATTGGTCCGCTCTTTTGCTATGTGTCTCTCTTATCCTCCTCACATTCCCATTTGATTCATGTCGGCAAAACCCACCAGAATATCTCATATACCTTGAACTAGAATCTCAAAAAGTTCCACGTAAGTGGAGTATTATTCCTTAATGTAAAACAGTTAATATTATACTCCTTCCGGTCCTAAATATAGGAAAAATTTTGTACTGCAATTTGCACTATAAATTTTGTCCTATATTTAGGACTGGAGGTAGTAGTATTTTCTAATACACCTTAATCATTTCCTTAATTTTCTCATTCTCTCTCTTATTTGATTATTATTAAGGAAGCATAATAAAGGTAAATTAAAATATGATTGATAAACATCAGAAATAGGTGTTACTTTTAGGATCTCAACCCTACAATTAGGTCCTACATAAGGACCATAGAGATATTTTATAATATTTGAGAAAATTAAACCATTGGTCCCTAAACTTTTTGGTAATCTTATAGTTTGTTTATGAGTCAAGTTGTAAATTTACTCTCGAAGTTTTTTTCTGAAAAGCAATGTTGCTCTGAAAATTTTTTCAAATTCAATATCATCTCGAAAGTTTTAAAACATAACAATTTTGCCCCCATATTATTAAAAAAACTAATGTTGACCATTAACTTTTTAACGATAAGGGACAGTGTTACTTTATTGAACCTAAAAAAAACTTCCAAAACAACATTACCCCTTATTAAAAACTTCCGAAGTAAATTTGCATCTTATTCCTTTGTTTATTATCAATCATGTTCCTCCAGTTTAATAAACACATAGAAGCAGTCCTTATGGTTTATACATGTAGCTGGAGAAAAATAAAAACGTTTCCCTTTGGAAAAAGAAAATATTTGAATTTAGAACTTTTATATGGCTATGAAACGAACGCCTTCATGTCATTGTCCCCACTGCTTTCAAACCACGAGGATTGCTTTTTTGTGATTATGAAACTAAAGGGACGTGACTAATAATGAACAAATCATAGGGACCAAATTGATAACTAGGGTAAAGTTTAGGGACTCAAAGTGTCATTTTTCTTTTATATTTTATCTTTCTTAGGTTTAGTATTATAGATGACTTTGATTTTGCTCGTGGCCTCCTGGGGGACAGTTTCTGTAGTTTTTCTATTGTTCTGTTCGTTGATTTTTGTGTTGGGGCATGAGGCTGTGTTCTTCAGTTTGCTTTTGATGTAAGGAACTTGTCTTTCTTTTACAATGAAAATACAGATTTGATGTAAGGGACTTCACTTTCGTGTGATTGTAATCATCCAAATCTACTAATCTAGGTGTAAATGCAGAGACTTTGCCGCTAGGTATTATTGAAAACTTGAGAGTTGAAAATCAATAAACAACTCTGTTAAGCAGCGAGATTCAAAAATGAATTATCAATATATTTTAAACCCTTTTTGGTGTATAATGCTTGGTGTGCTTTCTATGTAAAACTGGGCACCCAAAAAGAAAAGAGAAGAGAAGAGAAGAAAAGAATGCACATGGTGGATAGTCAGCTTATACTCTCAAGTTGAGAAAACATGAAACTAATCAGAATCACAATCACCATGATGATTATATTATACAATATAAATGTTAAATCCCACTACACTATTATGTTACCGTTGCATATGGTACTTTTCTTCTTTCGCAAAACTTCAATGTTGCGTACTTTTTTTATATATAAAAACAACATAAATTTGAATTCCGCATGCCAAGTGCTAGTCACATTAGAAGAGAGAATGGGAACGGTCACTCATCATCCTTGTAGGGATATTCTTCTGGAACTTGCTTGAGAAGTTTTACCTGTAACTCAAACACATCGTCACCTCGAAGCAAATCACGAGCCCATGTAACCTCAGTCTTCATTGACACCTGAATATTGGGAAATTATGATTCATTATCCCATTTTAGAGAACCAACATCCAAAGCTAACATGTCTAATTGTCCTGAGGATATATCTCAGCCACATCAAGTCGATAAATTTCCCAAAAAGTAGATATCATTCATGGACATATATTGACTCTTTTCTGAGTTTCTACAAAGTCAGTAAGCTAAGTAATTACGTTTAGAGTTCAGACCATACCGATTGATTCACATAGGTATTTATATAAAGTTTGGACCCATCCAGATCCCATGCCAATAACACATAGAAGTTATTTCAACTTTGATTTGTTTAATAAAATGCTTCAGATGCCAATCTTAGAAAGGTGCAGCAATAAAAAAAGAACTATATGTTCTCCTAGTTTGCCAGAACTGAAAGTGAGAAGAAAGGGGGCTTCTGTTAAAATGAGAGAGAGATGCCAAGAAGAGGAAACGGATGGGACCAAACACTTACCATCTCTAAGGCTCCTATAACGACTCCACTTAAGATGTTGCAATAGCACAGACCTTGGCAGGCATAAGGGAGCTCAACAAAGTCTACCAGGGGATTGTCCTCTAAAACAATACGGCAACATGTCCCATCAGCATTTACAGATGCAGTAACACCAAGGAACATTTTAAATCCAATCTGAATAAAATAATTATTAAGGTTGATATGAAAAATAAAAATTGGCCATTCTTACCTTGACCGTTGACATATATACATTCTTATTATAATGAATAACTTAATAATTAACTAATGAATATAGATATTAATCATCAAAACAAGATGCAATGCATAGGCAGTCTACGTGTAAGTTGTCAGGCTGATCGGACATCAGATTGTGTTAACAGGAATCGGCAGTGTTATTTTTAAACTAAACATTAGTGATGGAAACCGACTCTATTCAAGATGCAGGGGAAGTTGAACAGAGAGCAAAAGAGCCTGCACCGCACAGATGACTGAGCACTTGAAGCAGGTTGATATGGATAGCATAGTTGGCAAGCAATTAGGTTGGGAGTGATTAAATTTTGAAAGATCCTCAATCAGAATTCAGATCAATGAAAGAATGTTATGTCAAGGTCTTCAAGGCATTCAACAAAGGTAAAAGAGGATACTGTTTACTCCCATAATTTAAGCTATTTTGTGTTAGACATCAGTATGAGAATTAAAATACAAAATCAATATATTATGCACTCTTTTATCATGAGATAGCAGAGCAACAAGCCTTGTCTCACTAAGTGAGATAGGCTACATATATTATGCAACATCGTTGTCCTTTATCATAAGACCTTATAGCTAGCATCGGACCAGGTAAATTTTGGTACAACGTAAATGTTTTGGAGAAGCAGAACACCAGTATCAAAAGTACCCAAGCAAAGAAAACTAATATAGTTTAACGCTGTTCCCGCAAAATCATAAATTGACTCAAAGGCTATGAATAAATATAATAAATTCAATCACAAAGAAGCACATAAAATCTATCTTTAGGTAAACAATGCGCATAGCGGTTTCCTTTCACAAGTATATCTTTACCAGCATCCTCCACCTCCGATCTCTAGCTAAAAAGATATTGATGTTATCGTACGAGTATATAAACAAAGTGCACAACTCATAAATTGATTACTTTCTACTCATTCACTTTGATGGTATTCATAGGAATTTAAACTTAATACTGAGCATGCATGCTGTACACATATCAACAAGGGATGAATTTGCTACAAAAGGCATTTGCTTCAGCAAGTACCTTTGCTATTACTTCCGCAGTCTCTTTGAAGTTGATGCATCTTGAGACATTAGATTTAGCTAGAAACTCATCTATCAAATGGACTCCAATATTATAACCCCTGAAGACCAACCAAACAACCAGGCTCACATCAACAAATATGAATTGCGCACATCAACAAATATGAATTGCGCAGATAAAAAAATCAATACAAGGATAAATTATATAAACTATAAAAAGTGATATACGAAGTGCTTAGGAAAGAAAGAATATTACCAAAATATAACAAAGGACATGGTAAATGTGCATAAACAGCATAAAGCAGTGAACCAATGAGGCAAAATTCTCCAACCAATAAAAAAAATTCAATTTTTTACGACTTCGCAGGAGGATTTGTTTTTCTGAAAAAAAAGGGCAAAGAAAGAATCATTATACATTTAAAAAAAAAAATCCAACAGTGATTCTCGGTCGTACATTTGATCTAGCTATTTGTTAACCTCGTCAACCTCTTCCAGATCAGTAAGCAACAGACGTACCATTGCCCCATACGTCAAAGTAAATAGCTCGGCATTCTGCGCAATCCATCCGAACGTCAAAGCAAATGTATTATATTATTGTATATTGAGCATTATCAAAGTAAATTCGTAACATGTCAGCAACCGCACATAACAAAATATTTTCTACTGCAAACAAAGACAACATGAAGAGAAATGCTATAATTCAGGGGAAAAGACCCAGCTGAAAGCGACACCATGAGCCTCAAAGCTGCATAATTTCATTAAAGAAAATAGAGGGGAAAACAGGCAGTGGTGCGGAAAAAGAAAATGAGCAACAAATCATGAATATATGGGGAAGTAAGCCAAAAAAAAAAAAAGGAAATCATCATGCATCGGATTGTCTCGGTTAAGCGAATTTCCCTTCAAAATTCAACAAACAGCAGAATAAACTAGTATTACATTCGATGACGACCAAACGGAGTGCAAAGAAGGGGAATGAAAGTTGCAAGATGTAAGCTTACCATGCGTTCAACGCTAGCGAATAAGGCGTCACCGGATCGAGGAGCAGCATGCGCCATTGACAGAACTCGACGTGGTTGCTGGAGGGAAAGCTCGGCGTCTGACAGTTACCGATCAGGCATTCAGGCTGATGCGAGGACAAAGAGTGAAAAACTGAAAATACTATGAGGCCCCTCTCGGATTCTGGCACTCGCATGAGTCGGATCAAGGTCCATCTCTACGCACAGACGTTCTGGGCTTGAGCTTGGTCTTGGGCTAACTTCCCCTTTGGATGATGAAACCACGTTCAGCCCGAGTTCGTAATGATCAGGGCCTATCATTGCTCTGTGTTAGAAGAATATCACGACCCTAGAGACACATATTTACGGAAAAATACAAATTTTAAAAATCACGTATACACACAAATACGTAGATATCCCGTATATTGACAAATATATGGAAATATCGTATTAAATTTGAATATAGATATAGCATAATCATGATTTGTGTAATCCTACTATATCATAAAAAGAAAAATTAGTGTTGGCAAAAAAAAAAAAAAAAAAAAGGAGACTGTACGGGTGTATGTATGTATTCCTTTCCTATTATTTTTTAGTAAAATTTAGTATTTGTGGGGCCTGGGCCAAAATTTACTAATCTAGGCTGGTGGGTTTGTTTGATCCTAATCCTGTGCTAATCAAACTTTAGACGCCACTCTTCCGCGATAATTTTCGTTGTTAAGTCGGCGCCACCAAGCTATATAATCGCCTCACGCCTTTTCTTTTCATCTCACGCTAAGATTGATATTACTGATTCTATCACAGGAAAAACCTAAGCCTCTCTTCGGAAGTCCTCGCAATTTTCTTTGCAAGGTACTCATGCTATAATCTTATCCCTTCCTTATCATATTAGTTGCTGGATCCAATTTGTTTGTCTGTTCCTCTTGTCTTCTTGATCTGTTGTTCCTTATTAAAGATTTCCCCCAAAAGTTAATACAGTTTTCTTCTTGATCTGCTGTTCCTTGTTAAAGATTTCGCCCATAATTTAATCAGGGTTCTGGTATAGTTTTCATTTTGATCTGTTCTTCCTTATTAAAGATTTCCTCCAAAACTTAATTGGGATTCTCGTTTAGTTTTTATTATTTGAGAAATTGGGTTTTATTTTATCTTTAATTTTGTTTCTTCGTATTTTGTAATTTGATTGAACAGATGCAAATCTTTGTGAAAACCCTGACCGGCAAGACCATCACCCTTGAGGTGGAAAGTTCCGATACTATTGACAACGTCAAAACCAAGATTCAAGACAAGGAGGGTATCCCTCCTGACCAGCAGAGGCTCATCTTCGCCGGCAAGCAGCTGGAGGATGGGCGAACCCTAGCCGACTATAATATCCAGAAGGAGTCGACCCTCCACCTTGTCCTTCGTCTCAGGGGTGGAATGCAGATCTTTGTAAAGACTCTAACGGGCAAGACCATAACCCTCGAGGTCGAGAGCTCTGATACGATTGATAATGTCAAGACTAAGATTCAGGATAAGGAAGGAATTCCTCCTGACCAACAAAGACTCATCTTCGCCGGTAAACAACTAGAGGATGGTCGTACTCTTGCTGATTACAACATCCAAAAAGAATCTACCCTGCACTTGGTTCTGCGACTGCGTGGTGGGATGCAAATTTTTGTGAAGACTCTGACGGGGAAGACCATAACCCTCGAGGTCGAGAGCTCTGATACGATTGATAATGTCAAGACTAAGATTCAGGATAAGGAGGGAATTCCTCCTGACCAGCAGAGACTCATCTTCGCCGGTAAACAACTCGAGGATGGCCGCACCCTTGCTGATTACAATATTCAAAAGGAATCTACCCTGCACTTGGTTCTGCGACTCCGTGGTGGGATGCAAATTTTTGTGAAGACTCTGACGGGGAAGACCATAACCCTCGAGGTCGAGAGCTCTGATACGATTGATAATGTCAAGACTAAGATTCAGGATAAGGAGGGAATTCCTCCTGACCAGCAGAGACTCATCTTCGCCGGTAAACAACTAGAGGATGGTCGTACTCTTGCTGATTACAACATCCAAAAAGAATCTACCCTGCACTTGGTTCTGCGTCTACGTGGTGGGATGCAAATTTTTGTGAAGACTCTGACGGGGAAGACCATAACTTTGGAAGTTGAAAGCTCTGATACTATAGATAATGTAAAGGCTAAGATACAGGACAAGGAGGGTATCCCTCCTGATCAGCAGAGGCTTATCTTTGCTGGGAAGCAATTGGAAGACGGACGTACCCTTGCTGATTACAACATCCAAAAGGAGTCCACACTGCACTTGGTTCTGCGACTTCGTGGCGGGATGCAAATTTTTGTGAAGACGTTGACCGGGAAGACTATCACCTTGGAGGTTGAAAGTTCAGATACAATTGATAATGTTAAAGCGAAGATCCAGGATAAGGAGGGAATTCCCCCAGATCAACAGCGGCTTATTTTTGCCGGGAAGCAATTGGAAGATGGTCGAACTTTGGCTGATTACAATATTCAGAAGGAATCCACGCTCCACCTTGTCCTGCGTCTTCGCGGTGGCTTGTAAGCCCTTGTGATGTCCCCGAGTCTTGTGCATGTCGGTCTTAGTTTCTTTAGTTTGTCAAGTATTACTTTCTGGATGGCCTTGGTCAGTGGATATTATGTTTCCTGAATATTTGAACACCGTCAGTCCTTGTACCCTGTCTTGGCTTTGGCACTTCTATCACTTTTATGGATAATAATTGTGGCGGTCTGGTTTAAAGTCTCGTTATGCTTTAGTAAGTACTCATTTTACAGTACGGTTCTGTGCTGGGTTTGTTAATGGAATATTAAAGACGATGTTTTGAGACTGCTTTCATTTGTGTTCTGCTTGTATGTGTGGCTTTTACAGATTTGTTTACTGTCATTGGGGCAACGTTTATGGAGAGACTACAAATTTTTAACCATCAAACGGATTGAAATTTTTATATATTTGAAACGGAATCTGAAGTCTGAATGGTAGAATCCACCGAGATGCGGCGGAACACGTACATATATTTCTTGTATTTTATATCAAGACGAATATTGATGTCTTAATTGCGTTAATGTTTTGTGAGCTGTACAATTCACTCGGTGAGCATATTTCAGTATTGCTTGTTTTCGCGCTTACCCATATTGGTTACGTGGAGATGATACCGCGGGTTGTGTTGTCCCTGTCCCTGTCCCTGTTGTGTCAGTTTGATCTTTCCATAAACGAAGTGATATGGTTCTGCCCAATGTTTGCTTAGCCGTTCCTTCTTTTTCAATCATAGCCATTGTTAATTATTTTCTTTTCTCTTTTGCCGAAGACAATTTAATGCGCTGACAGGGTATACTGAAAAAACGGGTCGTAGTTGAGATAGTTGAGTGAAATTCGGTTATCAAGAGGCCGACAAATAATTGAGAGGGGTCAGGAGTTAAGTACCAGCCGAGTACTAAATGTTTTCTTTTGAATGATCAAATACCATTAAAGAAAAGGGAACAAATAATGAATGTTAGTTGAGGTCCTTTAAATCACTCCAGTCTGGCAATTTCTAGCCTTGAGCAAAAGCCACTGTTTGGAGCAATAAGAACACCAAATTTGGAGCTATGAATGATTTAGCCTTGAAGTAAGGAAAATTATTGCAAAAGAACATTTCGCATCACATATTATTATATGATTGAGTCATTAGATGATACTACTCTAGTGCTCTGCTTATACATGTGCTCCGCTCAATCTTATTCTTCCCTTTTAACTCTGCTACTAGGCAGTTAACAGACCAAAAACTCATCTTGGGGGAGAGAGAGGATTCAGCTAAAATAATTCAGGCTTTCACTTATGCTACACACCGAATTTGTTTTTTGTTTTTTTTGGCCAGATATACACAGAATTTGTTTCTGTGCATATCGTATGGTAAAAAATTTGTATTATTGTGCTCGTAAGTTCTTGTATATATAAGTTAACCTCGAGAATATGTTGGGAAAAAAGGAAAACTCGAGAATATCTGAAATTGAGGAGGTGTGGTTCTTAGAAAATACTATTCTAGTTTTGCCTTTGTCGTTCAAATGAAAATTTTGTGCTTTGCGGTAATCGGTTTCATGTATTGATAATTTATACTTTGGATTATCAGCGATGACATTTTGCTTTTTTGTAAATGATTATTATGAGAGCTGACGGGATTTCTAGCAAAAGCTCTGACGTAACTAAGCTCACGCGTTGCTCTCAATCCAGGCCTGAGCTGTTTTATGACCTTCTTTTTCGGAGAGCCAAGTTTCATGTCTGAATTAGACGCTCAGATTCCAACTGCCTTTGGTATGTTGTAACTTCCTCATTTTTAGTCTGTTCATTCATTAATTGGGGTGCCTTATTGATAAGAAGTCTCTCAACAAAAATTTCTTATAACATTAATTGTAGTTTATTCCATGGTTCAACAACATGCAAAATAGTTGCTTCATTACGGAAATCAGGCCTGTTGAAGCAAATTTCATAATATATGTGCATACTGAATTTGGTTTGTGGCAACAATTTGTAGATCCGTTTGCTGATGCAAATGCTGCGGGCTCAGGGGTTGGGACAAAGGATTATGTGCATATTCGCATACAGCAGCGGAATGGTAGAAAAAGCCTGACGACTGTTCAGGGACTGAAGAAAGAACACAGCTATAACAAGATATTCAAAGACCTCAAGAAAGAATTCTGCTGCAATGGTACTGTTGTCCAGGACCCTGAACTAGGACAGGTCAGTGTTGGCATCCTCCCAAATTACACAAATATTGCTTCTTCAAGTGATACATTTTTTATATGTGTAGGTTATTCAGCTTCAAGGTGATCAGCGAAAGATTGTATCCACGTTCCTTGTTCAGGTAACTATGATCTTGGGGCATATGCAGTTCTTGCTCCAGTCTTTCCATTGTTTGGGATAAGAAATGTTAATCACTTCGTTACCCTTCTGGGATTATATTGTGTAAGCTATTTTTCGAGTTTTGGGAACAATCTGGCAATAATAACTGTATGCAACATGGTTTTTTTTTTTTTTTTTTTTGTTTGCAAAATAACTTTGCACGTTCAGAAGGTAGCGTGACATTTGTTTTAGGGATGATAGGATCTGAAGTAATCATTAAAGTGATGGTCAACCTGATGGTTAATGCAGTTATCTCAGTTGTAGTTGGTTCTAACTTTTGGTTGCTTGGAATTTCACGGGCTGGAATTTCAAAGAAGGAGCATATCAAGATTCATGGTTTTTGAGCTGCTGGAAACCTGAGTGTCAGCTTTTTACCCGTCACTTTGTGTTAGGCATAATCTGATTTTTTCCCCCTTCAAAAAAGTATATTTTGTGGTAAATGTACTGTCTTCTGGCTTGCTGGCATCGGTTATATTTTGTGTTGGCTTTAATTGTAACCCCTCACTTAATAGTTAAATTTATAGTTTGAGAATGCGTCATTAAGTTGAAATAGATATCAGTGGTTAATTTAAAACTTTTCCAAAACTTGTTTAGTGCAGTCTCACGTTCACATCTCGGTTTCATTCATACATATCAGAGTGCAACCAAAAATTCCCGACAACGCTCAGGTTTCATTACTTAATAAAAGGTTTACAACGCTTAATTTCCCATACAGGTGATTACATATCACTATTCAATATATACAACATGTGCAACTAATCCCCAACAAAATATGACAACCAACTACCAAAATTAAAACTCCTAGCTATGACTCTAACCGCCCTTCATCACTTGCTTTTCCTTTGAACCGCTTGCTCTTACTGTAGGTTAGTCATTGGAAAGAATGAGATTCAAAAGAATCTTAATAGTAACAATTTACTTATATAACATGTACAATCACAAAGCATGTAAGCAAATCACAACAACAACAACACAACGGCATTTCTGCAACAGCTTTCATTGCATTCACAACGGCATATTTCACAACAGCACAACAACGGCATTTCACAACGGCAATGTTACATCACGGCATATTCAATGACATGACATATATGCAAGGCATCATATACAGAATAAGAGAAAGAGTCACTACCTTGTTCTTTCCGTTCGTGCACTGGCACTGGTTTATTACGTGCAGGGCAAATATCAAATCCTATAATTAGAATTACGAGCGATAGGTTATTACTTAATTCAATTCTTTAATTCAAACACTTAAGTTAGTTATCATTATGGACATTTAATCAAATCAATTAAGGAGTTAAAGTGGTCAATTAACCTAAAAGACCAATTCCTAACCTCGAAGCTCAACAATACTACATTATGCCATTACATCTTCAATTTTCGCATAAGGAACCAAATCTGCCAGAATTTTCTCTAGACTTTGAAAAATCATAACTAATTCTACAAAAATCGAAATGAGGTGATCCCAAGTCCTATGGAAATCTATTGAAGTCCTCTTCATAGGAAAAATATGAATCGTTACCGGAAATCATCACATAATTCCAGAATTACACAAAATTCCACACTGCTCCAGAATTAAGTCTAGTTTCGACATCAAACTTTAGGCAACCAGAACTCCCAGCTCAAAAAACGAAATGACACAAATTATGTGTCCATTTTGAAGCTTGGAATGTGAACTTTAAGAATGGAAAGTTTCATAATTTTTAGAGATCATTTGGTTATCCAAAAACACCACACAAGTAGAGTACCTCGCTGGAATCCTGTTCAGGCTGAAAACCCAGATTTACATTTTGAGTTTCAATGACCCAAAATTCATAACTCGGGGCTATTTACACATAATTTTTCGTGTAGAGCACAATGGTAACATCAAAATTAACTAATTCCCACTCATTTTTCATGTCCTGTTTTGGCAGAAAAATCAAAATAAATTCCAATAATTACCAACTTCCAATTTCAGCATCAAACTTATATCAAATGGTTTCCAATCATTATAAACCACTAATAACACGACCAAACCATCATGAATTACCCAAACCCTTGTTTGGCCAAAATCAGGGCAGATTTACACATGCCAAAATATTTATTCAACCAACACAACCAATAGCTCAAATTGATGCTAATACTCACCTCTTGCTTCTCTTTAAGTTCTTTCTTTGATTCTTCAACTTTTGTTCTTGCAAGGTGGCTGAAAACTCCTCTTCTTCTAAAACAAAAACCATAGAAATGAAGCTAAGGAAGAGAGGAACAAGTTTCATGGAGGACACATGAGTCATAGATGAGGTTAAGAAGGTGAAAATCTAAGATGAAACCCTTACCTTAAACTTGTTTCTTCACTTGTTCTTTTTGTGCTTTAGCTGGCCGACTTAGAGAATGAGAGAGAGAGTGAATAATATCCAGTTTTTCCCTTCCCTTATCACTTAAAAACCTGACCGAAAAGTTGGACAAAAAGGAGAGGAAAATATGTGGTCCATATGTGTTCTTTCTTGGTGAAATCCCATAATAATTTTCAATATGTTTGGTTTGCTTTTTCTCTTTCCTACCTCTTCCTCACTTGGCCAACTTTACCTTAGATATTTGATGAAGAATTAATTGCTTTAACCCATTCACTCTTCTTGCTTCTTCTTAGCCTTAATTATTGACAAGGAGGGAGGGGTTTGTTTAACTTATATCTTCTTCCCCCTTTTGGTATGTCTTTGACCAACTTTCTTCTTTCTTTGTCCCAACATACCACATGAGCAAAAGGTGAGGGATTATTTGATGCAATTCTCTCTCTTTCTCTTCTTGGCTTCTTGACCGACTCCAAGCATAAAGATGAGGATATTGATTAAATCCTAGCCACTTTTGTTGACTTTAAATGTAAGAATATATCAATTAAATTCTCTTCCTTTCCTTTCTCAAAGCTTGAACGAAATATGGGAGCAAAGGAATACATATATATTATTTTAATCTTGCATAAGCATAGAGCAAGGAGGGAACGATTTTCTTGTAGGAAAAAGAAAAAAGAGTGTGTTGATTTGGTCTTACACTTGGTCTTACATGTGCCTTGTGTCCACATAAGAGGAAAAGATAAGGAAATTGCTTTAATTATCTTCCTTATTACTTCTACTTTATAAGAGCAATCTTGGCTCTTCATTTTGTGTCCCAAATCTATCCTCAAGATCAAGTAGCAATTAACTCTTGATCATGGCAAAATTAATTAGAGTGCCATTAAACCCTTTTATTTCACTATCTATTACATTTAACCCTTAATTATATTTTGGGATATTACATTAATAACATACTTCTGAGCAGTTTAAGGCTCCTACATGATCACTTAGACGTATGTGATGTGACTTTTGCTACGCATGTTAGAAGGATGTAGGGAGAGGATTAACATGAACAACTATAACTGGTTTAATGATGTGTACCAAAAAATAATGGTTTAATGATACTACAGCTATCAAATAATGATTTAAAGCTTTTCTTTTTAACTTCATTCAGTTTCTGAATCACTTTACATCACTTTTGCCGGTACTAATGGATAATTGCATGCAATTAAGGTTTGTTGTAATTTTGTTGCAAAATTAGTGTAGAAGATGAATGATTATACATTCCTTCCTTTTTTTTTTGTCCTCCTTCCTTTTTTAATCCGCTAAATTAAGCATGAGAATGCTGCTAATAACTTGTTTTCACGTTTATTTTCCTTGATCCCGGAGGAAAACCGTTCGGAGAAGCTTCGGTCATAGGCTACCAAAACAATATATTATTTTGCGTGATGAGCCTCTAAACTTAGTGTCTGTTTGGATTAGTAGTGGAGGATGAGCTTTTTTTGTAGATGGGTTTTTGAAAAAGTCATATAGTGTCTGTTTGGATTAGCGGTGGAGGAGGAGTTTTTTTTTTTGTAGATGGGCTTTTAAAAAAGTCATATAGAAAAAAAAGAGCTTTGTAGATGTGATTTGTGTTTATATTGGCGGTATCAAAAGTGATTTTTTTTTTTCCATAGAAATTGAGAGAAGTAACTTGAATAAGTTTCTGGAATTTTTAACCTCCATATGAGGTTTTTTTACCCCCAAACAGGTTCCCAAACAGACCCTTATAATTAGCTGAGCATGTAATTTGGACCTGAAAAAATGGGTTGGGGCGTTCAAAGGGGGAAGCCGTGGCTAGAAGACAGATTTGACAGTTTCTCGTCTCTGAGTCCACAGTAATTTTGCACTGGAAACCGGGATATCCCAATCAGACCGTTGGATTTGAAACTCCCCTTGGGAGTTATTACAGTCAATTCTGACACTCTTACACTAATATCCTAGTCCCAAGGAAAATCAATTCCTTCCTTTAATAGGCTCTACCTAAAACCCTGTAATATGGCGATTCCAGATTAGCATCCATTCCGACCACTTGTTCCAAGCCAATCCAGAGTACACTTGGATGATTCATTTGTCCACAAAAAAAATCAGGTTCATTTTTTTAGTACTCTTCTATCTCACCAAACTCAAAAAGGATCAATTCCTTTAACTCAAAATAACCCATTCCCTAATTATTACTCCCTCCGGTCTTAATTATAGGATAATATTTAGGAGTTAATCTTTATCCTAATTGTAGGATAAAGTTTTAATTTTTGTCAATTTCTTCCTAAAATGCCCCCCATTGATACTTTCTCAATAATAATGAAACACAATAATAATTTTATAATACACCTATGTATTCTATAAAGTGAATAATACTTGCAATTCATTAATATTACATACACCTCAATTCTACTGTTTATTTTATTTTATAAGAATAAAGGGTAAGAAAATCAATTTAACAACGTCATCATCTCTATTTTTAAAAATTGTAACTTTTTTTTTCTTTAATTTCACTCGAACTAAACCGGCATAACTCCATTTTAATGACAGGCGTAAAAAACATAGCGCTCATCTGGGAACTTTTTTTTTTTTTTTATAGTCACCGAATAAGTATTTTAAACATTCAAAAATTAAAATATATACATGGGAACTGGGAAGGCGCTACACCCAACAGCATTAATTAATTTCTCCTGTCAATGTTACCGTAAACAAAATCTAGCTAGTATACTCACATAATTATGGTAGACTCATGTAGTTTTCTTAAATCACTCCTATTAAATAAGAGTATTTTAGGAAAAAAAATAAGATTAATTAATTTAACTACTATTCTTAATTTTTTTAAAATTAGGTAAATATATCCTATAATTAAAATCAAAAGGAATAATTGTTTGGTCGATCACATGCCAGGTCATCATCAGCATGACATTTAACAATTTGTGAAGCGTTTGCTCGCCTGCTGGAAAACCATTTGTCATCATCCAGCAATCTTTCGGATCGACATCAGAAGCACGAGTCACCAGGATTCCACACATGGTAAGTATATTATACTCGCTACCTGCAATGCAATAAAATAGAAACATTATTAACAATAAAAAGACCACCTACTCGCAATACAATCCAAACAAATCAACCTTTCTGAGGGCCACTTACCTTCAGAATCACAAAATGACGCTTCCTGATATTTCATACCCTCCATGCCCCGACAAAAAGATGAAGCGTTTGATGCCAAAATATCACGAAAAAGTGTAAGAGCGCCGATAAAGACGCAGACTCACCATGAACTCAGCCTAACCGCACCGTGACGTTCTTCACGGATTCCTTTACTCCGTTAACGTATAATTCCAAAATGGTTCCATTATTCCAGACCCTTCGCATCCTATCCCATTTCACGTGACCCCTCTTTCATTTCCTTCCTTCTTTATGAGGAAGTTTTATATAAATATCTGACTCCCTCTCTTGTTATCATCGAAAACCCACTGCCTTTTACACTCTGAGACTGTTACTGAGCTTTCTCTATGGCGACCATGGCTTCCACCGTAGTTCCCAAGCCTTCTCTCTTTGAATCCTCATACCATGGGACCCCCTTAACTCTTCCGAGCAGCGTTCGCCTTCAACCTTTCAGGCTACGTGCTTCGAAGGATCTCTCTGTATCCATGTCAGGCGCTTCGCTTCCTTCGTACGATCTGAACTGTTTCAAGTTTGCTCCGATCAAAGAGTCGATCGTGTCTCGAGAGATGACCCGCCGGTACATGATGGACATGGTCAGCTATGCAGACACCGATGTCGTCATAGTTGGCGCCGGTTCCGCCGGCCTATCCTGCGCCTATGAGCTCAGCAAAAATCCTTCCGTTCAGATCGCCATCGTCGAACAATCCGTCAGCCCCGGTGGTGGCGCGTGGCTTGGCGGTCAGCTCTTCTCTGCCATGGTAACGCTTCAGCTATATGGCTTTTTTTGCTTATCTTCCTTCCTTTTTTTTAATTTTGTTAATGATCAAGTGTCTCTGTTTCGTTATTTCCCTTGTGATAGGCTAACTACCACTTCATCCCCCTTTTTAAGCAAGTACTAACTGGTAATAAAATAGACATTTTGAAATAATGCACTGATGCAAGTGAAACTGTGAAGGCATATCAAGCACTCATTATGGTCCTATTAAACTCGAGGGCATTCCTGATCAAAATCAGGATTTCATTCTGTAGGGAGGTTAAAGCATAATCTAATGAATTATATATATTCGCGAAAACGGTGAGTGCAGGTGGTGAGAAAGCCAGCGCATCTGTTCCTGGACGAGATTGGGGTTGAGTACGATGAGCAGGACAACTACGTTGTGATCAAGCACGCTGCTCTGTTCACATCCACCATAATGAGCAAGCTGTTGGCCCGCCCCAACGTGAAGCTGTTCAACGCCGTGGCGGCGGAGGACCTGATCGTCAAGAACGGCAGAGTGGGCGGAGTTGTCACCAACTGGGCTCTGGTCTCCATGAACCACAACACTCAGTCCTGCATGGACCCTAATGTGATGGAGGCTAAGGTGGTGGTCAGCTCTTGTGGTCACGACGGCCCTTTTGGAGCCACCGGCGTCAAGAGGCTGAAGAGCATTGGGCTGATTGATAGTGTCCCCGGAATGAAGGCTCTGGACATGAACACTGCTGAAGACGCCATTGTTAAGCTCACGAGGGAGATTGTTCCAGGCATGATCGTTACTGGGATGGAAGTCGCTGAGATTGACGGTGCCCCAAGAATGGTATGTATATGAGGACTAATTTGAAGTATTAGAAATTGAAGGGAGTATATTAATTGAAATCATTAATGGTGAACAATGATGCAGGGTCCGACATTTGGGGCGATGATGATATCAGGGCAGAAGGCGGCTCACCTGGCGTTGATGTCGCTGGGGCTTCCAAATGCAGTGGACTACTATGTCGGAAGTATCCACCCTGAGCTGATGATGGCTGCTGCAGATTCTGCTGATATCGCTGATGCTTGATGAGATTCAGAATTATGCATGCACCGTGAAATATAATGCTAGCTAGTTTGGTTATTAGAAGTTAAGGATGGAGTAGTAGTATGTATGAGCTTTTGTGGTGATGGTGGATGGTGGATGGTGGTTGTGATCAGATGGTTGGTTGGTTGGTGTGATTATGCTTTGCTTTGAGTTCTGCTAATAAAATCATTTGCCAAATCCCCTCCTCTTCTAACATGCTCATTCGAAATCACGGTTTTAAAGTTACCTTTAAAGGTTCTAATCAAAAATTATCATTCCAAACAAAGCCCAATCAATTTAGGGTCCGTGGCTGTTGAAAGTGTTGAAATTTTTGATGATATTCAAATTTTAAATCCTGAATTAAAATAAAGTAATGGAATAAACTCTCTGCTTGCCTCGACAAAATTAAATTGACAAATTCAACATTGAGACGCTTGTGAAAAAATACAATAATAAATTATTTGACATACTTCATTGATTTAGATCATTAAATAAAATTATAAGACGTAAATATTAACATCAATGACTTTCTCCCAAGCTCCATGCACTATTTTTAAAAAGGTAAAAGTGCACTTTCGGCCCCCGTTTTTTAACTCTTTTCTTGCATTTACCAGGTTTCATGGTTTCTTACTCATTTAACATTTTCTGTACGGTTTAACCTGATTTAAATATTAAAAAAACAAATATGATTTTTCATAAATTCTTAAATTGGAAAAAATATCTAAAGCAACAAAAAAAGGGTAGCATTGGCCTTTGGGAGGAGTACGGGAGGCAAATCAACGGCGCGTTTTGGCTTTAGTTTTCCTTCCTTGTCTCGATTCAATTTGGAGGTCTCAACCAATTTCAATTCCTTTCTTCGTTTCGGTTACCTCAATTTTGACGATGGAGGAGTTATTGTTAGCAATACTCTCCATGCTACTGGTAGTTGGATTGATTCCACTGTATCTATGGAAGCGCCACCAGAATTCTCGTTCGCCACCTGAACAGGATGAATCGCAACAGGTTACCGACCAAAGTTTCCCCTTGAGTTTTCGATTCCTTCTTTAGGGACTAAATTTCAATTGAAGCTAAACAATCTGGAAGAATTCCTGGATTTATGTAATATGTTGACTTGTCAGGCTCCTCGAAGGGACACTGTGGTTCGCGCCACTGGTGCTCGTCGAATGCGTCGAAGAGCCGCTGCTTCTGGGGCTAGCACTTCATCAGCTTCTGCAGCAATGGTAGAAGGTCTGTCATATCATCAACCGTTCTTATTCTCATATTTCGTTTTTGTTAATCATTGATGTGTTAAACGGTGGAGTTGTGAAGTATTGTGAAACTGATGCTTTACATTAAGTTAAGACTGCATTTTGATGCATGCATTTAGTCAATGGCGGTGGGTTGTTTTTTTTGAGCGGGGGAATTTTTCTTACTTATTAGTTCGTTAAACTCAATACTGGGATCATGTAATTAAGGAACCATTTGTGATGACCCGTAATCTTTACCGCAAGGATCACATAATCCTATGTTGTGGTTATTTAGTTAAAATGCGGTGGTCTCAACTCACAAGTGTGATCGGGCACTAACTACTAAGTCCTTGTGGGTAAACATCACAAAATATGTTGGCATGAAAAAAACGACAATTGGGTTCTTATTATTGAAATATCCCAATCAATATATATCTAAATATATAATTGTTCGTCATGTACAAAGTCATGCATCTCTTGGTAAATTATTGAACTACGAACTTGAATTTGCTTGAGATATGTTGAACACTGCTCAAATGTGATCTGGGAAATAAAAAATGCCTGTACTTTAACTTGGGTTTAAATGTCAATTCCAAAAGATATTTTTTTATCTGGAATCTGCTATATACTCAAGAGTTTGGTCAAGAATTGGAGGAAGAAATATGAATTTTCTTATTCTGCTGTGTGTATATCACAAATACTTTTCTATGGAACTTGAAAATAATGTCTGACTGATATCTATATCTAAGTATAATGATAAAATGGTAAAGCGCCAATGTGTTTTGTTGGCCTCCATCCTCTTTCTTCTATGATGTTTGATGAAAAGCTTCTGGCTTCTACAATTGAAGAGTGAGATGCAATAACATGGATAGATAGAGCCAAGAATTGCATTTGTTAATATATGAACTGTACGTGTGAATAGAAACTGTTGGTGAAAGTGATGATGAAGCTGCTGCTGATGGGTACTATGAGGCTAAAGTGTCAAAAAAGAAGGAGAAGAAACGAGAAGAGAGGGAAGCACGGCGACAGGTATTCTATTTGTTGGTGTCCATGAATTTCTTAAGCTGCTGGCACTGATCATCTGCTCTTAGTTTTTAGTTTCTTTCTTGGTTTTCTATATCCACTGAAGTTTAACTACTCATCTGTATTGTATTCTATTTTATTGGAAGGCTGATGAAGCTGCGCGAGAATCAAGGCAGACAAAACAAGACCGTTATGCAGAGATGCGGAGGAGGAAGGATGAAGAGCGTGAGGCACAGGAGCTTTTGCTCGTTAGTTAATGATCTTGTTCTTGATATGATCTACTTTTTCAATTTATTTCCTTATCAGTTTGTTAATGGCACAAGTTTGTCCATGGTTCATACAGGAGGAGGAGGCCAAAGCTCAGAAGGCTAGAGAAGAGGAAGCTGCTGCATTAGAATTTGAGAAGTGGAAAGGCGAATTTTCTGTTGATGATGAAGGTACCCTTGAAGAAGTTTTAGACAGTAATAAAGACTTGCTTGCAGACTTTGTTGAATATATAAAGGTATTTCTTTTTCCCTTCCTTCAAAATTTTGTTTTTCTTTTTTAATTCTCCTCTTAGCAAATGTTCAAACTGATATCTTTTAGTTTGGCATCAAAGTTTAATAGTTAAGAAGCATGGATATCTGTTCTCACTCAATAGAGTATGACTAGCCATTCTAACATGGATTGAGGTCATGTGTAATTCAGAAGCAAAAATGTGTTCCCTTGGAAGATCTTGCTGCAGAATTCAAGTTACGGACTCAGGTATTCTCTCCACCCCCCCCCCCTTCCTGCCATCTTTATATCAGATCCTCTATGTAAATGAGCCTTTCTATTCCCTCCTCCCTCCTCCTTTTGCCTTACATTAGATGTTGAAATAGGTTTTATGGATGTGCCTTTTCTACTTTTGTATGTTATATGATGTCTTTCAAGTAATTTCATTTATTATTTGTTCAACTCCGTTTTCATGTTTAAATATATGAATTAATTTTCGAGTACCTACTGTATGAGTATTCTGTTCTGATTTTTTTACATGGACTACGATTTTTTAATACAATCCTGAACTGATGCAGGAATGTATCAATCGCATTACCTCTCTGGAAACTATGGGTAAGTTCCTTGCTGTCCATATCTTTATCTTTCTGAATTTTTTCCCTCTTAGTTGAACACGTGTAAACCAATTCTCCATTTAGGGTGGCTTAATTATTTGCATGGGCTTCAATATATTATGTGGTTTGGCCTATTTCTTAAGATATCTTTTGTGGTCAGTTGGGCTTCATGGGGCATTACGGGAAGAATAGTCTTTGATCAATTTGGAGCCCTTGTAAAAGTTTGAATTGTCATGTCGTATCCCACCATTACTTGCTACGAGCTGTCTCTCTCTAATTGACTCCTTTTACGTTAGGAACTGATTCTGGTTATCAAATGCTCCAGCTTGGTGCTGCTGCTCCTAATTTATTATTTATTACTTCAAAACTACATTATACCAAGAACGCTATATTCAATGCTTCATCTGACTTTGTGTTCAACAAACCAATGATATTAGATATGGTTGACATGATTGATTGGCCACATATTCACATCTCTACAAAATTAAAATTCTTGTTCACCCGGGTTATTATTGTTCTGCTTTTGCTGCTGGGATATGTACTCATGGATTGATTTTGTAAACCAGGTCGGCTTTCTGGTGTCATGGATGATAGAGGAAAATACATTTACATCTCAGAAGAAGAGATGAAAGCTGTTGCTGATTATATTAAGCGGGAAGGAAGGGTTAGCATTTCCCTCCTGGCTAGCAAGTCCAACCAGTTCATTGATTTAGAGCCAAAAGCCCAGTTCACTGAGGACATTAGTATTGTGGAGGAGATTTCTGTGAACTAACACTGGGGAGCGGAAAATCATGGAAGGCACCTTAGGAAAAGGGTGTTGATCATAGTAAATGTGATTTCACCCATGAATGAAGTGGTGTCCAAAATTCAAGTTTAACTTTAAGCTATACTTGCCTGTTGCTAATTTTTCTTGGGATTTGATTCGTGAGTTGAATATTTTGGCATGTAACTCTAACTGTGGTTCTCTTCTCCACAAGTTCTGCTGTATGACTTGATTTAGGAAAAATGATGTCAGTGGAAATCGTCTGTATTCTGTAATATTTTCCCCCGTGAGTCTTTATTCTACATGATGTAATTTATCAGGCGTTGTGCTTGTCGCCTGCATCTGATAACTCATATGTGATAACTTCGATGTAACATGTATCTAACAACTTTTTCAGAGTTACTAATGTTATTCTTAAGCTTGAAATTAACAAATGCAAGATGCAGAGCGACCGTCCACGGCCCATGTATGTTCATACGTCATACCTTTTCTTGTTCTGATGTTTTCTGATGGTCTTTCCAGGTTTCTGTTATTTTTTGTTAGTTTTATTTTGTAGTTTTTCCAATAGATTATTCTGTGAAGGAAAAGGTTCCCGATTGAATTAATTTATGTCTTCTATATAAATATAAAATTTATAATTTATATACATATTATAAAGGGAAAAATAAACAAAAATGGAAGGGAAATGAACAATTACTTCAATGACTTTTTTTGGTTATTTCTTGTATCGTTTTCCCCCTTCCTTTTGCCATATCAAATATTTTACAAAGTAAAAATACAGTGAAAAAACGTCTGCAGAAAAACACTCGTATACAGCCTTCTTATGTTGTTCTTTTGAATATACAAAGCAAAATAAAATAAATTTGACACACAACAGTCACGGCGAAGAAAAGATAGCTGGAGCCATTCTTCAATTCAGGAATCTCGAAGCCAAATTTGCTCGGCAGCACTATTATTGTCCCTCATGGAAAAATATGGTGCTAGACAGGAGACAGCAAAGGGCTTAATCACCAACAAAATGTTGATAGGTTGCATGCCGTGTTATGACTTGTTAGCATTAGCCTGCAGGAATAACAACATTTTGTTGAAGGCATAAATAAAGGACACAATTTTCATACACGATCGTGTATGAAGTCATTCTAAAGCAAGTACATTAACAAGAAAAAAGATTCTTTTTCTTTTCTTCTCTTTTTTCTTTTTTGGGGAGGGGATGCATTCAGAGTTTGATATCGGTACTTCTTGTGCATGTGTAGTGACAGGTTAAGTTGCTGCAAAGCATTTATTCCTTTGCATCCTTCTATATGAAGCAAGAGATGATTAAGGCAGGGTTGGATGCTTTGAAGCAATGATAGGAAGATTAACCATGGAGAGGATTCGACAGTAACTGGGAGGACTAACAAATAATAATTTTAGGAAGGCGATGTTGAAAATAGATGAAATGCAGGTGAAAGCTCAAAGATTAAAGTACTGGAGATTACGTGGATCCATAATACAGGAAATTTAGAAAAATGTCAGCAGATAAGATGTGCACGACACACTACCTTTTTCAAATATTTTCTGTGAAGTTTCATCGCTCCAGTGCAAGCTTTTTTGGCATCTAATTTTCCGGTCATGTCATTCAATATCTGAGAATGCCAGAGAAGTTAAAAGTGCAGAAACGGAAGCAAATTTCGCTAGAGGAAAGAAATATACAAGCGTTGACACTCAACTTACATTATGGAATCAACAATGCAAATCGGTCATGAGACTAACCTTGACAACATCATCCAGGCCACGTGCTTCCTGCTTTAGTTTTGAGCTCTTATCTTTCAACACACTGGCAACAAGGAAAACAGATATGGGAAGCGGAGCATCAGCGGTCGTTGCAGCATTTTTCATATTCTCTCTCTCAAACTTCCCACAGTGACGTAATGACTTTATTCTTCCTTTAGAAGATCTCTCAGCTTTTTTAGAAACTGATTCAGACTCTTCATATATCAAGAACAAGTCAGGATCGTATTCCAAAGCCCACATCATCTGTTCAAGTATCAAGCATTTACCTATTAATCATCATTTAGTATGAGAATAACCAGACTGATTTATAAAATCTTGGAGATCACAGTAGTTTTCACTTTTCAAGGAAACAGTATAAATAAAAGAATCAACATACCTCCCAAAGGTACAAGGAGTCACAAAAGGAGAATTCTCGACGAAACAAGACCATAAGCATCCGAAAAGCAAACAGATAGTCACCTCCCCCAAGAGCCTCTGCATTCCATGATTAAAAGGCAAAATATTGATACCTTCGGATTTCAAAAAACACATTAATTTATAATTTAGCATGGATATACAATAAAACACAATAATATATCCAGCAACTTTGACATGACAATATAACTGTATTTGTAATAAAGCTGTGACTCTTAAAGTTATGACTGTTGAACTAGATACTGCCAAGTCACTAATTGATTGAAATATTGAATTTCTGACCCTTGGCCACTTTGTGATCCAGGACCTAATATTGGCCGTCGATGATAATTGGTTCTATGCTCAATGACGTTTTAAGGGGTTCCTTTTTGAGGTCTCTTGTGGCTTCTTTAAAAGGATGTGTTACATCCATTTGTTTTTCCTAATATACCCTTTCTTAAACAATAGTTTGTTTAAAAAAATTATCCAAGATATATAGTTCTGAAATTATTTGATAGAGAATAGATGTTTTTCTCTTATTCAGCATGTGAGAGCCACGCTGATACATATAGGATGTGAATTAGGGTTTGTTTGAATTCCCTATCACAACAGAAATTTAAATTTTGAATCTGATTCTAAATCCCTAAGATCCGATTCTGTTATCCTAATAATATGGAAACAATAATTCAAATAATAAACCACATTAATTAATTAAAATAAAATCTAACTAATCATGTGGACTTGGGCTTCTCATGATCGGCACTTTCCAACAAGTTCTTTGCAATAGTCATCTTAATTCTTAAGGAAAAAATTAGACAACAAACCACACATTTACTTGGCAGAACATCTTTATTTTGACAAAAAAATAAAACATGAAAGAACAAGCGCAAGAAATTACCTATATGTTGATGAAGTTTTGGATCAATGACTTGAGTAACCGAAGCCAAGTTCCTAAGTTGAGCTTCCACCCCAACTGAGTTATTGGTGCATCTGAAATTTCCTCGCTTTGAAAATCCAAGATAAGGAGCATATCGTGAGAAGTTGAGATAAAGTTAGCATCAAAGAAAAGTATTAACTGATTAAAGAATCTAAACCCGTAGTTTCAAAAGCGCATACACGCATGCCCCCAATGTAACTTCACAAGGAGATAGATTTTTAAACAGCAAACAAACCAGGTGATATAACCAAATCTCCTTAAGAAAAATCCATTCCAATTACAGTACAAACTGCCCAGGAAACTGGTATAAACGAGAGTGAAAATACAACAATTAACTGCAAAAAGATCATTTATAAATAATATATCATAACAGCACCAGATAAGCCGCCCATGCATTACACCGCGCTTGGAAAATGAACCTAAGAGCTTATAACTAGTGAGAAGTGTAGCTCATTACAGATTTTATATGTTATATTGAATATTGCTTAACTGCCTTGGATTTTTTGGAAATTTTTTCATATAAAAATATTCAGCAATAAATCAATAATAAAATACCCTTTACATAAGAAGTTTACCAATCTGCGCATCAGACGCTCAAAGCACCAAAATGCATCAGCTTCATCGTTGAGAAGAATTACCATAGGGGAGCAAAGGTCGCTCATTCCTGCTCAAAATGCCATGTTCAGAGTGGAAGGTTACATTAGTTGTACATGGTCCTTGCTTTCATTACTCAAAAAAATGCTTAAAAGGCGAAGTTAACTGATTTTAATAAACAATTTTCTATTTTTTCCATAAGGAAATCCATTTACCAAGTCTATTGACATTTTTCTCCCTCTTTTGGCCCATAGTTTCTAATTGGTTGTTTATTTATTGAACAAACAGATTTACAACGTCTAAAATGCATGAATAGACAAACCAATCATACAAAACGAAAATGCATATGAAGAAACCGTAGTGTCTGTTTAAGAACCCACTATACATGAATGTCATACATAAGGACATAAGGTAACATAAATCGACTAATAGGAAGAAGGAAGTCAAGGAACAAGAGCCTTTTGTGTGTGTGTGTGTGTTTGGGGGGGGGGGGGGTTCAGTGTCTTGTTAAATACATTATTTTTGCCAAGTATTGGTATTCACTGAACACTAGTTATATGCCATTGCCCTCGTTTTTTTGAGGTGAATTCTAACAACTAAGAAAAATTGGTGTGTTAAATAGAGCTTGAAAGTATGTCTTGCGAAGGACCATTTCAACTTGAAAGCTTGAGATATAAAGTGAAGTATGATGAATAATAATCTCTATTATGTGCAAGAGGTAAATTATATCAGATGGATCACACACAAGTGAGCATCTACCTTGACAGTAACCCACGTCTATATCTATCCACGCATAAACAGCAAGAATATCCCATAGTTTTGACAAGTTCTCTTGCTTCTCATAAAAAACCAGTGTCCTATCAGTGCGAACCACGTCAAGACCTGAAAATTTGTTGTATGAGCAGTAAGGTTATGCGTCAGGTCAATCATATTTTGGTGACAGAAATTTAATTTACTACATGATAAAGAGGTTCAAAAGAGAACAGTGTACGAACATGATACTTGGATAAAAGAAATCAAAATCAAGGCCAACTTGGTCGTGCCATACAGTTCCAGTACAAAAATTAGTTTTCATCAATGAATTTCGGATTAGTTCTGACATTCCCATGATGCATGACCATTCTTAACAGCATGCAATGTAGAGCAGGTTACACTGTATAGAATTTAAACCGGGTAGGTCAGGAGATTCAGAATTTCTAAAAAGTTTAATTCCCTGTATCAGTGAGCATTTACATGGAAAATAAATTTAGTTTCTGGAGACATGAAGAAATGAGATAACGATTCTTCTTGACTGTTAGACTATGCATGGCTAAAATTATCAAATAATTGACAAAAAGGAGTGATATAATGGACAAGAAAATGAGAACAAAATGTGCACAAACCTATTTGATGAAGAGTTAGCATCCACTGGATTACTCTCTTGTCCATCACCTTTTCTAAGTTATGCGCACTGCCAGTGCTTGAATCATTTATGCCATTTTGAGTAGGGGCAATCACTCCCTTGTCTGCATTTGTTTCTAACAAAACCAGTGGATCTTGAATCGGCTGGCCATCTTCTGTGATTATAGGTGCTGTAATAAATCTACCACTTCCGACAAGTGGAAACAACTGGCGGCAATCTTCCTTCCATCTAGCATATTGCATCCTGAAACACAGCTATTTGTTATAAGGCATTACAAGCATATGGTGACATCTTATAGATATTCTATCCCACTTAGTTTAAAGGAAGAGCTTAGTGATAGGAAAGTGAAATTCCTTCTGACTTTAAAATGTTATAGGATGCAAATAGAATGTGGTGGTAATGGGAGAAAGCAAAAGAAGGACTAATCATCATAAAGGATAGGGACATCAAAATTATTTGAGCAATTAACAGTAACTTGGGATATCAGTGTTACCATTGAATGCCACATATTGAGTACAAGATGGGGAAACATATTACCTTCGTCGCTGTCTTATCTGCTCTCTTTCATCAAATGTACTCTTTGGATCATAGCAGCCAAGTAAAAATTCCCAAACTTCTCCCCTAATTGATGGATGGATTCCCTGTTTTATAAAAATTAAATAAATGACAGACATCAAATCTCTATTTATGAGAATAGTAAAATGTTTAAAACAATTTTGATTTTGTTTAATAAAATTTTTGCGATACACCTTAACTGAAGCAAGCCATGAGTTTTATTGCTCAACTTGAACCAGATTCCAGAGTCTTATTTGAAGGCGTATTTTTAAAATATAAGTTATCCAAAAGAATATTTCGACTTCGACCATAACAGATTCACTAATTCACAGGCACAGAATTGCAAACTCACAAACACCGGTGCATATGCACCTAGGCAAATAGCAAGATTTAAACATTATTGTCAGGTGTCAACCATAGGATTTTAAGTTTTAACACGTCCAAACATCTTATAATTACAATACAGAGGTATAACTTGGGGTTTTTCTGAGTCCAACAAGCTAGAAATATCTAGCGCATCTGATAACTACGTAAGTCAACTGAAAGCGTGACACAGACTGAAAATTAATTGAAGTAGCATTTAAACTGTAAAAATGCTATTACCCCTCGGTAGATTCGACTCAGAGTCTTGCTTATATCCAGACGCCCTTCAGCATCAAATGCAGAATGCCATTTCCTTGAACTTAGAGTTCTGCCAGCCTGAATCATTGAAAAAAGAAGAAAAAAGTGTCCAAGAATATTATACACATAAGTTATAGATCTGAAAGTTTTTGGCTGAAGGCATATTATTTTTATACTAAGGTACAGGTTCATGTAACAAAAACATGTCACTTGGTTATTTCATATGATGAAAAACCAAGATAAGTCAACCATAGGTCTCAAAGTCATCCGATGAAGCAGCAACCAACTGATAACCCATTCATTTGGACGTCATATGCGATATGTTGAATTACTGAACCCAGTAATAAAATACCAGCTTCACAAGCTCAACACGGCTGACAGAGATGATACATTCACAATTAACAATAAATAAAACTATAGAAAAAAAACCGATATTCGTAAATGACATGATCAGTGCATCCAAATTCACAAATATTTAAAAGCATTTTTCATCGGAGATCAACATCGGTTGCTCGTGGTCAAAAAAAAAAAAAAAATCGGTTTGCGGTTGTACTTTACAAAAACTAAACACACACACACACAAGATTCAACCAAGCTAAGATACTCAATATCTGAGAGGGAAGAGAAAGGAACCAACCTTGATCTTAAATCGACTTTTGGGGACATCGTCGGCACACTCGGGGCGGACTTGGTAGAAAGAATCAGCACGAGTGCCATTATCTCTCCACATCCCAGATCACCAAAATGGCTCTCAACAAAACACCACGACCGAAAATCGATGTTTTTCAAATATATCCTAACCAGCACTCACGAGTTGGATCCCTCGGAAAAATATCAGACGAACTCCTGAGAGTTGCTTTCTTTTCCTTGTACTATGAACTTTCTTCGCAGAGCAATTCAAAGGGATCCAATGCCAGACCAAGCTCTAAGACTAGAAAGAAATCAGAAACTGATAATTTTCCCTCTTTCGTAGTATTTTTTTTTATTCGGAAACCATGGTATTTTGGGGTGGGTAGTGGTGGGGGTCATGAATCATGATGGATGCTAAACGAAGAGAGAGAAAGTAAGTAATACCTTGTCAATGGAGACTGGAGAGAGAGAGCATCGCCGACCTTACGACCCCTTTTACAGGCATAACGCGTTAATTTACACGAGTTTCCTCTCTCCTTCGTTCTTTGTTTCTTCTACAATTCATGAATTTCCATCGTTGTGAATTTGCCTAACTTCCAATCCAAACCTTATTTATTAATCTCTCAGTTTTCACGCCTTCTTTACGTCTAGTTTTCCTGGATTTGATACATATGCATATTTATGATATTTACAAGGAAAAGTATGTGAGGCCAAAGATCGAAAGGCACCAACCGAACGTGGACCCCGTGAGACTTGCTTGGCTTGTTCATGACCAGCTTTTCTGAAGACTCAGCCCAATCGGATTGGGGAAACAGTCAAACGCTCTGCACTTATTAAAGTCAATGTACTACTATTTTGTGGTATTTGACCAAATATACATATTACAATGTTATGTTAATTAAATTATTTAAAAATTTTAATGCAAAAAGTTTATTCAATTTATATCATTATTGCTATTGCTATTTCAGTTAATTTATGTCATTGAATAAATAATTCAAACAGGTTTTTGGCTAAATATTCTCAACTTTTTTTTAGACATTTTATTTGTTTGGAAGAAAAAGAAAAGTAATTCCATAATTGCGGACTTCGCTTTCTGCTGACATAGGGGGTCAGATCAAGATGGGTTTCGTCTTAGTGGGCCTGGTGATATTGACATAAGATATTGGAAGGGGTAAGTACGATGGGCCAAATAAGATGGGCCGACGACTAGAATTCTCTTCCGCTAGTCCTCATCATTGGATTGTGATTTTTACTATATTTGCATTTAACTTTTACGAATTATAAAATAAATATATGATATGAGTTTATTTCGGTTTAAAGAAAATAACTTCTAAAATCATAATTTTGTGATTTGCCAAACATGTAAACTTATTGTCAAGTCCCTTAGGCATGATAGAACACCCTTTTCTAAAAGGCACAAACATTAAAGAGATGGAGTTACAAATGAAATCAAATTCATAAATTTTCATTTATAAAAGAGTTTTCATATCATTAAATTATAAGATCAATTTCATAGAAGAGTTTTTTTTTTTTAAAAAAAAGAATATATATTACCTTAGTAGTGTGTGTTTGGGAGGAGTGTCAAAAAGTACATTCATCCAAAACGAAGTTTTATATCCATGCTACCTTGACATTTATTCAAAACTCAAAGTAGATTTCAAGCTAAAAACCTATGTTATTAAACCCTAACTAGACCCGCCAAACCGGTTTGGTTCGAGGATCAACCTGTTCAACTTCTTTTAAAAAGTAAATCGATTCTTTTTCTTTTCTTTAGAATTTTATATTAATAAACTGAAACTTTCACTTTCTCATTGGTTTAACTCTTATCTGACCCACTGACCCTTAACTCAATCCCTCAATTGGTTTAGTGGCCAATCTAGATTTAATAACTTATTAAAAACTATGTTATGGACTGAAGTTCTGGGGTGCAACTTTTTCAAAATGATTAATTAGTTAATTCCTAAAAAATTTATTCTCTGAAACTAATCCAAATTCTTTTTTAACACCCCCCGGCCCCAATGTTTATATAATTTGTAAATGGAAGCTGCACTACAATTTTAACGTAAATTAATAAAGTTCTATTTGAAAAATTATTCATGGTTTTGCTAAGAGAAGAAATGAACAGCACTTGAACTTAATCTCTCTTATAATTTCACACAACTTTTATTGCATTGTATTATTATTACTCAGAGTATTCTAGTTTATAATTTTTTTGCCAAGTGTAGAAGATTAAAAAAATTGTTATTAATCCCGCTTCTTGCTTTGTTTCAACTGTAATGTAACTAAATCTCATAGATTGGGGTGGTTTATTAAATAGTAAAGGAGGGGAAGGTGGCAAACTTATGGAAAATTTGTTTGAAGCCTGTAATGCTGAAAGCCACCCTGATGAAGTAAATGTACCAATGGTCACTGGTATATATTATTGCCACATGTAAAGTCAGTTTTTTTCCCCTTTCCTTTGAAAGAAATTTGGAAAAGTTTAGTTCATAAAGTAGAGTACTGAACGTCGAAAGCAAATTTAAAATTGAAAAAAGAGCTTCTGTACTGTAAATATTCTGCCAGATAGGATCAATGCACATCGTTGCCGACAAGGGAAAAAGTAGGATATTATAACGATGATGACACGAAGATAGAGTTGTAAGATGAAACCCCAGAGATGAAGATATGAATATTCTTAGAAACAGTGAAGCAAAGCATAAACCTACACTCCAAGTTACATCGATTCAAACAAGTAACACACTAGTCACAACGCTAATACCAATGGAAACAGATCAAAGTTAGAAATATGCTTTGCACCAGAATCAAAGTAAACCCTAAGCGAAAGGCAGAATAAGAAAAAGTTACAAAAGCTTCAATGGCACAGTTGATAAAGCTTCATACAACTGACACCTACTTAAACCCCATCATGTCCAGTTCTGTGCCACCATCGATCCCTTCTAATCTTAGCCTTATACAGCGTTTGCAGCGATCGACTTGCTCATATGCTTCTCTGATTAAATATCTTATTCATCAATGGCTAACATGGGTTTAAGGTCTAAAGAAGTAGTTCATGGTTTGGGGTTGTTGTGTGTGTTAATGTTGGTGCATCAGGGTGGTGCCTATGAGTTCGTAGTCGGTGGCCAGAAGGGATGGAGCGTCCCAAGTGATCCCAATAATAATCCCTACAATCAATGGGCTGAAAGTAGCCGATTCCAAATCGGTGACTCCATAGGTATGTACCTTTTCATTGATGAAACTGTGTTTTGATTAGAAAATTAAAGGGTTAAGAGTACTAGATGGGTATTACAAAAATACAGTTAATTAGCAACGGAATGTAATGACAGAATTCTACTTAGGGACAAACTTCTGTTGCTAATTAATTAATGACAGTCTATTTAGCGACAAAATCATCTAATTCTATCAATATGTGTTTTTGCTGTATGAGGAGTTTTTTGTACTTAATATCACACGAAATATTTAAAAAAAAATAATGTCACCCTAACCCTTAAGAAATGTTAATGGTCAAAATTAGTTTTTTAACAACTAGGGCAACATTTAAAAAAATTTCCCCGCACAGCTCTTTCCAGGTAAAAAATGACTCTAACCTTAAAAGAAAGGAATTTATAAATTAATTGAGAAATACGGGGAAATATTGCAGTGTTCAACTATCAATCAGGACAAGACTCAGTGCTTCAAGTGAAGAGCGAAGACTACGCCAATTGCAACACCAACTCGCCTATTGCAAAATACTCAGAGGGCCACACAGTGATCAAGTTTAATCAGTCAGGAGCTCACTACTTCATTAGTGGTAAAAGAGATAAATGTCTCAAGAACGAGAAGATCATCGTCATCGTCTTGGCTGACCGCTCCGGCAGATCCAACGCCACAACCACCACTTCTCCTCCACCTTCACCTTCGTCTCCTTCACCTTCACCCACCGCTCAGCAAACTCCACCGCCGCCTGCTTCAACCCCAGCTCCTTCTCCGGCAAGTGATAACACTCCTTCGCATAATGCTGCTTCTCCTATCTCCCTCTCCTTCGCCGGAACTGTTGCTGCATTCTTGGCTTCTGCCACTCTCTCTTTCACTCTCTAGTTAATGGATTCGTGCTTGCTTGTATAGTGAGTGATTGAGTTGTTTTTTCCCCACTTTTTGTGGGCTATCGTTAACATGGTTTTGTGGTGTCTTCAGTCCAAGATTATTGTGATGGTGTTTTATTTTTATTTTTCATTTTTTTTTTGTGACAATTAACAATAAACGGACAAGTGTAATGTAAATGTTGTCCCTGGAATAAAACTATTAATTCTTTACTTCTATATATAGATATACTAGCATGCTTCTCTCTACCGATATCCGTGTAAAAATGTGTCTTTGTTCCTTGCCATCCAGTCCATCCATGGAATAAATTGGTTTTATACGTCGCCTCTAATAATATTTGTTCTCTATTTATCGGAACAAATATATATTCGTTCTCTTCTTTCTTTACCAGGCCTGCACATTATTTTGCATGCCTCGTCCTATATATTAATTGTTAGCATGCATAGTATCATTTAATTCAAGATATATCATTCAACCATTACTCGAGGTTAATAAGATGCGTTCTTTGTTTATTAAAATAAACAACAAGAAGATCGATGCGATCTTTTTATTTTCTGGCTGCACATACTCTGTTTTCATTACCATTTGCAAGCATCAAGGGTAAGGAATATGTTTGCCAAAAAAGGGAAACAAAATCAATGGTAAGGAATAAGGATAGTGTGAAATTAAATCAATCGAATGAGATATTTTTTATTTCCATCAAGTAAACCCTTCAAAATAACCTCCTCGCCAAGTTATATATATAGAAATCTCACTGCTGGCCCAAAAAAAAAAAGGAAAAAAAGGAAATCTCACACTCACACAAAGTTAAAAAAAAAAAATTTAATGCAATGCAAAACCGGCAATAAAAATTAAAACACCGACCTAGTCACTTTAAACATTGTCACATTGGTCAGGCCCGCCAGCCCTTGCACTAACAATCCTTTCACATAAATCAATGCACAACCAAATTAAACAAACAAATTAAAAGTGGCGCCCTTACGGTAATAAACTGCCGCAAGAGGCCAAAAGATCTTTTTTTTATTTTTTGTTTCTTGCTAATAAATGTTTTATTATAAATTATAAGTATATGATTCAACCGTAGAATAAAAAAAAATCTTATTTATCAAAATTTATATCCTTTTACAATACTAGAGACTTATTATGCAATTGCTATGCTTTAATTGGAGAATCTCATGGGAAAAAAGTCAAAAAAGGGTGAGACATTTCTTCCTCTTAATTTATACAATACCAAATATCAATGGAAGAGCGAAGGGCATGAAGCGCATCTGGTGTAGTGGTATCATAGTACCCTCCCACGGTACTGACCGGGGTTCGATTCCCCGGATGCGCATTTTCGCATATCAATTTAATTTTTGTTTCTCAGAGCTCTGTTCCAAACAAAACAGTAAAAAAATTTTTACTGCAAGCTTGCGGGACTCGGACAAGCGTGAATAGTGGAACCTGCAACTTCAAAAACAGAAACCAAATTCACTCAAGTGAGTGTGATACATACAATTTTGTCCATTCTGTAGCTACACCTATATATATTTTTTATGTTATATCTGAGTGTGAGTGTACCAGAAAAAAGCTACCAGCTGCCATCCGTGCCCGTCGACCCCATTTTAGGGCTCATAAAGTCATCTCCTCAGAGAATTATTATGTTAGGTGCCACATTTTTAATATGGGACATCTCTTCAATATGGCGTGAATGAAGAGAGGGCCATGAGAACCCTGTCTCCATACCGAGCTCTATCACCATTACCCTCTTCTTTATAAGTTGAAATTAATTATTTTGTTAACTTATTAATTATGGGCTAACTTTTTAATGGAAAAATTGTGAAAAAAATATCTCATTAGAAACATATTTGTCATATGAGACCTTCGTATGCAGAATATCTTCCAGGTGTGCAGAATATCTTCCTTGTGTGCAGAATATCTTTCCCTATACGTGTGCAAAAAACTTCTCTACGTGTGTAAAATCTTTTCTCTGTGTACACAAATCTTTCCTCCGTATGTACAAATCTTCCCTCCATGTGTAGATATCTTCTCATATCCTATTTAGCAATTAAGTTGTCAATAAGGTCTTTTTTAGCAATTCTCCCATTTTTAATTTGGTCCTTATTTATAATTGATTCTAAAAGTTAACATGAATAAATTCTTTTTGTTTGTTACAATTAATAAGGCAAAATTGAAAAACACACATTTATTACTCTATAACTAGACTTATAATAAGAATAAAAATGTTTAGTGAAAATAAACTTATAAATAAAATGAGAGTGGTTTATACTTCTATCTCAACTCAGAAGTTGTATCTTTATCTATATTAGTATTATTTTTTCTTTACCAAAATCTGTATTAGGATTATAAACTAAATGAATATACAAAACCAGAGAAATGTGTGTATACATGCCGGTGTGCCTCGGTGGCCGGTTTCGTTCTATATTCTGCTAACCACTAAGCCTCCGATATCCTCTGTCATTTCTTAGTATTCAAGGGAGTTGTTGAGTGTTAGTTGAGACCTACATATATATACATATTGAGAGCCTATTTAGTTATATCAGGAACATAATAATGAGGGCTAGCAAATAATAGAGGCATGTTTATAGGGAAGAAGAAATTGTACACAATATATCAGATTCCTTTGCATGGCATTGTTCTGTACGTTCACGATTTGTTAAACCTCTCAATCATTCTGCAGATCAGCCAAGGCACTCCAATAAATTAACTATACTGGTTGGTGTTTGTATTATTATATTTATATGTTTAAAATCACTTATTAATGCCTTATAAGAGTAAATTGATACAAAGCCTTGTTAATTAAGCCAGGATTATGTAGCTGTAAGTGTTATATTGAGGTGAGCTAATGATTGCCGAAGATTAACATCTCTGACCTATGGTTAGTAAACATATATATATATATAGCTTTGGAAATAGTATGATATACGCATAAAACTGTACTGTGATGAGTTGATCATAATTGATCTGATATCACATCTTTAAAAAATTCGTAAAATAGGATTGATGTGATGAGAAGCGACTTGTTTAAAACTAGACAAAAATATCGTAAAAAAAGACAGGTTCGTTTGACATTATATTGAAAGGGTAAAAAAATCAGTTTATTTATAAACAAGAGCCACTGAAAAATAAGATAAGATGATAGTTGTTTTTTTATTAATTATATGATATATAATATTATGATGTATCTCAAATATAAATATTGTTAGACCCCAATAAAAAGTAGCGCTTAACTATTATTTTTTCTATTTACAATATTTCAATTCAAAATTTTATTTAGTCATTGTCATTAATTTGTATAATATATTGAGTAAAAGATTGTTGATCGGTGCTTTTCCAAATTTCTTGTGATTTATAATTTCACATAAGCACATTGGTTAGAAACTACATATGTTATAGCTTTCGTCTTATAACCAACAAGACTATAAAATAAAATAGTAAGCAAATTTTTGTTTTTATTATAACTAATTTAATTAAAAGAAGACAAATGTTCAGCCTGTTCCTCCTTTGCGTGCTTTACTTAATTAATTTAATTTCTCGGCAATGTCTTATTAGTTCTTTAATATTAAAGTTGGAATTTCAATCTGCAGAACGTGGTAACGTCACTTTAGTGGAAGCTGATGGGTAATCCAATCATGTCAAATGAAGAAAATACGTTAGAAAAGATAACTCTCCGAGCCATCTTAAGGAAAGATATGATTAATTAACATTAACTCATAATGTTTAATGATCTTGTGAAGAGCCACCATGTATAGAAGATTAGAGCCATCTATCGTTGACAAAGAAGTAGTATAAGCTATATATAATTCATTATAAGTGGAAACCTTAGCCTTTGGTTTCTTTTATAGTATACAAAATAATATTCCGTATGTAACTGTCTGCTATGTTTCTTGGCTCACCTTGACGCCAACCAATTAATTAAATGACATTGGCCAAAAAAACCTTACTTAGTGAGACACTTATCAGAATAATTAAGATGGTATGTGCATTAATTAAATTCTCTGGTGAACGTAACATACACCGCGAAATCCCTTTGATTGTTTTGGATATATCAATGGTTCATTATAGGTTTGGTTTAAATGGGGACAAGTGTTTTAAATAAGCTAAGCAGTACATATGTGTTATTGAGTATGAAATTTTTATGAACTGGTATCAGTTATTCTCAATATTTTTTGTATTAGGTTATCTCAATTCCACATATTTATCATTGAACTAATTTTCATAGTGGGTTGTTTGTTCTTGAGTTTCTTTTCTTTTCTTTTTTTAATAATTACCCCTCAGAATTCATATTCCCAATTTTCAATGTCTTTGGCTTTCCGTTTTTGATGTTTCCTCTACACTACTCAAGCGAGTAATAACATGGATAACTGATCAAATGTGCTAATTAGGAATTTATAAATTGTTATAGGGATCTAAATAAAAATGTTAGATTAGATTATATTGTTGGAGGGGGAAGATGATGAACAGAAGAGATTGCATTATCAACTCGTGACTATACACAAAATGCTTTGATTATGTTCATAAGAGAGTGCAATAGTGAAGAAATAAAGAGAAAGTGAGAATGAATTAACCAAAATAATTGACAACCATAGACAAAGGAACCAAACAAAGGCCTCTCTTCTTCAGTTCAGTGCAGTCACTCTCCCTTTCCATAAATCCCCTTTCTTTCCTCTCCTCTCTTTCTCCTGAGATACTCCTTTTCTCCTACAAAAACAAAACAAATTTCTTGAGAAATGTATAAATCAAAATCATTTTTGCTACACGCACATGCATGAATAAACGAAACCACATCCACTAAAAATATTTGGGAAAGAATAGAGCTACAACAAGAGAGTAATGGAAATTAATTTAACTTGGTCCTTTCTCTTCTCAAGTTTTCAGAAGATGCACCATGTTTTCCTCCTTTTTTTAAAAAATTGAATAAGAAAAAAGAAAGAGGGAACTAATGATATAATCAATTTAGATTCAAACCTCAGAAAGTTGTATGCCCTCCATTTTGGGTTTGTCTGACCGGTTCTCATGTAAAACCTAAAACAGATACACCATGAAAATTCAAACTTTAGGACCACAAAATAAATTTTCTACATATTTCGGTAGTGCAGAAGGAAAAAGAGGACAACATTAAAGAAAAAGCAGATGGGGAAAAAAAAACTAACCTTGGGACTGTTGAGAGGAGAACTTGCAGTATCTTCCAAAGCATCATCAACCATAGTAGCGAAGTCCTTCTTTCTCTTTTTAAAACTCAATCTCTTGCCATTTTTACTTTCAGAAAACTCATGAACGTTAGCTAATTTGTTTGTGGCTGTAGCAGCCAAAGAAGCAGCATCAGAAACTAGAGAGGAAGAACCAACAACACCAGAAGATATAGAGGACCTTTCACCATTAAAGAAGTCCTCAAGGTATGTAGTCCAACCACTCTCCTCAGCAACCTCGTTCGAAGAAGGAGCTTTGCTTAGGGAATTCATTGAGGTTTCTAGCTACCACAAAACAACAAACAAAGAAGACGAAGAAGAAGAAGAAGAAGACGGAATATTAGTGGGGTTTGGTGGCCAGTTTTGGAGAAGCAAGTAACCCAATAAGAAAGAATATATAGTAGAGAATGCATTAGATAAACAAAAAATAAACAAGAGAGGAAGGGAAAACGATGAAATGTATGACGATGGAATTTGGAATCTTGTTATTGGTGTGTGGGTCATACAAGTTAGGGGGAGTTGAAAATAGCTGAGACAGAAAAAATAAAAAGAGAGAGGGCTTGACCTTTGTGGTGAGAGAGATAGGAAGTGTGCAGACAAAGATTTGCCAAAAATTTCTATAATATGGACTTAACTTTCCTCTATTGCTTTGAAATAGTCACGGAGTCATCCTTTATGGAAGACTTGAGATATATTCCTTCGGCTAAACAAGTCATATCGTCCTAAAATTGTCTTGGAAGGATCCTTAACGATGATACTCATCCACCTTAAATTCAGGCTACTTTAAATTACACTACCATCCTTGTTTCTTTTTAAAGTCGGTGTTAGCTTTCCCAATTAATTCATTTCTATTACTCAATTTCGCTATGTATATCTAGAACAATATTTTTGTGTGAACCAAATTATTCTAACACCTGGTGACTGTACATTCAAGGCATGTGGACTCTTAATATTGAGAGAATATTCCTTTTTCGTCGATAAAATTAAGAAGGATATCATCAATGATTAGAAGAATTAAATCAACGCATCAGAGCAGCAAGGTTTTACAAGCTTGCTAGATTCGATGTCCAACACGCGCGCGCACATATATATTTTGTGTCTGTCCACTACTATGTTACTTATATGAAAAATACTTGTGATGTTTTTCTGGTTTGCCTTTTTTCCCCCTTCCAATATGATGTGTGTGCGTGTGTGTGTGGTGTTTGCCTTTTAGTTATTCCCAAAAGAGGAAAAAAAAATGGAACGGTATGAAGTATGCAATAGATATATTTCTAGCGTTGCTCATTCATAGTATTACACTGAGGGTGAAAATTAACTTAATCCCGAGAGAAAGAAAATTTGATCAGAGAATCGTTTTGTTTATGATTCACCTTTTTGACTTTCCTCACGCTATGTTTGGATTTTAAAAAAAAAAATTGAGAGAAAAATAGGGAAAGAGAACACTAGGAAGAAAATTTTTTAAAAATGACAAAAAAAAATTACTATTTTTGAGATTTTTCCATTATAACATTTTTCCTCCCCTAATTTTTTTTTTCTATTCAAGCATAACGTAGAGTAAATGCTAGTCCATGAGTGAAAGATAATGAACAATGCTTCATTATTGATGATGGTATATTTTAATATATATATATATATATATATATGAAAGGGAGCCATGAATTAACAATCTCACGCACACACACATATGATGAAGTAGGAATCTTTAATTAATAATCAAAAAGAAAAAAAGGCGGATGACTTGGGCGTTCGTTGTTGTTGGCCCTTGTTTAAGAACTTGTTCGGTATTTGGTGATGTTGCGCCATAATTATTTAATTGTCTTTGGCCCATTCAGAGTACGTCATTGCAGAAGTTCACGCTTCTTTCTTCTCACTGGTGTGAGACTTACAATACCCCATGATGATGACTCCACAAAACCTACTTTCAAAGTTTAAATTCTTTCACCATTAATCATTTCTTTACACACACTACGTGCTCACATATAAAACGAGTCTTCATTGTTTAATACTTTGGTTAATTCTGGGATGGTGCACAACTGTAAAAAGTGAGGATTTGAATATTCATCTGAAATAATTTATGAAAGTTCTCTCTCGGATTCCAAAATTTGACGGGAAAAAAACTGGGGAGTTACTTGTTAAAAATGTACATACGGATCAATTATACAATCCTTTCGTATATATTGGATTGGTCTATACTTTAAATGATGTATATTAAAGGAACTTGTCCCCAAACTGATGGTGGTCCCTGAAATCTTATTCACTAGCGTGAAAATTGATTCATTCATAATTAACCATTGATATATGTGGGGATAGAGGTGAGAGAAATATTTAATATGAGATCAGAAATTAAAGTGAATTGATTCCTCAAGAATAGTGCAAAACATGAATTCTGAAACACTGAAATAGAAGCGAAGTTAATGAGGGTGGCAGATATGCTTTCTGCCTGCGGGAAAGAAAGTACTGCGTGTGGGGGACGAATACCATGCAACAAAACTATGCACTGAAAATCAGTTTCAGAAAGATGAAAAGTAACGTTAGTCATGTAAACTCAGCTTCTGAATTAAAAGAACAAGATACAAAAGGACATGTGGTCATAATAAATGAATGGACCACATTATCAAATGATATCTATGATCATCACTCTTGGGAATTTTTAAAAAATTAAAATTATGGGTCACCATTGGATCTGTGTAGCTGCTACAAGACCCTTTAGTACATGAACTTTCTGGGGAAAGTCTCGGTCAATACCAAACTAGTGAGCTTTTTTTTTTTTTTTTCCTTTTGCCTAGAGCATTTGACCTACTTTCTCTTCACTTAGAAGATTCATGGGGTGAAGACTAATTTGAATTGAGCCAGGAAGGATCACAAGGGCGGCGACACTAATTAGCTGATCAATGGTTCCTATTTTTGTTGCTCATCATAATTTTCTTTCCCTTACGGTGGATTTTTTTTTTCCTCTCATAACCATATTTAAGCTTTTAAACTTTATGATATGCTTAACTATTTTATATCTTAGCTCTCGGTATATAGAGGTAAATTTACCGTCTTTCTTTTAGTTCAGTACAAAAGAAATGATGCATTTGCGTAAACAGTTAATAGAATTATCATGACTGAATAACATTAACTGGTTATAGGATCTATATATATATGATGTGAATTATGAAGCATTATAGGACCAGACTTAGCTGTGTTTGAGTAGTTTATTACTTAATTAAATTACACTGATAGGTTGGATGTTTTTATCAATCTGTTACAATGAGTTGCAATTTAGTTGCTTTCCCACCTGTATATCTGTACGTATATAAAGACAGAAACTCCCGTGAATAAAGTTTGAGGGGAGCACTTTGTTCCTCGTTTCGCGTTACATCTGGTCTAGCTGCACATATAATTAAACTCTCAATGTTAAAGCCTTTATATTGTAACCATATACCAAGAAAAAAATATTGAAATTTCATTCATAAGCAAATTAGTTAAAGCGATGCCTGCTGTTAAGACATCATTATTGACTCTGTACATATATATACGCTTTATTGATGAGTCACTGGTACAAGATTCATTTAGATTTTATTCTGATAATTAAATCACAGAGAGCATTTATTAAAGCCGAGCATGGGTAAGGCCCTTTTAATTCTGATACTTTCTGTTGGTATTGTTCAAATAACCCTAGCTAGAAAAAACCTATTCTTAATTGGTTATAAGCTTTTATCCAAGCAAGACCAAAACTTTCCCCACTTGTTTATTCGTATACTCTAATCCAAAGGGGAAATTAAATAAATCATTGGAGGTTGGGGAGTCTTAATGTCAATGAATTAGGGCCTAATTAAGTTGCGGCCACTAATTGATTGGTGGGGTCCCAACTAACATGATGGTTGAAGAAAAAAATGTTTCGAAATTTAATCAAGTCAAATGCTTTGTATTTTCCTTTTCAAAGTGGTAATCTAACAAGTGATTTTGGTCATGTATAGTTAGAGAAATGGTCCTTTCAAGACATCATTGGAGGATTGTTAATGAACTGGCCCGGCATATGAATAGCATTCATGCACGTGTGCCCTACCCCATCGCTTTTAACATATGCATGCCAACAAGACTCTGGGTGTGTTTGTTTCACCGTCATGATAGCCCAATCGTTTGATTGAGAGGGTCAATTGGGATTACACAGTAATTCATAATAAAGTTGGTATTTAGTTGGATAATTGACTTTCAGAAAAAAGTTAAAAAAAGCTCCGATGGACATAAGCTATGAATTGGAGCTTATGAAAGCATTGACTTCTGTTTTGAGGAGTATTTTCATATCTTTGGGGATTAATGAGGTACTCAAAATTACTTCTAATCACAAAATTTATTTTATGAAAAATGTTTTAAATAATTTTCTCTTTCTTTAAATAGTAATCTTCTGTTAATTAGAGAATACTTTGGGATAAGAGTTTAGACAAATTTTGAGTTTTGTCAATATATGACTATAAAAATGTGAAGAATAATTAATAATTAATTTTAATCAGTTTAGATTTATTATTTATTTTTTTATGATTATATAATCAATTTCTTTTATAAACATGTCATAAATTAGTTTCTATTTGGTATTTTTTCTGATTAAATTTAGTTTAAATAATTTATTTGTATTATTGGAGGTATTATTGAGATTTTAATCAATTTTTTTTGTTAGATTTTGAACTATGTGAAAATATGAGTTATGATTTAATATTTAAATTAGAGTTTGATATAATTTATAAAATTTAAACTTGAGGCGCACAATAGAAAAGACTTTTGGAGTGTACCAATTTAAATTAGAATTTGATATAATTTTATTTAAAATTGTACCATTGTCAAATTTTCAAAGTTAATTTTTGGAAAAATTGTGAAAAAATCCCTCCGTGTGTAGATATCTTCTAAGGTCCCATTTAGTAATTAAGTTGCCAATAAGGTCTTTTTTCACAATTATCCCTTCATTTTTTCATTTTTCATAATTTTTACAATTTTTTCTCTTAAATAATACAAAAGCCACTTATCCAAAAGCCAAATCAAACATCATTCACTTTTATATAAGTCACTTATCTAATCATCAATCCAAACATTCATCATTTTACCCAATTTTACCTTTTTTCCAATCTTAAGATTCTATAAGTCAAAGTAAAAATAAGTCATTTATCCAATCACCAATATTCCAAACACACCCACTGTTTGGTTACAATGACCACAGAAAAAGTATCATCACCAACAAAAAAAAAAAAAAAAAATCTTTCGTTACGTTTATTTCTTTCCCTTTCCAAATTTCTTATTTATAGCATAACACAGATTTGTAAAGCTTTACCTAAATATTCTCACACATCCAGAAGAAATATTCACCTGTATATGCCTTGGAAGATTAAATACGTCTTAGTTTATATATCCACAAACAATAATAGGTTTTCTTTTGTCATTCTTGTTCACCTTTCCCTTATTTCTCGCTGCTGATCTGATAAGAGTAGTTATAAATTGCAGTGAATAGCCAGCTATGAGAAGTATTATAAGTACAGATTGCTTATAAGTTGCTTTTTACGTAAATCGAGATACAACTCATCTCACATACTTACCTCGTATAACGTAAATCACTATTAAAAAGTAACTTATAAGCAATCGAATCGCTCATCCAAACGAACACATATTTGTTATGACGTTAAAATTACTTATAAACTGATTTTTACTTAAATCGAGACAAAATTTTTTTCATATATTTAACTCATATATTATAAATCACGGTTGAAAAGATATTTTTAAACATTCTAATTATTATTCCAAACCAACATAATATTATCGTCAAGGTTGAGCCAGCAATTAAAGTAAAGGCTGGCCAAAAAAGAAAAAGGCAATTGAAGTAAATATTTCAGGCACTCTTTTCTTTTCTTTGGACGCATGGGTATGATGTTTGAACAATTTGAAGCTAGCACATTAGAATGCAGAGCTACACTATTATAGTACAGATCTGAACATGTACATTAATGATTTGAGCCTGAAAACATCACATGGGTCACGATGACAAAGGGGTTTTGACAGGAAAATCCTCCTCTATCCCAAGAAAAAGAGGGAGGGAGAGCATTGAATGCAGTTCAAAAGATCGGTAACTTTCTGGGTATTCACCTTGGTCGTCCAAGGTAAATTATCTAGGAATACAAATGTTCGAATCACCAAAATTATGTGTTTGTTTGGATTAACGATTGGAATGTTTAAACACAGTTTTTTAATTATGATTTATAGTATATAAAGTAAGTATATGAAAAGAGTTGTATCTCGATTTACATAAAAAACAACTTATAAACGATCGAATCGTTAGAACAAACATACACATATTATTTATGGAAAAGCCATGTGATCCTAAGCATTCTCTATGTCTACAAGAAAGCCCTATAAATTTTTACCACATTGGTCCCAT